>JAVQMG010000103.1:2400000-3000000 GCA_032878915.1 Castanopsis chinensis | reverse complement strand
TCTTTGCCGATCAGAGCGCATCCGTCATCCCTGCAATCGTCGTCGCATACCCAGTCGTTTGGAGATACCGTCAACCTCATACCGTCACCTTCATACTCGTAAGTTTACTTACTACCTTCATCCCCATTTTGCTTTGGAATGTTAGTCCGTCGTCAGTGTAGATCTAGAGTCTTAGGTTTCCTTTCCGTCATTTGTAGGTGTCAGATGTCTAGTGAAGCTTCCAGCGGTCAATCTTTTGTCCGTGAGGGAGCAGGATATGACGAGGCTTACCCGTCAGGTCAGGGAGACCGGGGTTCCTCCGTCGAGGTTAGAGAACCGTCGTCTAGCTCTCCTTCCTCTACGGAAGATGAAGGGCGAGGAGAGAACGGATCAGAGTATGACTCAAACGAGGAGCTGGAAGTGATAGATCCTTCCGTTCAGCCAGCTGTTGGTGAGGACGGTTTGAGAAAGTTCATCCTGCCCGTCGAGTGGACGGTGAACTATTTCACTTCCTCCATCGCTCCGGCGCACTTCAACACTCTAAGGGAAAAGTACCAAATCCCAAACTCAATAACAGTCCGTCTACCATTTAAGAACGAGAGGTGTTACTACGAGGGGTTGGAGGACGTCGGCGTGTACGAGCAAATGCTCAAGGCCGGCCTTCGTTTTCCTCTAAGCGCCCTGCACCGTCAACTCCTCCAGTACCTAGGTGTGTCCGTTACCCAGATTTCCCCAACGCCTGGAGGGTGTTTTTGAGTGTGGAAGTTCTGTACGGCGTTATGTCCAACGGGACTAGACGGTTGACAATGGACGAGTTCTTTAATTGTTACCGTCCGGACGAAATCGTCAAGTCCAAAGGAATGTACAGCTTCGCGGCGAGGAGCCCGTTGCTTAGGTTGGTGTCCGAGACCCCTGACTCCAACCGCAACTGGAAGAGTAGGTTCTTCTTCCTACAAGGGGACGAGTGGATGGGTCGTCGCGACGACCCGGATTTCGCACCCGTCGATAAGACATGGGGCATTGTACCCCCGTCGGGTATGTGATTCATTTTGGGCCCGTCGTGTGTCACCTGCGTGTTTTCTGCTTTCCTGACCGTCGTCTTTTTTGCAGCTCGCCGACGGACGGACGTTACCGTCGAGCAATTTGGTTTCCTAGAGTCCATCTTTCAGAAAACTGAGCTGTCGGAGAGGACCTGGGCCAAACTCGTCACACTAAACACCATCCATTGGTACTGTGACGGTCCCGAACCCTCAGAAGCGGCCATAAAGTACGACGAAGGCGTACGCAAGCGTAAGTCCGTCTACTTTGAGTGTGCTTTTTGTCCCGTCATAAGTTCTAACCGTCCACTTCTTGCAGAAATGGACGACGCCAAGAGACGAGCTCTCATCAAGCTGCAGGCTGCCAACAAGAAGAAGGACGGGGGTGGCCTTCCATCCAAGGCACCCGTCACGTCTGCAAAAAGGGCCACAGAGAAAACGGACCGTCCGGCGAAGAGGCCGAAGACGGTGACGGTTGGTCTCCCAGCAGTTCATGATCCCACCAAACCGTCGTCGAGGCTGGGCACTGGTAGGGGCAAGGTCTCATGACCAATCCTGACCCCGTCCAAGAGAAAACCGCTCCCGTCCTGCTCAGGGAGGATTCGCAGTATGCCCTCACTCAAATCACTTCAATTATCAGAGAGGAGGACTACGACGATCTCGATAACCATGCGACGGAGGCGATGGGGGAGACGGCGCTGTTCAGCCTAACTCAGGTAACATGTCCGTCGACTTAGTCCTTTTAGCCTTTTGATGGCGTACTGACCCTCTATCTGCGCTTGATGCAGACGGTGCTGATGGCAAAGGGCCTGATGGACCGTTGCCTGAAAAGTGAGAAAGCTCTGGAGCGGGCACGGTCCAAGGGTAGGGCCTTGACGGAGGAGCTGGACAACCTGAAGCTATGGAAGCTCCGTCATGAGAATAAGCTGAAGATGTCGGAGGAGGCCCGTGAGGCATCGGAGAAGGAGGTGACGGCCTTGAGGGAGGCGATGAAAGCCAAGGACGACGACGTCCGTCGAGCTAAGGTTGAGGCCGTCCAGGAGTACCGAGACTCCGAAGCATTGCTGACGGAGCTGGGTACTTCCTTTGCTGACGGATTTGACGACTGTCTCCGTCAAGTGAAGGCGTCGTATCCCGACCTCGGCGTTGGGCACATCCATATCGATGCTGGAGGTCAGACCCCCGCTCGTACCGTCGGGTCAGAGGATACCGCTGATCTCTTTGACGAGGCAACCAATGATGCCCCCCAAGACGGTCATGACTCTACCCGTCCCCTTGAGCCTGAAGGCGCCGGAGCACAAGCTGACGTCCCCCAGGCTGATGTTTTAGGAGACAAGTTGTAATTTCATAAACAATTGGCAATGTAATATTTAGACCGTCGTGTGTATGTGTTGAAATAATTTGCTTTAATGCGTTATTTGTTCGTTGCATATTTTTGAATGCTTTAAATGCTTTCCGCTTTTTTGTGTGCGCACAATCAATCCGTCAACGGCCTGGGCCATGGAAATATCCGTCCACTTGCGGGCTTGTAACTAAATCAACTGCTTAAATGATCCGTCGTCCAGCTCATGGACTTTTAATAGCAGCACGTATGGGATAGCCCGGCCCCATGGTTGATTGTCCGTGCACTTTTAGGGTGGCCCGTTCGCTATGTGGATTTGGTTGATTATCCCATCTTTTGGATGGTCCGTCCACCCTGTGGACTTGTAGATAAGCCCACCTTTTAGATGGTTCGTCCACTTTGTGGACTTGTAGGTGTTAACATTGTTCAGATGTTCCGTCCACTGTGTGGACTGTAGGTTTTAACATCGTTTAGACGATCCGTCCACTGTGTGGACTGTAGATTTTAACATCGTTCAGATGCTCCGTCCACTGCGCGGACTTGTAGATTTTAACATCGTTTAGATGCTCCGTCCACTGTGTGGACTTTGTAGATTTTAACATCGTTTAGATGCTCCGTCCACTGTGCGGACTTGTAGATTTTAACAACGTTTAGATGCTCCGTCCACTGTGTGGACTTTGTAGATTTTAACATCGTTTAGATGCTCCGTCCACTGTGTGGACTTTGTAGATTTTAACAACGTTCAGATGCTCCGTCCACTGTGTGGACTTTGTAGATTTTAACATCGTTTAGATGTTCCGTCCACTGCGTGGACTTTGTAGATTTTTAACATCGTTTAGATGCTCCGTCCACTGTGTGGACTTTGTAGATTTTAACATCGTTTAGATGTTCCGTCCGCTGCGCGGACTTGTAGATTTTAACATCGTTTAGATGCTCCGTCCACTGTGTGGACTTTGTAGATTTTAACATCGTTTAGATGTTCCGTCCACTGCGTGGACTTTGTAGATTTTTAACATCGTTTAGATGCTCCGTCCACTGTGTGGACTTTGTAGATTTTAACATCGTTTAGATGTTCCGTCCACTGCGCGGACTTGTAGATTTTAACATCGTTTAGATGCTCCGTCCACTGTGTGGACTTTGTAGATTTTAACATCGTTTAGATGTTCCGTCCACTGCGTGGACTTTGTAGATTTTTAACATCGTTTAGATGCTCCGTCCACTGTGCGGACTTTGTAGATTTTAACATCGTTTAGATGTTCCGTCCACTGTGCGGACTTTGTAGATTTTAACATCGTTTCATTGCAGATTTAAATATCATGCATGCAAGTAAGGGTTGCAAAAACTTCTGCTAGTTTATGTAGAATTTTGAACAAGGAGTCGCCTTTAGGCATTTCGGCAGTGCCGTATGGAATAAAATACAAGCATCACAAAAGGACACAACGTTGTCTGTCGTCGTCTTCTACTGATAATACTTCTTCAGGTGCTCCGTATTCCATGGGTGGCTTAGCTTTTTTCCGCTTAGGGTCTCGAGGTAGTATGTCCCCTTCCTATGCCATGCTGTGACCCTGTACGGTCCTTCCCAGTTTGGTCCAAGCTTCCCTTGGGTGGAATCCTTCGTGGAGCCGAGCACTCTCTTTAGGACAAGGTCTCCGACCTGGAAGTCTCTGCGTCTAACTCCAGAATTGTAGTGCTTCGCCATAAGGTCCTGGTACCGCGCTATTCTCTGCTCTGCAGCTGCTCTTACTTCGTCCACTAGGTCGAGCTGAAGGCGCATGGCTTCATCGTTCCTTTGCTCGTCGTGGTTTGCAACGCGGTGGCTTGTAAGACCTATTTCGGCTGGTATGACAGCCTCAGATCCGTATGCTAAACGGAACGGCGTTTCTCCCGTCGGTGTTCTCACCGTTGTCCTGTATGCCCACAAGGCGCTTGGCAACTCGTCCGGCCATATGCCCTTTGCCCCCTCAAGCCGAGCTTTGATGATCTTCAGCAGGGATCGGTTTGTGACCTCCACCTGTCCGTTGGCTTGTGGGTGTGCAGGTGACGAATAGTGGTTTTTTATCCCCAGCTGGGAACAGAACTCTCTGAATGCTTCGTTGTCGAACTGTTTGCCATTGTCCGATACCAGGACTCGCGGTATGCCGTACCTGCAAATGATATTTCTCCATACAAAACTTCGAATATTTTTCTCTGTGATGGTTGCTAAAGCCTCGGCCTCCACCCACTTCGTGAAGTAGTCGATGCCGACCACTAGGAACTTCAGCTGTTTTGCCGCTATCGGGAAGGGGCCCATGATGTCGAGTCCCCATTGCGCGAACGGCCATGGGGCTGTTATGGGCGTGAGTTCCTCGGTTGGTTGCCTGATGAGGTTGCTGAAGCGTTGGCATTTATCACAAGACCTGACGTATACGTCGGCGTCCTTCTGCATTGTTGGCCAGTAGTACCCTGCCCTGAGGAGCTTGTGCACCAAAGACCTTGATCCCGAGTGGTTCCCGCAGATCCCCTCGTGGACTTCCCTCATGACGTAGTTTGCCTCTTCGGGAGTCAGGCACCTCAAATAGGGTCGAGAGAAACCCCTTTTGTAGAGCACACCCTTCATTATGGTGAATCGAGACGCCTTGACTCTTAATTTTCTAGCAGCCTCTTTACCGTCAGGCAACAGGCCGTCCTTCAAGTACGCAGCTATAGGGGTCATCCAACACCCCCCGTCGCTCACTTCCTGTATGGTCGTACCGTCTATTGTTGGGGATGCTTGGGTGAAGGATAGTACTTGGTCGAGGACGACCATTGGCTCTGCTGAAGCCGCCTTGGCAAGCTGGTCGGCCTCTTGGTTTTCATCCCTAGGCACTTGAATCACTCTAACCTGGAGGTTGCTCATTCGATTTTTCACTTCGTCGAGATACTTCATCATTCTCTCACTTCTGCACTCGTAATCGCCATTAATCTGGCTTGTGATGACTTGGGAGTCGGAGTGGACCTCCATTCTTACGCCCCCAGCTGCAGTGGCAATGTCCAGCCCCGCAATCACGGCTTCGTACTCTGCCTCATTGTTCGTTGCTGAGAAGCACAAACGGATCATGCATTTGATCCGATCCCCTTCTGGTGTGCGAATTACCACGCCGATTCCTCCTGCGTGTTTGGTAGATGATCCATCCGTGTGAACCGTCCATACGGGGAGCTCGCTTGCCCCCGGGTCTGCTGCGACGGTGAATTCTGCGATGAAGTCCGCCAGGATTTGTCCCTTAACCGCGCTGCGGGGTTGATACCGAATGTCGTACTCACTCAGCTCAATTGTCCATAGTGCCACCCGCCCGGCTGCTTCTGGACTGTTCATAGCTCTTCTTAGGGGCTGGTCGGTCAACACGTTTATTACGTGTGCTTGAAAGTAGGGTTTAGCTTTCGAGCCGCGGTCACCAACGCGAAAGCCAACTTCTCCATCGGGGGGTATCTCTCCTCCGCCCCCCTGAGCGCCTTGCTCACGAAGTAGACGGGCTTCTGAATCCTGTCTTCTTCTCTAATAAGGGCTGCACTGACAGCAGCCGGGGAGACGGCAATGTACAATAGCAGCTCTTCGCCTTCCTTGGATGGGCTGAGAAGTGGGGGAGAGGAGAGGTATGTCTTCAAATCTTCGAAGGCTTTCTGGCAGGCGTCCGTCCACTCAAACGACTTTTTCAATGTGCGAAAGAATGGTAGGCACTTGTCCGCTGCCCTCGAAACAAACCTGTTCAGGGCAGCTGATCTTGCCGTTCAAGCTTTGGACCTCCTTCACCGTCCTCGGAGGAACCAATTCTACTATCGCCCTGACCTTCTCTGGGTTAACCTCGATGCCCCTTTGAGACACCATAAAGCCCAAGAATTTTCCGGCCGTCACCCCGAACGCGCATTTGCTGGGGTTCAGCTTCATGTTGTAGGACCGCAGGGTGTCAAAGGTCTCTTTCAAGTCGCTCAGATGGTTGCACTCGCGAGCGCTCTTCACCAGCATGTCGTCCACATAGACTTGCACATTCCTACCAATCTGGTGCGCGAACATCTTGTTCATCAATCTTTGGTACGTTGCCCCTGCATTCTTGAGCCCAAAGGGCATCACCTTGTAACAAAAGAGCCCTTGGCTGGTGACGAACGACGTTTTCTCCTGATCCTCCTCGTCGAGTTTGATTTGATTGTAGCCGGAGAAAGCGTCCATGAAACTCAAAAGTTCGTGTTCTGCAGTCGAATCTACCAATGCATCGATACGCGGCAGAGGATAACTATCCTTTGGGCAAGCCCTGTTAAGGTCCGTGAAGTCGACGCACATCCGCCACTTCCCATTTGCCTTTCTGACCATGACCACGTTTGCAAGCCAGTCTGGATAGTACACCTCTCGTATAAAACCTGCCTCCTTCAACTTTTGGACTTCTTCGGCGATGGCCCGGTCTCTCTGGAGCGAACACTCGTTTCTTCTGTCGGATTGGAGGGAATGATGGGGATACATTCAGCTTGTGCATTATGACCGTCGGGTCTATCCCTGGCATGTCCTCGTGACTCCAGGCGAATACATCCTGATTCTCCCTCAGGAAGGTGGTTAGGCTTTGCCGCGACGAGGGGCTAGTCGTCGTGCCGATCCTAGTGATCCGGCCGGGCCTCGTGCCGTCGAGTACTATCTCTTCCAGCTCCTCGGCTGCTTCAGCTGTGACTCGCTGTCCCTCGACATTCAATGCTTGCAAGTGATCATCCATCTCTATCATGGCGAGATAGCATTCCCTTGCCGCAGCTTGGTTCCCACGGAGCTCTCCGACCCCATATTCGGTGGGGAATCTAGCCATCAAGTGGTAAGTCGATGTCGAGGCTTTCCATTTGTTGAGGGTAGGTCTCCCCAGGATTGCGTTGTAGGCGGATGGGCAATCTACCACCAAGAAGACCACGTCCCGGGTGACCTGCTGTGGGTAATCCCCCACCGTTACAGACAAGGTGACGGTTCCCAGGGGATAGACTCTCGTACCGCCAAAGCCGACGAGGGGGTAATTGGTTGGGACAAGCCGATCTCTACCTAGCCCCATCTGTTGGAATGCAGGGTAGTAAAGAATGTCCGCTGAACTCCCGTTATCAATGAGTACTCGATGCAGGTTGTACTCCCCAGCTCGTATGCTGACCACGAGGGCATCGTCATGTGGATGGTGAAGGCGTCGGGCATCTTCCTCCGAAAAACCAAAGGTTGGTACTTCTGCCTGTGCGAACCTCGTGGTTGCGCCCGTCGTCTGTACGCTCTGTACCATCCGTAGGTAGGCTTTGCGAGCCCTCTTTGACGGTCCGTGAGTACCGCCCACGATCATTCTTATGTCCCCAATGGGTGGTCTTGGGCGCTCAGGCTCTCGAGGGGGGGGGCTGGACCTGCGATGGATTCGTCCCTTCCCTGTTGACAAACCTCTGTAGCCTCCCTTGCCTGATGAGCGCCTCAATCTGTTGCTTCAAGTCATAGCACTTCGACGTGTCGTGGCCGTGGTCGCGATGAAAGCGACAGTACTTACTTCTTGATCTTCTGTCGGGGTTCCCCTTCAGCTTCCCAGGGTACGTCAGGGCTTCCTCATCTCTTATCTGCATCAACACTTGGTCGATCGGGGCCGTTAGAGGGGTGAAACTGGCAAATCTCCCCATGGGCGGCCTCGGGCGTCTATCATCCCTTCTCTCATCCGTCCTGGCCTTCTTTCGTCCTCCGTCATGTCGTTTTTCTTCCAATCTCTCCCTTTTCTTAGGCTTGCCGTCTCGCGCTATTAGCGCGTCTTCTGCGTTCATGTACTTCGTTGCCCTGTAGAGTACCTCGGACATAGTTTTCGGATCATTCTTGTATAAGGAGAAAGGAACTTGCCCTTTCGCAACCCGTTGGTAAAGGCCGCTACTTGTATCTTGTCGTCCGCTTCGTCTATAGAGAGGGCCTCTCTGTTGAACCGTGTTATGTAGGACCTCAGCGTCTCGTCTTCCCTCTGCCTGATGCTCATCAAGCAGGCCGTGGACTTCTTATACCGGTGGCCCCCTATAAAGTGCGAGACGAACTGGGCACCTAACTCCTTAAAGGCACCGATTGAGTTGGGCGTTAATCTGCTGTACCAAACCCTCGCGGATCCCTTCAGCGTAGTAGGGAAAGCCCTACACATAATCTCGTCCGGCACTCCTTGTAGGTGCATTAGGGTCTTGAAGGACTCCAAGTGGTCCAAGGGGTCCTTGGTTCCGTCATAGCTATCTATCGTAGGCATTCGGAACTTCGGGGGTAGAGGGCACGAAGTGACATGCGCCGTGAAGGGCGAATCGGTCCGCTGGACCAGGTCGTCGAGGTCACTGGATACCCGTCCTTTGAGGGCGTTCATCATTACGGCCATTTGTTCCCGCATCTCCTGCATCTCTGCGGCAACGTGGGTGGTAAGGTTTCAGAGGGAGTCGTCAGGCTGGTATCCCGCCTTTCCTGCCGGCTCGGGGCGTTACTCCCCTCAGGGGCCTCGTCATCCCTTCTTTCCACGCTTGTTCCCTCTGCCTGAACTCGGGGGGGCTCATCCCTCCGTCGTAGCTGCTCTTCCAAATCATTATTCCGTTTGGTCAGGCGTTCGACCGCTGCGGCTAGCGTTTGGACTTGTCTTTCCAATGCGGTTGAGCGAGGTTCGTCGCCTGGGTTGTTAATTGTTGCCATCGACCTCGTGAACACCATGCAACTCTTTGTCTTAGGAATAGGACAACGTTTGATCGTCCTAGCGGTTCCCACAGACGGCGCCAACTGATGATGCCGAAATTCACCAGTGAGCTGCACGGTCGTATACGCCGGGCGATAAGGACCTACAAGACGACAATAGAGGACCTGGAAAGGGCACCGGTGTGGTGCCGGCCTAAAACCCTCCGAAGGTCAAGTTAGGAACCTCGCTAATAACTCAAGAGCGCTAGAGTTCAAATGAGCGTGCGTACCTTGATTTGTGAGGGTTCTGGCGTATTTATAGTTGTGTAGGCCTATTGACCTATTTCATTGTAGGGGTACCCTACCCTACGGGGCCCAGGAGTGTGGATCAGGCAAGCGCTACAGTACCCTAAATGGGCCGCGACCAAGCCTGTTTGGGAAGGCCCCTGAGGCCCAGCACACAGTGAACAGGACCTATTCCGGGTCACCGAATATTTTCCTCTTCAGATATGAATAGGGGCTTCAAATTGAAACGGTTTCATAGGTTTTGAACTTTAATTTTCAATATTAAAAACCCGGAACATAATATGAAATTAGGTGTGAATCATAGGCATTTTTATGTAATTTCTCATTAAAAAATAACAACATTAGAACAGTCGTATAGCTTGATGTTTGAACTCTGCGTTGCTGAATTTTGTCCATGGCTAATGTAATTTCTTAATTTTATGCTAGTTCAAATGAAGATATAACTTTCAATTTGTCTCACTCAGTCACTTGTTGCACGCTAATTTTAAAATGCTAGAATGCAGTACAAGAGTACTCTATAGCCACGTTTTTTGGACCTATAGCCGCGTTTTTAAAACGCGGCTATAGAACGATTTTTTTGTAGTGAGTAGACACATGTTTTCTGTTAGTATTACTTATAAAAATTCATTTCAATTTTATCACTTCCATTTTTCTTTGATTTTGTTAATTATAGCTAAAGATGGATCAAATCATGGCTAGGTTTTCATGCTATAAATTCTTACTTTGTTCTTTTAGGAAAAAAAATTATAGTAATAGAAGGTCATAGTTTTATGGTTTGCTTGTGAGGATTTGTGGTTGTTTGGGGTTTGGTTTATATGCGTATTTCTCATTTTGGTGATTGCTCTTTTTGTTTATATTCAATCTTGCATGCATTTGAATTATTTGATATTACTCTCTTTTTAGAAATCGGAGTAGAATGGGATTTGAAATTTCAAAATTTCATGTTAGTTTAAAATTTGGAATATAAAAATCCATACAAGGGATAGATTACAAATTTGGAGTTTTTTTTTTGGGGAGGGGGGGGGAGGGGGGGGGGGGGAAGGAGGGGATAAAAATTAAAGCACCCTCGCTTGAGATTTATTGAAATGACCCCTTGAAATTCAACATTTCATCTTAGTATAGATTTTGGTAATTTCGTAATTTTGGCTCTTGTATCATGAAATTGGTTAATCTATTACTTGATTGGAACAAAGTAAATTATTATTATTTTTAATAATTCTCTTGATCCCAAATAAAATCTGAAATTTTTTATATTTTTTTAACTTAATTTGAGATTTTCACACATAATCCGATGCGAACAAAATATGATATCAACCATCCTTCTATAATCAGTCAAGTTAAAAATACCCTCATAGATTTCTTATGGAAGAGGTGGGGTTGAGAGCAAGAGAAGCAAAACTAGTATGGGATTAAGATTGCCTTCCAAGAGCGCAGAGGATTGGAGAATTAAAAGAAGGCGAAAAACTCATTTTTGTCCCTACATTTTCACGTGATTCTCACTTTGATCCCTATATTTTATTTTCACCGCTTTTAGTCCTTGTTTTGAAAAACGCATTCCGTTTTAGTCCTTACCGTTACTCATTTAACAGAAATATCTTACATGGCAAATAGTCCAATAGTAAATGTTAATGTGTCCATTAAAATAATATTAAAAAAACTATTTACGTTTTTTAAAATGCCACATCAGCAATTTAATTTTTTTTTAAAAAGCCACATCAAATAAAAATAATATAAAAATTTCTAACCTAGTTATTTAAAAAAAAAAAAAGAAATTAGTTAAATTAATTTTTTTCTTTTTTTGGAAGAACATGAAGAACTCAGAACTATGTGTTCTTCATTTTCTTTGTGTTCTTTATGTTCTTCTCCAAAAGACTGACTCATATTCTTAGCAAATTAATCCTTATTTTCTTCCCTTTTCTTTGTCTTCCTTTTCTTTTTCTTTTTTCTTTTTTTTTTCATGTATTTTCTTGGCATCCAAACCCAAAAAATTTTTACACACTCAAAAGAAAACCTTCAAACCGGTTCCCCTCCCTTCTAGATCTCAAACCTTCCTCTCTCTTCCAAAACTCTCACAACTCTTTCAAACTCCATGGCCGGCCTCCTCTACTCATCGCCACTACCGCCACCACCACAACCGGCTGTGGTTCTCTTCTTTTCTTTCTCTGAACGACCTACTCTCTCTCTCTCACGATTCGCTCAAACTCAAACCCAAATGGCTTAAACTCTCTCTAACTCACAGATTGTGGTCTCTCTATCCCAGATCGGTAAGTCTATCTCTTTCATCTCTCTATCTCTCAACTCACTGGTGTAGATCATGGTTGAGATATGTATTTCGATGGTGGGCTTGTGGGTTGTGAGTTTTGTTGACCTGGATTTGTGGGTTTGTGGTGTATGTTGATTTTTGGGTTTGTGGTGTATGTTGTCTGAATCCAAATCGACTACTCATTTAGAGAAGATTTTGAATCTAGAGTGGAATCAGGTGTACACTTTCTCTAAAGATCTAATTTAGGCTTCGCTACTTGTCATTATTGTAATGGATAAGGATGATGATTGCATGGATCGGGTTGAGTTTGAAGTGAAAATCTAGTTCTTTCTCTCTAAACCCATGGACGAAAACCGAAACTTTCTCTCTCTAAATTAATGGCCGAAACCAGTGGTGACTTTCTCTCAAAACCCATAGGCTAACTAAATTGGCGGCTTCAGATATAGGGTTAAAGGTGTGTAGGTTGTTGAATTTAAGGTTGTGTGGTTGTTTGTGGTTTGGTTGTGCATGGAGGCCGAAAATCTGAGTTTGAGTTTTGTGTTTTTTGTGTTTGGTTTCAAAGTATAAGAAAATCTTGTTGAATTCTTGTGTTTTGTAAATTTTTATGGGCATGTCTTTATATTTTGTAAGTCTGAGTGATTTTATGGATTTGGTTGCTAAGAAAATGCAAGAAAAGAAAAGTAGATTTTTTATTTTTTATTTTCTGGGCAAGTTTAGTTGGGGAAGAAAATGAAGAACACATAGTTCTCAGTTCTTCATGTTCTTCCAAAAAATAATAATAATAATAATTTAAATAATTTCTTTTTATTTTAAAAAAATAATTAGGTTAGAAATTAAATTGCTGATATGGCATTTTTAAAAATGTAAATAATTTTTTTAAGATTATTTTAATGGACACATCAGCATTTACTGTTGGACCGTTTGCCACGTAAGATATTTCTATTAAATGAGCAACGGTTAGGACGAAAATGGAACACGTTTTTCAAAACAATGACTAAAAGCAGTGAAAATAAAATATATGAACCAAAGTAAAAATCACGTGAAAATATAGGGACTAAAATGAAGTTTTCACCTTAAAAGAATGGATCAATAAAACAAACAGGAATCATATTTGGTATTTTGTAACAATCATAAGATCATTCAGTTCGGACCACTGTTGGAATAGAAACTTTTGGGCTTTAAGATTCTTGGAAAATTCTCTTGGGCTTGGAGGAAAATCTTAAAGCTTAGAAACGAAATACTTACTAGGGATCCATGCCTCTATCTCCCTCTGGTCTCGTTGCAAAGTTTGCTCTATTGTTGACGGTTCAATTCAGTTTTATGGAGTCCATCAAAATTAAGAGTAGCCCTTTAAAAGCAAAATTGCATTTTGTTTTTGAGGGTAAGAAACTCAAGAACTCTCCAACAAAGCTTGCCAATTTAGCATTTTGATTTATAAGATATTGAACTGAAAAAAGTTTACTTCCAAAATTGATTTGGAGGGATTTCCTTTCAATCCACTCTATGGTGATTAAAAGAACTGTTTATGTGCACAAATTTTTTTTTTTGTTTGACAAACGAGAGTATCCAAACCTTTTGGAGTATTTGACTATTCTTTTAGTTATATGCAATCATCCTAGTCAACACATACCAGGTTATTTATGAAGGAATCTCTTGAAGGTGGCTCCAAGACGTTGGCAAGAGATTTCAAACTCAGGATCTCATAGATATCAAGAGGCCTCAGGAGCCATTTATCCAATCTCTTAGAGTTCAAATGACATTTTAAATAAGCTATATGACTTATTTAAATGTTATATGCGAATAATCTTATAAATCGCTAGTTAGTGTATTTGTGGAGATTTTTTTTTCAAAGTAGTTTGGAAGTAAATCTTGTCCCATTTGATTCAAGATATTGGATTTACTAAGAGGTATAAATATAATTAATAACCTTAAAGGCCTTTTAGGTTCAGTACAATATCATAGCCTCCATAGATCTTGTGATATTTTTTATGATATTCTCAGGTTGTATTTTTTTTTTTCTCATTTAAGGGCGAATTGTCATTTTTGGGATTAATAAGTCCAAAATCACAACAATTTCATAATTGTCAGGATGACAAATTGTGATTAGCGTTGAATAAAACTAATGTCACTGTTGGTTTCATGTGAAAGTGACGTAACACTAATCACCATTTATTACGTCAAGAAATTATGAGAAAAATTGTGAAATTTATTGCGTATATGTTATTATTGTGTTCCTGTGCAACTTTTAATTTCTTAAATCAAACAATAATACAAACACACTCATTTTCATATTCAATTTCACACCATCCCAAATTTGGTTGACTGTGAATAGTTAACAAAAAGTGTACGGTTCATGTAATCAATAGCCATCCATTTTAGTATATTGTGAAAATTTGGTTTAAAATTAGGTGTCTTCCTAGATTTATCATTTTTAAATATATACTATCTCGCAATTTCTGATAGTTTATTTATATTGTGTTTATCTAAATCTAAATTTTTTGGTAATTTTTAATTATGTTAAGGAAGGGACAAAAAGCTATAAAAAAATAACTTATATTTGAAAAAAAAAAACTGAAAAGATAAAATAAAAAAATGATAAATCAATTTGAGGTGAAAAAAAAAAATTGATGATCATGTATGTGAAATTTGAAATGGTGCCCAAGTGCCCAACAAACAACTTTGTGACATGTCAGCACATATGACGTTTTGACTCCCCAAACCCCAAAAGCCCAAAATATAATTCCTCTTTGTTTTCCTTTTTGTTTTCTTTTTTACTTCTCATCAATTTTATTTCTCTCAGCTCAGTCCCTCTAACTCAGTCCCTTTGATGAAATTTCATTTCTTTCACATATATCACAAATAGCCAAATCTCTGTGAGAAAATCGTAGAATCGAAGACGAAGACGAAGACGAAGACGAAGACGAAGAAAATGGAATTTGAACGTAGTAGCAGATCTACTGCGTCTGCGTTCTTCGTCAAATCGTTCCGTCTTCAATTCCTCGTCGTCCTCACTCTTCTACTGGTATAATTCCAATCGCTTCTCTCTTTGGATTCGTTATGAACAATTTTTGTTGTTGTTGTTGTTGTTCTTGATCGCCGTCAAAAGTTGTTTGGTTTTGTCTTTGAATTTTGAGTTGCGCTCACTATGATCTTCATGTGGACTAAGCAAATGCCTCGAATCAATGAAAACCTAAGACTGTTTAATCCGTTTCTTTCATTTTCCACTTAGTGTTTTTTTTTCTCGGCTGCCAAACAGAAGATTAAACAATAATGAAATGTGAAGGAGAGGTTTAAGCAGATTCTGTGTATTGAATTTAGGAATAAGTCTTCACTATAATAAAAAAAAAAAAAATTTAGTGTAAACTTTACCAACCGAACAAGTGCTGCTCTATCAATAAATACAACTTCCAACATTTCATTCAAGGTTTATGATAATTTGAGTTTATATTATATTTGCTTATGTTTGTGCATTTTGATTGATTGCGTTACAGCAAAAGGCTGGTATTGCTACTTATTATTATTGTTATTTTAGATTAGGTAGGTTTGGTTATAGCTTTTGCAAAAGCAGAAAAAAAAAAAATCCAAAATTTTCAACAAAAATTGAATATTGAAATAGTATTACCCTTCTTTATTTTTCAAAATAACTCTGTTTGGTTTAAAATTTTTCCAAAAAAAAGAGAAAAAAAAGAAGCTTTTTGGCCTTAGATACCTAATGTCTACAAATTATACCTTAAAAAGGTTGTATTCAGTGCTGCCTTACTCCCAAATTTTTTTTTGGAGAGGCTGATTCCCGGACTCAACCCGCCACTTATTTCTTTTGGTGGCCATTGCACCCAAGTTCTGACCTCTAAAAAATTGTTTGTTATTCTGGAAAAAATAGTTTTTAGCTTCAAAGACTAGAAACACAGACACTCCAAAAGCTGGTGTGTCTATGTTGGACATGTCGATAAACTCTGCATGTGTGTGTTCTCAATTTGTTAAGAAGATTTAAAAAAGAGATTTCCTTTGATTTTAGATATATATATATTTTTAAAGATTTTGATTATTGTTATTTGTTTTGAAAACTTAAAATAAATATAAAATAGCCCTATAAATAAAAAAATATACTTAAAGATAGGTTTTAGTTAATAAATTAATTGTTGTATCCCGCTATGTTCTTTCTAATTTTTCAAGAACTGCTGTATTGTTGTGTTAGCGTCCACATTCATGCCTCTTAGTTGAAAAATCAGTACTGAACGCTTTCATTGATTTTTTGTTTCCTTTTCTTTTCTTGGCATTAAAGAAATTGGATATGCATAAAGTTCAATTTCATTTGTTCAATCTTTCATTTCTTTGATACCATTTCGAGGATCAAGTTATTGTGGTTTTCACTTGATATTCATGGCTTGCCATGGTGTGCTGTCAAGGAAAATAATTTTAGTGTATTTTTTTTTTATGGATTCCTGGAGGTTGCTTATGAACATCTCTTTATTTAATTTTAACTTTTGTAACCAATATAAACTGGGGTGACAACACTATATGCTGATCTATATATTGCATGTGTACTAGTTTCTAGCAGCCGGGTCACATGGATCTACCCCCAGCACTCATAGAAGAGGCAAGTCCTCAGTGTTCTCTTTATTCAATCTCAAGGAGAGGAGTAGATTTTGGAGTGAGTCTGTTATACGTGGAGGTATGTTTACATATGGTATATTTGAATTTTACATTTTTATTTTTTGGGTCTAATGTTATCTGCTAATGTTCAGATTTTGATGATTTGGAATCTTTGAGCCCTGGCAAGATGGGTGCTCTCAATTACACCAAGGCAGGTAATTACCTGTCTTTCATCAATATATTCCTGAACTTTTATTTATTAGCCTTTTTTTTTTTATAAGTTTGCAATGCATATGATAAATTATTTATTACGCTTGTTAAATTACCTTGTGTATATAATTTTTTAGATTATGCTTAAGCGAGATGGTCTTGTACTCATGTCATCGTATTAATTAGGCTTGAGAGCTTTTTTTTGGTGGGGTCACTGCAGATATCCAGTTTGCTTGTTATATTATTAAAAGTGTAGAAGAGGTTGTTTTCATTTGAATAAAATGTATATTTCTATAATGCAAATATTTTACTTTGTTTTGAAACATTTTAAAGTGCACTTTTAACTCCTCTCTCTCTCTCTCTCTCTCTCTCTCTCTCTCTCTCTCTCTCTCTATATATATATATATATATATGAACTTAAAATATATATTCCTTGACATATAAAACAAATAATTAGTAGTATGAACTTGTACAAAATAAAATTTTGATAGACTAGTCTTTTCATTTAGTGATTGCTAGGCCAATCAATACAGTTTTGTTTTAATTTTTGTCCATACCTTAACACAACCCACTAGCCGAAGTTCAACACTTTCTTTTTTCCTTCTCTTGTTTCTCATCCACCTGTTCTCTCCATCTTTTTCTTCTTTTCTTTTTTGTTTTCCCCTTTTCCTTTTGCTCCTCCAAACTTTTTCTTCTTCATTTATTTATTTTTTCTCTCTCCCTCGTCCCCCCCTTCTAATTCATCATTTCTTGTTTCTTCCTTATTCTTTTTGCTTTACTCTTACGGGTACAAATCCCTCTCTCTCTCTCTCTCTCTCTCTCTCTCTCTCTCTCAAATTTCCTCATTAATGCAGCCCAGCATCCGTGCTGCCATTGTGCCTCCCTCCTATGGGTTGCCTCTCCCCGCCATGACACTGCTGATGGACAATTGATTTTGTATGGAGTTGAATTATCTGAAAAATAAATAAAATTGTAGAAGAATAATTTCTTAGACCAAAATATATTTTTTGCCTGGAAAGTCCAAAATTGACTTTAAAAGCTGGTATGAAGCGATATCAACAGCTTTATAAATAGTATTTTGGCTATGTCCCAAGACACTCTTCATGTCTCAGAAGGATGTTGTATGATGTCCTTTCTCCCAGCACGAAGAAAGGAAAAAGTTAAAAAAAAGAAGGAAGAGTGTGTGAGAATATCTTTTGATTTAGAGGTAAGATTATGAGTGGTTATGCATGTCGCTTTATTCCTTTCTCTCAAAGGTTGAATGCCATGTATATCCCTCCCTTTTCCTAACAAGAAGGAAACAATAAGGAGAAGGTAAAAGGAAAGGTGCAAATTTCTTTTGGTTTGGTGGTGAAGACTAGTAGTTTTTACTGAGCTTGAATTTAGGTGGACTGTAGGAGGCTACAAAGCATTGGTATGTACATAGGAAATAGGCCAGGGTATGACTTGGACACTGTAATACAACAAATTCTTAGAATTTAGAGGGCACTGAAAGGGCGCAACTACTAACTTATCTCCTAATTGTTTATTTCTTTAGGGTCCGTTTGGATAGAGCTTATTTTTGCTGAACTGAAAATTGAAACTGAAAACACTGTAGATCATCTCCTCCTTCACTGTCCTATAGCCTTTGAGATATGGAGTATGATCTTTAGCTTGTTTGGTGTTTGTTGGGTGATGCCTCAGAGGGTAGTGGATTTGTTGGATTGTTGGACTTGCAAATTCAGGCGTCATCGTAATGTAGTTATTTGGAGGCTTGTGCCGCACTGTGTGATGTGGTGTATTTGGCGGGAACGGAATTCTAGAAGCTTTGAGGGTCGTGAGCGGTCTATGATTGAGCTTAAGTCTTTCTTCTTTTTTACTCTTCTTGAATGGTGTCTCGTTTCACCATCTTTTTCATGTATTTCCCTTCCTGTGTTGTTAGATCATTGTAATTTCGTTTCTTGATGTTTTGCCTTTTTGTACATTTCCTATGTACTGGGCTATGTGTTTTTATAAAATTTTCTTTATTACTTATCAAAAAAAAAAAAAAATAATTTTTTAATGTGTGAATAGTACTGCGAGACCCATTTTTAATAAAAAATTGCTAAAAAAAGTACATGAATAGTGCGTGCACAGTACCCACACAGTGCGCGCACAGTGCACGCACAGTGCAATCCTGCACTTCTTGTCCCCCACGCGCCAGAACCGAAAAAAAAAAAAAAAAAGGAAAACTTGAAAAACGCAAACGCTGAGTTGAAAAGTTGTATCCAAACCGGCACTTAATTTAAAATTTAAGATTCAAAAAGTTTGTGGGGGTAAAGGGGGCCTTTGTCTTCTTTCTCCCTTGCTCCTTGATATGTGGTCTTCCTTTGTCTTCACTTTCCAGCTTTTGTCTAGTCTCTTGAGAGTTGGAAAGACAACTTTTATTCATTGAATTAATTTTTTTTAACTAGTAAATTTCAAAATGATATAAATTTACCTAGTTCACATTTTAAATCTGATTAATACAATTTTGAATAGAGTCATTTCCAAGTCAAAGGTCAAAATTTGGCAATGGCTGCAGATGTCATGTCTTGTCAGTTTTCTTTACTGTACCCCGTGAGTACCCTCTAGGTGTCCCAGCTGTCCTTATAAAGGTCCAAAATATCTAATGGCAGACATGTACAGACGCATCAAGTCTTGTTGTACATAAGTCATCATCCTGAAGTGTGTCAGCATTTTCTTTAATGTATTAGTGCTTGATAGCCAGGAGGTTGAATGCTTTCTTTATCTTCACATTGTGATAGTCTCCACGCCCTTCTAGTCTCACGTTGATAGCAAATACTAGTTTACTTAGGCATATCTTAAGCTATTGATTTTTACTTATAAAAAAAATGTCTTAAGTTATATGATTTTTTGTTTTTGTATACTGAAAAAATCCATTTGTTAATTCCATATCTAATGCTTTTGTGCCCGCCTATTCGGCTTTGAACTTTTCATATAGAACTTAAGTGTCAAATGTTCTTTTAATTGGTCTTAGTTTGGTGCTATGGTTCTTGCTCAAATAATTGGTTTGGATGTATTTATGAAGATTATGACATCTTTCTGCTGGAAAATTGAAAATTTCAAATCAAATGATCAATGTTGGAATGATGATATGTTAGTTTGATTTGATCCCTCATAAAATAATTCTAAGTGAAAACTGCAAATTGCAAATTTTATGGTGTCAAAAGTTGATTTCCCTCGTGCTTCCTTTGCTCATTTAAAAGCAGCGTATCATAACTTGGGTTTGTTAAAAATATTATATAGGATGCTCAAGGCCTCTGCAGCTTATTTTTTTTTGCTCTGCACATGAAGCTGAACAAGTCTTTGTACCCTTAGATTTCATTTTTTTTTTTTTTAATTCTAGTCTCCTTGTTTCCAAACAAAGCTATGTCTCTGGCATCAATTTGATAATGATAAGTACTGAGCTGTTACAATATTTTCTGGCTTGTTTTACAGGTAATATTGCCAATTATCTAAAGCTTTTGCAAGTTGATTCCATGTATCTTCCAGTTCCTGTGAATTTCATTTTTGTTGGATTTGAAGGAAAAGGGAACCAAGGTATATAAATATACTGTTTATTATATTCATTAACTGGCTGAATTTTGGCTTTAATTTTTAGAAATTTGGTTTGATGGTTTCCTTATTTGTTTCTTTATGCCAATATTCTTTAGATTTCAAGCTTCACCCTGAAGAACTTGAGCGTTGGTTCACAAAAATTGATCACATCTTTGAACATACACGCATTCCAAAAATTGGAGCAGTTCTCTCTCCATTTTACAAAATTAGCGTAGAGAAAGGGCAACATCATCATCTTCCTATTGTCAGTAACATAAACTACAAGTAAGTTCCTTTGTAATTTTGTCTGCTTGTTCATTTTAGGAATATGGGCTTGGCATTTTTATTTGTTAATTTTTTTCCCCTATTTCATTGGAAATTATAACAATAAATGTTGCTATTATATGATGGTAACGATGAAGAATGTGCTTGTGCAGTTTTTCTGTGCATGCAATACAAATGGGTGAAAAGGTTACCTCCATTTTTGAGCAAGCCATCAATGTTTTCAGCCGCAGAGATGATGTTTCTGGTAATAGGTAAATCACTTATTAATTATCTTCACTGATATAAGCTTAATTAGTTAATCAAGTGCCACATTTGGGTATAATTATCAACTTTTCCTTCTACGTTTTTTTTTTTTAATTCATTATTTACTTTAATCACCGAAAGGAAACTTACATGATCATATATATCTTGTTTGTCTGGCATTTATGATTCATCTATTTTTCTTTCTATAGTAATTCTCTTAACTCATTGCTTACAGGACTGATGAGGGTGCTCTTTGGCAAGTGGATGTGGATATGATGGATGTTCTTTTCAGTAGCCTTGTTGAATATCTTCAACTTCAAAATGCGTATAACGTATTCATTTTTAATCCTAAACGTGACGTAAAAAGAGCTAAATATGGATACCGGTGAGTATGTTGGTAATATTCATTATTTATTTTCCGACTTATTGTGTATTTAATTAAAATTATTATTCTTAGATATAACTTGTCCTCTAGTGCTAAAAACTATGCTTACCACATTGATGTTAATTTCCTAAAAGCAATTGTTAAGTATATAAATTGCTTGTGAAGTTGTTGGCTAATTGATTGAACTTAAAATTCTTTTGATTAAATAGCTAGTGTCAGCGAGGTTAGACTTGTGATTTGCACATGATTGACACTGTCACCTTAATTTAGACAGATTTGGACAGAAAGATGGATTGAAAATTTGAAACAATGTTGAAAATTGAAGGGAACATTTTTTAATTGGAAGAGCATAGATTAAAAATATAGTCATTTTTATTTTGCAAATCTGAAAATGTATACTTTAGAGGAAATTTAGTGAGCTCTACAAATATCAAATGTTTTTGTGTGGCGTGACCACGAAGGAGATAGAAAATTCAAAAAAAGAAGGAAAACAGAGGTCCAATTAATATAGTCAGTCATAACAGTGAAAACTTACAAGGCAGTTTTCCATGCATGAAGCTGTCCTTAGTTTCTTGAACTTGCTTAGTTTCTTGAACTTTTGTACAGCTGACAAGTAGCTCAAGAACCATCAAGCAGTTCCCAGATCACTCTGAACACATGATGAATCATACATCCTTTACAATTTGGCAGTGTAATAAAACATCATCCACAAATTCACCATCTTTTTGTCACATTTCATCCCTGTTATTATACTTGTCTGATTGTATGTAATATTGTAATAATGTTGATGTTAAACTTCTGGAAATTGCTGGCATTGTCTTACAGCTTAATTAAATCTTTCTGTTTGTCTTAAAATGCATTCTTCTTTTATCTTATAAAGACATTATTGCACTTTCTTTAGTTTGATTTAATTAACTTTATCTTGCATTTGGTTTAGCTTTTAATTGTATTTTTTTTTTAAAATTGCTGCAGGAGAGGTTTATCCCAATCAGAAATAGACTTTCTTAAAGAGGTATTTTCTTTTTCTTTTTAGGGTGTGTTTGTTTTGACTTCAAATCAGTTTCGAAAATGCTTTTCCGTAAAATAGAGTGTTTGGTTGGTCCCGGAAAATTTGTTTCAACTGAAAATATTTTCAGTTTGACCGTAAAATAAGCTTGGGAAGGTGTAAAATATTTTCAGTTGTGATTTTACATTCAAATCACATTTTCCGGGTGAAAGAGAGAACATGAAGGGAGAGAGAGAGAGAGAGAGGAGAGCACGAAGAGAGAGTGGGATCGCCAAGATCGCGCCGTCGACCTCACGCCGGGCGAGATCGAAGCGCGATCTTGCCTCCCTGTCTCACCTCCCTGTCTCGCCTCCCTTTCTCACCGTCCTCCTCCTTGTCTCACCTCCTTCTCTCAGTTTGACAGAATGGTTTGCTTGTTCTGATTTTTGTTTGTTTAAAAGTTGATGGATTGCAATTTTCTGTTATAAAATTTGTTTGGAATGTGAGAAAATGGTTGAGAAAATGTGAGAATCAGTAGAAAATTTACATTTTCAGAATGTTACCAAACACTTGAAAATATTTTCCAAAGTATTTTTTAAAATGCCACCAAACACCTAAAAATATATTCCTTTTCCGAAAATATCTTTACCTGAAATTATTTTACACCCGGAAAATCTTTTACACCCAGCCAAACGCAGCCTTAGTTTCTTTGTTTGCCTTTTGTGTTCCTTTGCTATTCCTCAAATATGTGTTATAAATTTTCATGTTTTACAATTTTCATAAGATATAATTACTGTCTCTAGTTAGTATGCTGGGTTTGAAGTATCTCTTGCTGGTGCTAAAAACTTCTATGCTGCCTTCATTTTGTCTATAGAACGAGCACTGACTGAAATTTTATTGTACAGAACAAGGATTTGCAAACAAAAATTATTCAGTCAGACAATGTTCCAGAAACTGTTCTTGGTATGAGAATTTCCTTTCAAATATCTACTTTTTTAATTTTCAGGATATAATGACATTCTTATTCAATTACTAGTATATTTTTCTTATAATCAAATTATTCTAAATATTAAATTATTTACAGCTCTCGATAAGATTAAGAGACCTTTGTATGAGAAGCATCCAATGGCAAAGTTTGCCTGGACTGTAACTGAAGATACAGACACGGTTAGTATAATTTTTGCTTAAAATGCTGAAAAGGTGAATGTTAATATAATTACATTCCTGGGAAGTACTATCGTTTAGTATGTTGTTAGTATTTGATATAGAAAAATTAGGATGTATTCAAAGGTGGAAAGAAAAATGCATCTTTTCAAAATGAAGGAAACTGCAATGTAAACATGTTAAGATTTATGTTTAGAAGAGGGATATTATTGGGCCCGTTGGTTATACTTGTATTACTTGTTGGCCTCCAAAGCTGATTAGAATTATAAGGTACAATTTCCTGTGGATGTCCATATTTGTCAACAAATCCTGGTAAAATTATTGTCAGAGATATGCTTCCTTCAAAAAATTTCAATCATAAATTTCTTGCAATTATTGAGCCTCCTTTTGTAATACTTTAGACTACTTTGTTTCTTTTTTCATGAAGTAGACTCTTTTCAATAAAATTATTCTTACCTGTCAAAATTATTATTATTTTTATTATAATAATAATAATAATTTTTTTTTTTTGTTGAGCTTTCTTTTTATCTATTATTATAGTTTAGGTGCTACTGGGGTTCATTTGTAATTTCAGGTGGAATGGTACAACCTTTGCCTAGATGCGCTGAATAATGTTGAGAGGCTGAATCAGGGTAAGGACACTGCTGATATTATTCAGGGAAAAGTTTTACAGGTATACTATAGGGCTTCTCTCTTTCTCTCTCTCTCTCTCTCTCTCTCTATATATATATATATGTATATATATATATATCTCTCTCTCTCTCTCTCTCTCTATATATATATATATATATGCATACCAATGAAGTGTTACCGAAGAAAGCCGTCAAAGGTCAACTATTTAACTAATGGATTTCAATTCCTTCATTTCAAGTTGTTGAAAGGGAAGAATGAAGACATGAAGCTCCTTTATGGAAAGGGATTAAAATCTGAGAATCTTGGTGATCTTCATGTGGAATGTCTCACTGATACATGGATTGGAAAAGACAGGTTCAATATCTCTCTCTCAAGCTCAAACTAACCTGCACCCAGATAGATAATTGAAACACCAATGCATAATATTCATATATACTGCATCAGGTGGGCGTTTATTGATTTAAGTGCAGGCCCTTGGTCATGGGGACCTGCTGTTGGTGGAGAAGGAGTGCGCACTGAATTAAGTTTACCAAATGTTGAAAAAACAATTGGTGCAGTTTCAGGTACTTCTGATACATCTTTTCAGTGCTTATTCATTTGTATGTGCTGATATGTGCGCATTTCCCTTTTGCTTTTGACAGAATTCCTTTTTAATTAATCAATTAATTAATTTTATTTTTTGTGGGTTCCTCAGTCATGGTTTTGATACCACAATTCAATGTTAGAATGTTTTGAGCAAAAATGAAAATGTTCTTCCCCAGCCTCGGCGATGTACAGTAGAACAATGAGCCCTGATACCAAAATTGATGTAGAACAAAATGAACAAGAGCAGAAAACTAAAATAAACCTAGGAAGTCAGCACCTAGCATTACTTAGAACCAAACCAAACGTGATAGAAAACCTAGGAAATAGCACCTGAGTCAGCATCAATCCATTGGGCAACTTCCATCTGATATTTTGTTCGTCATAAGCTTGTCCCATTAGACTACAATAGGACACTTATATAGACTGCTGGGATTAAACCCAAATTCTCTCTTTGAGGGGAGTTGGGAAGGATAACGTTTGCTGGATGCCTCCTAAGAGTAGGGGTTTTGAGGTTAGTTCGTATTACTGGGTTTTGATTGGAAGCCTAAGGTTCCTTCTAGAGTTGCTTTTTTCTTGTTTGGATTTCAACTTTGGGGAATATTTTGTCAACTAATAATCTATAGAAACAAAGAATTTGGATTTTAGATTGGTGCTTTTATGTGTAATGGAAATGGGGAATCAGTAGACCATCTCCTAAACCATTGTCCTATTGCTATTGAATTGTGGGCTATGGCGTTCACCTTGTTTGGTGTTCATTGAGTAATGCCGAAGATGGTAGTTGAGCTTTTAGTTTGTTGGCTAGGAAAGTTTGGGTGTCATCGTAATTGTGCTATTTGGGTGGCTGTCACTCATTGTTTGATATGGTGCATTTGGCGGGAGAGAAATACCAAAGCTTTTAGGATTTTGAAAGGACAGTACCATACTTAAAAACTTTTCTATTTCAAAACGCTATTGAATTGGATGTCAATTGTAGGAAGTCATTAAATATTTTTGGTTCATCCTTTGATGGATGCTTGTAATTTGTGTGTTTGATTGTACTTGTCCCTAGTTTACTTCTTGTATACTTGGGTGACTCTTTTATGCAAGTTTAATAAAATTTTCATTACTTATATAAAAAAAAATTGGGTCGTGAAGTCTAATTATTAAATCATGAAAACAACCTTGACTCTAGGAAATGAAGTAAATTAAGTAAAATACCTATAACCTTTTTTTTTGAGAAAGAAAATACCTATAACCAAATTAGCTAATAAGACCTAAAACAAAATCCAATGGACCAATAGTAAAAAAAAAAAAAAAAAAATTACTTCTAAAAAATTAAATAAACCTAAATTAAAATAAATTTTCTTTGCACTCTTTCAATCACTTGGACGTTTTAATTTATGTTGGCTTATATGTGGCCATGATCATATTGGGTTGTTTTCTTGTATGTATTTTCTATGCAAAATAAATGGTATTTCACCATGTTGCAGAAACCTTATGGAGCATTGTTAGGTACTTTCATATTTACTGTGCATGCTGTTATTCTGTTGAAATGGTGTTTAGTGTAGCTACACAATAAGATGCTATATTGTGTAGTTATGTTTCGCATTGTCTTTTGACTGCTTTGTGGATCCCTTAAAATCATTTCAACCAATCAGGAGTTGGGGGGTACATTATGCGGACTTCTTAAGCATTGACCTTAGTGCATAGTTGGATAATGCATTTTTAGCTCTTTACACAAGTTCTTTATTTGTAATTAATTTTGGCTTTGTGGTATGTAGAAATTTCTGAAGATGAGGCTGAGGATCGCTTACAAGACGCTATTCAGGAAAAGTTTTCCATATTTGGTGATGTATGTGCTTTTTGGTGAATAAAAGAATTAATCATTAATGTTAAGATTTTTTTGTTCACATCAGTACTTTACATGAATTGTGAGACTTCCACAGTCTCATTCTTTTGATTGTGCATGTAAATATTGCAGAAAGAACACCAGGCCATTGATATTCTTCTGGCAGAGATCGACATATATGAGCTTTTTGCTTTTAAGCATTGCAAGGGAAGAAAGACTAAGCTTGCTCTCTGTGAAGGTAGTCTTGTTCTTTGAGATAGAATGGTTTAGGGGGGCATGAACCCACACACACACACACACACACACACATACATATTTTTTACATGCAATTTTAGCACTTCTGAGAAGTAGTTTTGGAAAGCAAAAATCATGTGTGGTTTTAATATCTCTGATACATGACATATGGGAACAACAAAAGCATGTATTTCTTTTACTTCACTTGTCAAAACATTGCAGGTTTGACAGCTTGGTGATCCAAATGCTTTTTAGTATACCTCTTGATATAATGTTTGTGGTGATTGAATATAACAATTATGGTGTTACATGGCTGTTTTCTATCTTATTCTTTTGAAATATGGCTTGTGAATCATACATTTTAATATTATGATTCCAGAACTTGATGAGAGAATGCGGGATTTGAAAAATGAGCTCCAGTCTTTTGAAGGTGATGAATATGATGAAAGTCATAAGAGAAAGGCCATGGAGGCATTAAAGCGAATGGAGAGTTGGAATTTGTTCAGTGATACTTATGAGGTATGCTTGTTGGTCTCTCTTTGAGTAATTACTCTGATGTTTTCCTTGCGAGATTTGTAAGGCTTATCAATATGTTTAGATTATTTTTCTTGTGATGATTCTGCCTTTTCAATCAGATATATGAATTTCTATCATTATTTATTTATTTTTCCTCATGGGCAGGAGTTCCAAAACTACACAGTTGCGCGTGATGCTTTTCTCGCACATTTAGGTTCAACTTTGTGGGGATCCATGAGACACATTATATCACCTTCCATTGCTGATGGTGCTTTTCATCATTATGAGAAGATATCCTTTCAGTTATATTTCATCACACAGGAGGTATGATGTGCTTTACAAAATTCAAACAAGCTTCAATGAAACTGAAATTTTACCCCTGAATGGCTTTTTCTTTTTTTTTTCGTTGCAGAAAGTCAGAAATATTAAACTGTTGCCTGTGGATCTCAAGGCTATCAATGATGGACTTTCCTCTCTGTTATTACCCTCTCAGAAAGCTATGTTCAGTCAGCATATGTATGCATCCATCATTGTTTGATTTCTTTAGTTTTTGTTTTAAGTAGTTCTTTTATGTTTGATTGTATATTAGTGATCTTTTGAGCTAATATTAAGGATATCATTGTGGGAGCTTTTGCTTGATCTTATTTATTTATTTATATATATTTTCTTTTCCCTTTTGAAAATTAGATGCTAGATTTTTTTCTTCTTTCAGCTTGTATATTTCTGCTTGCTTTATTGATCTGGATAAGATTTGTAGGCTACCTCTGTCTGATGATCCTGCTTTGGCGATGGCATTTTCGGTGGCACGAAGAGCAGCAGCTGTCCCTCTATTGCTTGTTAATGGAACTTATAGGAAAACATCAAATTCCTATCTTGATTCTTCCATTCTCCAGTACCAGTTGCAGAGGCTGAATGATCATGGCTCTTTGAAAGGTTATCTCTCCTGCAAAATGCACATATGTTCATGAAAATTGATTATTTATAGGCTGGGTTTTGTCTCATTGATACCATAACTCTTTTATTTCATTCACTAAACCAACATAATTTTGTCTTGCTGTTCATCTAGTGCAACCTGGTGTATCCTGTCTACATTTGTATTAGGAGCCAGACTTATATATAGAACCTTAGGTGTAGTACCTTAAGTTTTTCAATTAAATTTAAACACATGGTTGCATTGACCAATGCAGTATGAATAATATTTTCTTTTTAAGGACACAAATTCAATTCAGCCATGTGTTGGAATTTAATGAGGGAACCTAAGGTACAACATCTAAAGAGTTGTACCTAAATTTTGCCCTTATATAAGATTCTACTAATGGGTGGGAACTGTGAGCCAGACAATATAATTTAATATGATATTCAAAGTAATATGTAAAGGTTTAACATGGTACAGTGTCTGTGACTGAAATAAAAAAAAGGTTGAAATACTGATTTTTATGAGCATTGTAGATTAAGATGTGGGACAATTAGGAAAAGAACCTTTATTGGTCCAAGAGCCCTAGTTGTCCTCACATTTAAAGAGGAAATTAGTAGGATAATACTAGGTTTAACTTTTTTTTTTTTTTTTGGGGTTATGTTGAATGGCATTAAAACACATAGAAGAGTAAAAAAGATAAGAATGTTGATGGTTGACACACATCCAGTGTGTTTGTTTGGATGACCTTGGTGTGCCAAATGCACACTAGAGTTAGGTTCAAGTTACCTAATCTAATTCTTAGTTAATGTTAATGTTAGATAACTCAATAACTTTCAATTGGATAACATTTTACCACTTCCACCTTTGGATTACATATCCTTCCCGTGCTTATATGTCAAATTCTACTTAAATTGGATATCATTTAGCATCCAATCTATATAAACGATTGATCTTGGTTTTTTTTTTTTTATATAAAAAAAATAAAGAACAAAACATTTTATAAATGAGATAGTGCTTTCTGTTTGCTTATAGCTTTTGGAATCTTCATCATTTTTTTTCCCTTGAATAATGTAGGGTCACATGCCCATAGCAGATCCACCCTTGAAGTACCCATTTTTTGGTTCTTTCACAGTGAGCCATTGTTTGTTGACAAGTATTACCAGGCAAAGGCACTTTCTGACATGGTTATCGTTGTTCAGTCAGAGGAGTCATCCTGGGAAAGCCATCTTCAGTGTAATGGGCACTCACTTTTGTTGGATTTGAGGTTAGTATTTTAGACAATATATTACCCAGTTTTTAATCCTCCATTCTTTCATTGTCTTGATATATAATATTCTATAATATGATTAATTTTAGGTGACATCTTACAGAATCAGGGAAACCGTCTTTTTTGTTTGTTTGTTTGTTTTTTTTTTTTTTTTTTTTGGGGGGGGGGGGGGGTGTAATTTAATAGTATAGAGAATGGCAAAGCCTAGGTATTTGAAAGTTATTACATCATGGCGATATCTATGCAATGAGCCTTGGCTCAAATTGCACTTGCTCCTCTCGCATGTGTGGATGAAGGGCAAGGTGGTGGGTTCATAACCCATTGGGTGCTTGTAGTATGTGTATAACTAACTACCAATGACATAAAAAAAAAGGAGACATCTCTGCAAATCTACTGCTTTCATTTTTGATATAGATTAGATCAGCTGTGGAACGATGGTATTTGACTTAATAATGGGTCAATAAGTGAGAACCTTTTCCCTCTTTTTCAAATTTTATTTTATTTTATTTTGATAAGTAATAGTGATTCATTGATAAAAAAAAGAGAAACAAAACACCCCAGTATACAGGGAGTATACAGGGGAAGCAAATAAAAAACGAACATTACAATAGTCAAGAAAATCTAAAAGAGAAGAAAAAGCATGGTTTCTCCACACGGAGAGCCATTCAAGCAAGGTACGGAGACGAAGAAGCTTGAGATCCGGCAAGGAACGCTCAACATCTTCAAAGCATCTGCTATTTCTCTCTTTCCAAATACACCACATCAAACAAGAAGGAACGGCCTTCCAAAAAACTCCATTACGATGACGACCAAAAGGACCTTGCCAACAAGCCAGAAGACCAACAACCGACCTAGGCATAACCCAACAAACTCCAAAAAGGCCGAAAACCATATCCCACAAATCCAAAGCGACCGGGCAATGGAGGAAAAGATGATCAACACTTTCACTATTGCACTTGCACATATAACACCAATCTAAAATGCAAATCCTTCTTTTCCTTAAGTTGTCAATTGTCAGGCATTTACCCAAGGCCGCAGTCCAAACGAAGAAGGCCACTCTAGGGGGAATCTTCTGCTTCCAGATGCTTTTCCAAGGGAAAAGTTGAACACTATGACCCTCTAAGAGATGGTAATAGGCACTAACCGAGAACCCCTTACATTTACCAGGCAGCCAACAACACTTGTCCTCCCCAAACCCCTTTACGGGAGTGCTATAAATGGAATTTATAAAGTTCCTGAAAGCTTCCAATTCACGATTATGCAACTCCCTACAAAACTGCAACTCCCAATGGAGGGTTCCATTGGTGAACCTCAAAAGATCCGCCACACTTGCCTCTTTGCTACGGCTAATCCTAAATAATTCAGGATAGCGGACAGTGAGGGAAGAGGATCCACACCAACGATGAAGCCAAAATTGCACTTTAGAGCCATCTCCAATTTCGAACATAATAAATCGAGATAAAGAATGCCACCCCCGCCTAATATTTTTCCACAAGCTAACACCATATGGGCCAGAGCAAGAGCTAGAACACCAACCACGCCAATCACTACCGTACTTTGCCTCTATCACTTGACGCCAAAGAGCGCCCCTTTCTTGCCCAAATCTCCATAACCACTTCCCTAATAAAGCTGCATTGAAAGATCTCAAGTTCCTAATCCCCAACCCACCTGAAGAAAGCGGAGAACAAACCGTAGACCAATCAACCAGATGAAGCTTGGGATCGTCACCAAGACCACCCCACAGAAAGTCCCGTTGCAGTCTAGCAATACGATTGGCCACAGACGCCGGAATAGGGAATAAGGAAAGAAAATAAGTAGGAAGATTAGAGAGAGTGTTTTTAATTAGAGTGACTCTACCTCCCTTAGATAAATATAATTTTTTCCAACCTGCTAATTTTCTTTCCATCCGCTCAAGAATAGGATTCCATATAGACTTGTCCTTAAATTTTGCCCCCAAAGGAAGGCCCAAGTATTTCATAGGGAGGGACCCTTGCTTGCAGCCTAAGACAGCCACCAATAGATCCATGTCAAGAACAGACCCCACTGCCACCAGCTCAGACTTACCTAAGATTTTATTTTATTTTATAAGTTATAAATTTTCTATTATTATTATTATTTAAGAAAAAAAGGTAAATAGATGTTTGATTGCAAAGCGACTTCTTCATAAAAATGACATAAAGAAGTCAAAAAAAAAAAGATAAGAGTAAAAAAATCTAAGACAATGATTTTATAAATTTTGGACTGTCTGCATAAATAGGCCTGTCCGGAGTTATCTGGTTTGAGTCAAGATAGGGTCTCTTCCATAGCTGATCTTTGCAATTTTGTAATGGTGTTCTTTATTGGGATGTTCAGTTCTCATGACTGGTGCAGGATTGGGAGTTGGATCCTTTGTAGGTTTTTATGGATCTATTTTATTCTACTTCTGTGAGAAGTGGAGAAGACAAACTGTGTTGAAGGCCAACAAAGGGTTGGGGCTTCGAGGTAGGAGGCTACTATTGTTCTTTATTGGCAATTAATACCATGCCTTTTCCTTGGAAAAATATTTGGAACTCGAAGGTACCTCCTAGAGTTGCTTTCTTTTCGTGGACACTTGCATTAGGGAAATTCTTGCTACAGATAATTTATGGAAGAGAGGCATTATTGTTTTAAATTGGTGCTATATGTGTAAATGGGGTGGGGAGTCTGTGGACCATTTACTTCTTTATTGCCCCAAAGCTAATGAGTTGCGGACCATGGTGTTTTTTCTGTTTGGGGTTCAATGGGTTATGCTACTGAGGATTTTGGATTTGCTAGCTTCTTGGTAGGGTCAATTTGGCTTTCATTGAAACATAGCTATTTAGAAGGTAGTGCCACATTCTTTAATGTGGTGTCTTTGGTGGGAAAGAAATTCTAGAAGTTTTGAGGGATGTGAATGCTCTAATCTCGAGCTGAAGTCGTTTTTCTTTCATTCTGTTTTTGATTGGATTCTATCTTTGCATTCTTTTTCTTGTTCTACTCTTTAGATATGTTTCATGATTGTAACCTGAGGTTGATTGTCTTGTACCCATAGTATATCCCTTGTGTACTGGAGTTTCTTTTTCCTTCAATAAAGTTATGTTACTTGTCAAAAAATAAATTTCAGAATGAGATTACTATTAGTAAAATTCCAAATGCTAGACCAATTAAATAAGAGCTTGTAAACCTAGCTGACAGAAGAGTCCCTGCACTTTCTGCATCCTTAAATGTATGTTAGTTTTGTTCCCCTCCAATTTTTCCTCTTCAAGCACAATGGAACTAGCTTCCAGATGTCTGACTAGTGCTTGCCAATTTATTCATTCCATTCAAACAATAGATTAATAACCTTTTCCAGTAAAACCCACTGAACTTCAAAAGATCCAAGGTCAAAGCTCCATAGATTGAACGCAATAGAACAAATGTAACAAAAAGGTGATCCAATGTCTCTCTACTCTGGTGATAATACAGTACCATGCAACCAGCATGTAACCTTGCTTGATGAGATTATCACACGTTAGAATCTTCCCTCATGCTGCAGTCCAAACAAAGAAAGAGGCCCGCCTTGGGTCTTCATCCACCAAATGCTCTTCCATGGGAAGGGACTAACACCCAAGTCTTTTAAGGTCCTGTAGAATGAACGGATCTCAAACTCTTTATTCCTTTCAACTTCCAATACAATCTGTCACCACATTCTTAAAGTGGAAGATACGAATAAAGGAGATTGAGGAAGGAGCCTATCGAACCAAATTCCCAATCATTAAGTCATGGTGGAATCTCACATCCCAGCTCCTCCTTTCACCTTCATTCAGTCTTGGCAGCAAGGATTTTTGGATTCCTTTCTATCTATGGAACAAAAATACAAGACTGGACATTCTATGGAACAATGTCAACCTCAAAACGAGCATACTGTAAGAACCTATTCCACCCCATCATGATGCTCTTCCATAAACCATGCCTATGAGTTCCTCAGATGGATTTTGTGCTCTGTTCACCCCAATCCTCACCATACTTTGTAGCCACTACATTCCTCTAAAGCGTTTCCTCCCTCCCAAAGCATTACAACCACTTCCCCTGAAGAGCTTGATTAAAGTGACTAACTTCCTAAACCCCCAAACCCCCATTAGCAGTCTGAGTACACGCTGTGTCCCATCTTACCAAATGATGCTTAACATTGTCACCCATGCCATCCCACAAGTACTACTTATTTTCCACACTAGTAGGAATACATACCAAGGAGACATGATAAGTAGATAGACTTGATACTCCACGATGGCGTTACTCCCTCTTTTGACAAGTACAACCTCATCCTACTATAGCTGAGGTCTAATTTGGTACTACTGTTACAACATTAGAATTTTTTGTGGCCTTTGAATCCTACAATTTACATTGTTTAGTTTTAGGCTTTGACCTGTGTGACCTATGGTGAACTCTAAATGTTGGGATCAATTGATGGAACTTGAATGATTGTCCATAATGGTTGCTTGTGAGCTATTTTATCAATCAATATTTTTTTTGGAAAGCTATACATGCACCCTAGAAGTGGTTCTCCCAACTTTCACGAAGTTGCTAGACCAATTGTTTCATATTCAAGTTGTTTGGGATTCAGTAGGTTTTACCAGAGAGAGGCCCAGCTACCTTGAATTAGCCAGAAATTCTGTTTTAGTTCGTTTTTTTTAGGATTAGTATGGGGGGATTCCGAAGTTTCTTTATTGAATCTAAGTTGTTTCAGTTGGTGGTTGAGGAAGGAGGGAATTTTTTCTCCCTGAAGATATTTGAACGGGGAAAATACTACATGCAATCGGTGTTTATGGGCAAGAGTGTAGCTCTTTGGTTAATGCGGAATTTGGAACACACTGTGATTGGGGTTAGTCCTAAGAAATTTTTCACGATCAGGGACGGTGATGCAGCGTACACCTTGCAACGGGAGTCCAACTCATTTGGGCAGTATTTATCAGTGACAGAGCTTAAGGTTGGTGGGCGGCGGCGAACTATCATTATCCCTGCTGGAAAATTACAGCAAGGATGGAGAACTTTTGGGATTGAATTACGAAGGATTTTGGAACCTTCTCAATATGCGTTGAGTGGATTGAAACTTATCAAAAAAAAAAAATATGCGTTGAGTGGATTGAAGTTTGTACCATACAGGCTTAAGCAGATCCCAAAACATCGTCCTACCAGGTCCTATGTGGAAGCTGTCAACGCTCCATTGCAGCCAATGTTGGAGCATGTTCAGCAGCCCCTCCACAAAGATAAGGGTAAGGCTGGTACTGTGAAGAATTTTGTGGAAGATTCCGAGTGACAATTCTCGCACAAAGGTAGTAGTTTCTGAAACTCAGACTGGAAGTTTTCATCAGGCAGCCGTGGGTGGTGGTGAGGGTGGAGAAGGTGATATTAATGGTAAGAATAATGTTGAAGAGAAGATCACGGAAGGAAATAATTGCGATATTCCTTTGAAGTCTGATTTGAATTCAAAAATGGTTTGAGTTTGGAAAGTTGCGTGATCATAGGAAGGGACGTTGGTTAGGGAGAGGGCTGACTGTGTTTGTGAATGAATATGGAAAGAGGCGGGTGTCTTGGGATGCTGTTAAAAGAGGTCAACAAGCTGGCAAATGGGTACCACGTAATAGAGCTGATAATACTAAAATGGGTATGGGACCAGCCAAGAAGAATGCCCAAGCCTCATTGGGAACTAAAGAGCCCGTTTTGGGCCTGGGTCTGTTAAGCCCATCTACTTTTGAGGCTGGAGAGACCTCCTTTAGTGGACCAAGGACTCTGGAGCCTTCTTATCAGAATGGACTCACGTTGCCAAGTTCAGGTGGAGGTGAAATCATTGCCACGAAGGAGTCTGTGTGCTCAACGATCAAACCCATCACATCGGAGCAACCTGCGACGTTGCCGAAGGTACCGATGGTCACATCCACCACATCGGAACAACTTGCGACGGCGCCGAAGGTACCGATGGACCTAGCAGTTGCGGAAGGTGAACTTCACGGTGGTCATTCCAGCTCGTTTCGACTTGCTCAGCCACCCATTGAGCTGACAGGTCCAGCGGTGGTGGCCCAAGTCTCTCATGATCATTTCTCGCTGATCAGTGCTCCGTGTGGGTCGAGGTTGGTGTCGGGGTGTCATCGGCCATGATATCAGAACCGGTAATGAGTTTTGCTAAACCGATAGTGTCGGAGCTGGTGCCTTTGACTTCTTCAGTGGCATCGGAGGATGGGGAAGAGGATTTTGTGGGTTCGGAAGGCTCAGTTACTTCTGATTGTGAGGGAGTTCACCTACTTGGCCCAACTATAAGGGATTTGGCCGAAGACTTGGATAAGTCCTGGGGTAATTCCAAAGATTGGATATTACAGTTGCGTGATGGCAGGAAATTAGTGCTCCCATTGTTACTGTATCGTTCTCCAGATTGTATGTCAGTCTGCTCAAGTTTGGAGGGAGACTGTATATCAGGTAATGTTTCTAGTATTAATGAAGGGCCGAGGGTTAGTTGGGCTGATGAGAGTGAGGGGCTAGTAGACTCTTTGACTGTGGTTCCTGGATTAGTGAGTGAGCTATAGGAATCTGATGAAAGGTTGAGGTCTTGTGAGGGAGGTGATGAGCCCTTAGTTGTGGTACTTTTGGCTATTGAAGGTCTGGTGGAGTTGGTGTATAGTCATATGAAGGAGATTGGGTGTAAGGAGAGTGTGGATAACTGTCAAATTTCACAATGGGTAACCAATAGGATAAAGGCTTTCAAGAAATCTGTGGGCACTTCGTTGGAAGGTTTTGAGGAGCAGATTACTGGATTGTTGTTAGCCATAGAGGCCATAAAGAAAGATAAACAGAAACCTGTGGTGGGTGATCAGACGAAGTTGGTCAAGTCAGGATTGAAAGGTCAGCGGGAGCTGAAAAATTTGTTGTCATCTTTGAATGCTGAGTTTGATACAAATAAGGCAAGGAGTGCAAGTTTTGAGCAGGCGGTTGTGTCTTATCAATGAATGTGAAGATTATTTCCTGGAATGTTAGAGGGTTGAATGAGCAGGAGAAAAGGCTCAGGGTTAGAAACTTGATTAGGAGATGGGGGCCAGATGTGGTTTGTCTTCAAGAAACCAAAATGGGGCTGATTAATAGAGCGGTGATCCGTAGTTTGTGGGGTGGCCAACATGTTGACTGGTCTTACTTAGGTTCTTGTGGTGCTTCTGGTGGGGTGTTAGTGATGTTGGACAATCGGGTAGTGAATAAAATGGACGAAGCAGTGGGGAGGTTTTCGGTTTCTTGTAAGTTTACAAATGTGTCAGATCAGTTTGTTTGGGCGTTTACTGGTGTTTATGGTCCTAATTTGCACCGAGATAGGAGACTGTTATGGGAGGAACTCTGTGGCTTGAATAGTTGGTGGAGTGTCCCATGGTGTGTGGGTGGTGATTTTAATGTGGTTAGTTTCCCTTCCGAGCGATTGGGGTCTAATTCTTTCACTACTGCTACGAGGGAGTTTTCCAACTTTATTTCAGATCAGGGTCTCATTGATCTGCCATTGCAAGGGGGTACTTTTACCTGGTCAAATTCTAGAGAAGTTGTTTCGAAGGCTAGGCTGGACAGATTTTTGTTTTTTGCAGATTGGGAGGATAAGTTTCCAACAGTTTCTCAAAGACAGATGTCTAGGTTGTGCTCAGATCATTTTCCAATTGTCCTTGAGGGTGGATCTTTTCAGAGAGGGAGTATGTTGTTTAGATTCGAGAATATGTGGCTTAAGGATGAAGGTTTTGTGGATAGGGTTCGGTCTTGGTGGGATTCTTACCAGGTTCACGGTGCACCGAGTTTTATTCTGGCCAATAAATTAAAGCTCCTTAAAAATGATTTGAAAAGGTGGAATGTGGAGGTGTTTGGTCATGTTGATGTTCGGATTAAAAAATTGTGGAAGGACCTTAGTGTTCTAGAGAATATGGAGGAGAGGCGAGGATTATCAGCGGAGGAAAGGGTGGAAATGGGAAGAATTCGTGATGAGTTAGAAAAAGTTACTCTGTTGGAGGCAAAAATCTAGAGTTCTCTGTGTTAGGGAAGGAGATAGGAATCCTAAATTTTTCCACCGTATAGCTAATTCTCACAGGAGGGTTAATTCTATTGATAGACTTATGGTGGATGGGGTGTTGTCCTCGGACCCAGCTGCTATAGCAGACTGTATTTCTCAGTTTTATAGGCAGCTTTATTTTGAGGAGGTGGCTCACAAACCTGTTTTAGATGATGTGAATTTTTCTAGCATCTCGTTGGAAGATGCGAGTTGGCTAGATAGGCCTTTTGAGGAAGAAGAGGTGTTTAAGGTGATCCATGATTGTAATGGTGATAAGGCACTTGGCCCGGATGGCTTTTCCATGGCATTTTTCCAATCTTGTTGGGGTGTTTTGAAAACAGAAATTATGGCTGTATTCCACAATTTCCATACTCAGGCAGTGTTTGAGAAGAGTCTTAATGCTTCGTTCCTTGCCCTTATTCCTAAGAAAGTGGATGCTGTGGAGGTAAAGGATTTTCGGCCTATTAGCTTAGTTGGTGGGATTTATAGGATTATTTCTAAGGTGTTGGCTAATCGGCTTCGTAGGGTGGTGCATAGGCTTATTTCGGAGTCACAAAATGCTCTTGTGAAGGGCAGACAGATTTTGGATTCCGTCTTGATTGCTTCTGAATGTATTGATAGTAGATTGAAGTCAGGAGTACCAGGTGTGCGATGTAAATTGGATGTGGAGAAGGCGTACGATTATGTGAGTTGGGATTTTTTAATGTATATGTTGCAACGTTGTGGTTTCTCAGAGAAATGGAGAAAGTGGATAAGGTATTGCATTTCAACTGTAAAGTTTTCCATTTTGATCAATGGTAGCCCAACTGATTTCTTTGGAAGTTCTAGGGGGCTTCGGCAAGGGGATCCTTTATCTCCATTGTTGTTTGATATTGTGATGGAGGCATTAAGTTGTATGTTGGATGTGGCTACCTCCGCTGGGCAATTCTCAGGCTTTTCTGTGGGTAGAACGGCTGGTCCATCAGTGATGGTGTCTCACCTTTTATTTGCAGATGACACGCTGATTTTTTGTGATGCTGAACCTTCTCAATGCTAATTTGAGGGCGATTCTGTCTAGATTTGAGGAGGTGTCAGGGCTTCATATTAATTTGGGGAAGTCTGAGTTGGTACCTGTTGGTGGGGTACCCAATTTGGAGCTTTGGTGGGTTTGTTGGGGTGTGGGCAGTCTTCTCTGCCCTTAAAATATTTGGGCCTACCATTAGGGGCAAAATTTAAGGACTTATCTGTTTGGAATCCTATCCTAGAGAGAATGGAGAGGAGATTAGCAGGTTGGAAGAGAATGTATTTATCTAAAGGGGGTAAGGTGACACTCATTAAGAGCTCACTGTCGTCTTTACCTACATACTTTCTTTCCCTTCTTCTTTTACCGGGTAAGGTGGCTAAGCGTATGGAGAAATTATAGGGAGATTTCTTGTGGAATGGGATTGATGGTGAATCTAAAATTCATTTAGTTAATTGGACCAAGGTTTGTAGGCCTTTGCAGGTTGGGGGGTTGGGTATAAGACGGTTGGGTAATTTTAACTCTGCCTTATTAGGTAAATGGTCGTGGAGGTATGGCACGGAGACTGATGCTTTATGGAGGAGGGTTATAGAGGCAAAATATGGGAACATTTGGGGTGGTTGGTGTATGAAGAAGGTGACAAGTCCTTATGGGGTTAGCTTGTGGAGATACATTAGAAGTGGCTGGTTGAACTCTCTAAATTCCTTGTTTATGATGTGGGAGATGGTACTAGAGTGAAATTTTGGAAGCATATGTGGTGTGGGGTTTGTACTCTCCAAGAGGCCTTTCCAGAGCTTTTCTGTCTTAGTAGGTCAAAGGATTCTTTGGTGGTTGAAGTTATGGGCTGGTCTGCTGGGAGGTTTCACTGGAATGTGCAATTTCGTTGTCCACCTCAAGATTGGGAAGAAGAAGCCTTTGACCGGTTTATGGGGCTGGTCTATTCCTCGTCAGTGCGAAGGGTTGGCCCAGATCAGGTTTGTTGGAAGCCTGCAAGGAATAAAGGTTTTGAGATTAGAGGTTATTACAATTCCTTCTACCCTCATAATCTTGTTTCTTTTCCATGGAAAATGATATGGCAATCGAAGGCTCCTCCAAGGGTAGCCTTCTTTTCTTGGTCTGCTTCCTTAGGCAAGATCTTAACAATAGACAACATCTTAACAATAGACAACCTTCGTAAAAGATGAGTGATAGTGCTTGACTGGTGCTATATGTGTAAGAGGTGTGGGGAGTCAGTGGATCATCTTCTACTTCATTGCTCCATAGCTTGGGAGTTGTGGTCTTTGGTTTTCTGCTTGTTTGGTATCCAATGGGTTATGTCTCGTATTGTTCTTGAGTTGTTTGAGGCTTGGCAAGGAAAGTTTGCGCGACATCGTCACATTGATGTTTGGAAATTAGTGCCTCACTGCTTGATTTGGTGCATTTGGCGAGAAATGAATGCTTGAAGCTTTGAGGGTTGCGAACGCTCTCTACTAGAGATTAAGTCTTTTTTCTTACACACTATTTGAATGGAGTGTGGTTTTTTCTCATTTTTCTTGTTCTTCCCTTTGTACTTTTCTTGACCGTTGTTCTTTTGTTTCTTGATTTGTGCCCCCATAGTACATCCCCAATGTACTCGGCTTGGCAATCTTTTTATTATTAATAATATTCTTACGTTATTTATCAAAAATACATGCACCATAGAAGTCTTGAATTCATGCCCACTCATCCTCCATCTTGCTCTTACATGAAGAGGAGGTGCCGTTTGAGCTAGTTCTCATTGGCTATAAAATCAATCAATTTGTTTCTAAGAAGGAAGAACTAGTTATGTTCTATTTTGGTCTACCTATATATATTACCAATGCTTCACCGTTGCCTGGAACATTTTGCATAGAAGAATGGTATTTATGTACAAAAAGCAGCTTAATCATGACAAATTTATTTATTGCCCCCCCCACCCCAAAAAAAAAATCCAGGAGGCCCATAAAAGCTGCATTGGCCGCTGCTTCAGAGCATCTTGCTGGTTTGCTTCCTCTTCATCTTGTTTACAGTCATGCTCATGAAACTGCAATTGAGGTATGTCATTTGCTGTGATGACAAAAGGTATACTGATGCACTCTGTTCAATTTCAAAATTATTAATAAAGAAATACCAAGGAAAGTTTACTCCTCTGTCTCACATGTGAGCACACACACTCAGAGGTGTCTCTTTTTTTTTTTTTTTTCATTTGTCTGCAACTTAACAGGATTGGGCATGGTCGGTAGGATGCAATCCGTTTTCCATTACTTCTCAAGGCTGGCATATATCACAGTTTCAGTCTGATACGATTGCCCGGAGCTATATCATCACAACACTTGAAGAGTCTATTCAACTTGTTAATTCAGCCATTCATCTTCTACTCATGGAGCGTACAAGTATCCTTTCCTGTAGTTTTGTAACAAATGAACAATATAATGTCAGTTTTAAGTTTATACATAATCAATAAAATGTTGGTATCAGTATAGGCAACTTTTGCATAGTAAGCAAAGCCAGGAATGGTGTCCTTGTTAGAGGTGACTGATTTCTTATGAGATTTGGTCTGGCAGCAGCTTTATATTTTTATTACTCTACTGCATGACCAAAAATTATGGCTTATTGTTATTCTTATTGGGGTTTCCACTTACTTTAGTGTATAAATGCTGTAAAAGTTGTAGTTGACAAACGCTGCTACTTGTAACAGTCTTCTACCTGTTATTTAAATCTGCATCTAGGGTTCTATTTTGTCCTGCAATATTATTGCTATAGGAATTGAAGTTTTTATTGATGGAAACTTAACAAGAGGCAGCTGAAAAAACCTATAAACTCTTTCTGTCCCATGAACGTGAGCTTGTGAACCAATATAACTACGTTGTCAGCCTGTGGAGAAGGGTGAGTGACTTGGTCTTTATCTTATCTTAATATTTATTATGCCCTTTCCTTGTAACTCTTTTTCTTTTCCTATTAAATTAATTGTAGCTATTCACCTTAAACTGTGGGATCATCTGGAATGTCCACCCTCAACTTTAAATTTTTTTAATCAACACTTCAATTCAAGATTAATTAGTAATGTGCATGATACTACATACTATCCATATTCATGTCAAAATTAACAAATGACTGGGTTAGAATGGGGTTGACATTGCAAATTAATGTGCACCAATATGTTAATATTGGCAGATAATGTACCCCACAACCCAATTTGCTGATTAATTTTTAATTTTCACACTGATTTGGATGGTGGGATGAATATTGCAAATTCATCGCAAATTAGGGTGTTGATCTCAAAAATTTATTGCCCAGGGTGGACATTGCAAATGACTCCTTTGTTTAGAGTGGATAACTACAATTAACTTTTTCTGTTCTTGAATTGTTTTGTAGATAGTTATTTCGTGTCTGTGGAAACTGTTAAATTTTACAATTGGATAGTAAAATGCGTCTTTTCAGATTTCAACTGTTACTGGAGAATTGCGTTATTTGGATGCCTTAAGACTGCTGTATACGGTAGAGGAAGCATCCAAAGGGTAGGCACTTGGAATATTTCTTTATTGTTTCCATTGGTTATTAATACTGGGTTACGTGCACAACTCTTTATAGTCTATGTATTGCATGTTTATTTATGTGTCTCCTGAGATGCCATTTTAAAAAATAAAAACCAATGGGCTTCTGAAGCCCAAGTGAAACAGAAATAACAACAAAAATAACTGCTCATGTATCTGCATGTTATCATTAGGCTTCACATATTGAGTATCTTAGACAAACTTTTTGAAAATTTTTATTGGAAAACAGAAATATATCAAACAGAGAAGAAAAGGGACAGTTTTAGAAGATATATGCAAGCAAATATCAATATAAAGAGACCTGTTTTCTTTTAATCATTCAATAGGCTGGCAACAAATTTTTTCTATATATGCAAAACTTGAACTAAGCAAGAGATTGTGTGTTTGTGTGTGTTTTTCTCTTCTTTTTCTTTTTAATTTTATTTTGAACACTGCTGTAACCTCCATAATTTTAAAATGATAGATATTCAAATCTTTTAGGGACTATTTGTATATTTAATATAACAATGGGAAGGAAAATTTGAAGATGATGAAAATGATCAAGGAATCAATTCATGAGCATTTTCCTCTCCTTCCTCTTGTTCATTTTGAATTTAAATGGAGCCTTAAGAGTGAGGAATCGGTTCCTCTGATTGGATGGGATTTGTGTCATAGCTTACCACATAATTGGCCTCTTTTGTTTTGATGCATGTGTTGCGAGCATCGTTTGCCATTGAATAGAATTTGGTGTATTATTTATCTTTTTAGGAAGTAATATAGCATGTAATGTTCCTGTCATGTTACCTTTTGTACTTGGTAGAAAATCTACAATATAGAAGGCCAAAATTTGACCATGCATGTTTATATGTTAAGTCGACTTAATCTCTAATCTCATATCTCTCACAGGTTTGTTGATAAAGTAAATGCAACTATAGCCCTTCTCCACCCAATTCATTGCACAAGGGATAGAAAAGTACATGTGGTTTTTGATATGACAACAATTCCTGCTTTCTTGGTTGTTTTGGGTGTGCTCTATATCGTGTTGAGGCCAAGACGACCAAAGCCTAAAATCAATTGAGTTTTTGAGAAGAGGGTCATTGTCACAGACCATTGTAGTATTGATCAACACAAGGCTTCCAGTAAAGTGATCAGTTACGACTTCCTGGAATGGTCCTAGAAGAAATTTTTTTTCCTCTGCTAAAGTCATAGTTTTTTCCCTATCATACATGGTCACTGTTTGAGGCAGCAAGACTATATTCACATTATGCCAATGAGCTGTAGTTCAAGATCCGTTGGGTGTATGTGTGACTTACTCATCTAAAGAACTGTACTGAAATGATAGTTGGTCAAAGGGAAATTAGGAATAGCATGCGGTGAAATAGCCACCCAGGCAAAAGTTTAAATACATTTGTTTGTAGTCTTGAATTATACTAACCTGTACATTTCATAGTTTAACAATGGAAAGCTGAAATTTTGCTTTTAATTTCATGAGTCTTATGCATAATTTGGTTAATTGGTTTGCACTCATGCTTTTTTGTTTCATTGTATAAGACAAAAGGAATCTTCACAATTTGTATGAGAAAAACTGCATTTGATATAATAATTAAACCTAGTGATAAATCAAAGCTATAGATAGTTTATGTTAATTGAGAATCACATTTGTTGTAATGGAAATGATAAGCAGGTCGAGATTTATTTGCAATATATGTATCATTCATGCAGTAGCTTTTCTGTGCTAGATTCTCCTTTGAGTTTTTGGGCTTATTTTGTGCGTAGTATCGAGTTGTATACAAGATATTTAGCAGCCCCTTATGTCATTGATTTTTGTAAGCCATTCTTTTAACTACAACGGGTTCTCTTCAAGAAGTATGTTGGTTTGTTTCCATGCCAGCAGCCACCTCCAAAATATTGACAAATCATTCATTTAAAAAAAAAAAACTCTTACAGTTTATTGTTCATAATTGCTTCCTGATTTAGACCTTTCCTTCGTAGTGCTTTATAACTACATGGCTAGTGTAATATCATTGTACGATAGATTTATTCAAAACGTTTGAACTCTGCCATCAGTTTCTCTAAGTTCACTGAAATGTGTGCCAGAGTTAAGAGCTCATTGTCTTTCTGCTAGGTTAGAAACCCTGTGAGTGCTTGACCTATTGCAACACACATGTATTCTGTCTGGATGATTCAATCTCTCTCTCAGAGATCTTTAGTGCTCATCATTTTTAATATTGTTGAACTATTCATGCTCATGTCTGTTATTATACAAAAGGGTATTGCAATATTTTTGTGTGATTGCAAGGGGGAAAGAAGACAAGTTTCGGCATTCAAGAGAAGCTAATATGTTTATAAACACACTATAACACATGACAAATTATTACTGCTTGGAATAATTTTCTTGTTCCAATTTTTTTTATCAGGATAATTGTCATGTAATGCAGAGCAGTTGGTGGGGAGTCTAATATATGCTCCAAGCATCCAAATTCTCAGGAATGTAATGCCTGAGAATCTGGATGTCTTGGGATATAAGAACACCCACGTTTGGATTGATTAAGAATCTAATAAGATGATTAGGAATATGAGATTCTAGTTTAGTTTCTCCTTCCTTTAGGGATATAATGTTCTTGTGCAATGTGATGTATATTACCCCTGTATCACTTTTACGTGATTTAGGTTTACAACCACCCAAACAAAGATGTTTGATTGAGAGTGATGCTAGAGGAAATTTTGTGTTATACTAGAAATTATATTTTTGTTAGTTAAAACATAGTATTAATTTGGATGGATGATATCTACTTTTTTAAACGATTCTAAAATTTCCCAAGCGATGGATATGTGGATATTCATCCGAATTAGTTTTCCTACAACCCAAGCTATGAAAATGTGGATATCCATTGGAATCAGTTTTCGTACAAAAATATGGTTCATCTGGAATTCGGATGGGCATAGGTATCTGTGGACTCTCTTGAGTTATCTACAAAATAAAAAAAATGAGACATTTGCAGGGAGAACGGAAACATTTCAGCTTAACTGATTTTATTAGGATAATGATTAAGTAATACACATTCATTATGAACAAAATTAAAAATTAAAATTTTTTTCCTGAACAAATAGAATTATAATTATTTTTGATAGGTAATAAAGATATATATTCAAGAACGCTACCTTATGCAGGAAAACATAAGGCAAGAGAGAAAAACATTAGTTATTTTGCACAATCCTTTAGGCTTTTAACGTTTTATACTAGTATTTCCAAGTGTATTTTTCTTTTTTGATAAGTAAGAATGGTATATATATGAAAGTCTACTCTATGCATGAAGAACATAGAGCAAACCCAAAAAAAACAAGAAGAAGAAAAAAAAGAAACAACAAAAAGGAAAACCAAACAAGAGGATAATTACAAAAGAGAAAGGGAGCAGAGAAAAGAAGGGAGAGAATCACTAGTCGTGAGTCCCCAAGTTTAAGACCAATCAAAAAGAGTTTCACTAAAAGAAGCAAGCATTTGATCACTGGAGCTATTCCAGTCCTCAAAAGTCCTCCGATTCCGTTCCTTCTAAATACACCAAAGAATGCACAACGGAACTAAGTTCTAAATCTGAGACGAAAGCTTCCTCAACTAATTCCACCAGCTAAAAAGCAAGTTTGGGATCGATCTAGGTATAACCCAAAACAAACCAAAAGTTATAAAAACAAAGCTCCATAACCGAGAAGCCATCTCACAATGAAAAAGTAGGTGGTCTGCCGTCTCTCCACAATGACAGCACATAATGTACCAATCCACAAAATTCAAACCCCTCAATCTCAAGATATCTCTTGTTAGGATCTTATTCCAAGCTACACACCAAACAAAAAAAGCAACTCGCTTAGGGGCCTTTGCTCTCCATATTGCTTTCCAAGGAAAGACAGTCGAGGGAGAATCCCTTAATTTTTTATAATACAACCGGACGTCAAAAGCCCCATTAGGCTTCAATTTCCATCTCATTCGGTCTCTAGCATCCATAGGAGGAGTATTGGCTCCCAAAATACGAAGAAAATGTAGCCCTTCCTTCGTCTCCTAATCATTAAACTCTCTAATAAAACAAACATCCCAAATTCTTCTTTCTTTCATCCCAGCCTTAACAAGGAAGTTTTTACAGAAACCTCCTTATCAGTGGCAATACCGTACAACCTTGGGAATGTCAAATGAAAAGGAACATCCCCATACCACCTATCCTGCCAAAACCTCACTCTATTTCCCAACCTAACAACAAACTGACAATTTTTGTCGAAATCCTCCCATCCCATGCGAATACCTATCCACAAACCACACCCATGAGATCCCCTACCCAGCTTTGAGGTCCATCCCCCCCATTTTTCCCCATATTTTGAATCTACCACCCTCCTCCATAATCGATCCTCTTCCTTCCCAAACCGTCACAACCATTTTCCCAATAAGGCCTTATTGTAAGTAGTAAGTTTTCTTATCCTCAGACCACCATTGGCTATAGGCGCACAAACTTTATCCCAACCTACTAGATGAATCTTGCTATCACTCCAAAGAAAATCTCTTTGCAGCTTTTCAATTTTATTTGCCACATGAGTAAGAATGATGAATATCAATAGAAAGTAAGTAGGAAGACTAGATAGCATATTCTTGAGTAACATCAATTGACCCCCCTTAGACAAATACAGTTTCTTTCACCCGGCTAACTTTCATTCAATTTTTTCCAAAATTGGATTCTAAATTAAGGGGAATTATGAGAAACCCCCAACGACATGCTAAGATACGATATAGGCAGAGTTACAACCCTGCAGCCCAAAATATATGCCAGGGCATGCATATCTGCCAACAAATAGTAGTATTATAGGGATGATAACTGTCATTATAGAGGTGTGAGGGTATAAACTAATCACGAAATTCTGGAATTTCTGTAGACTTTGATATAGCTTAGTTGTCACTTAATTCCCGGCCCATGGTTTCAAATGGAAGCAGAAGAGTAGAGATGGCTGAAAGAACTATGACAACCTCAAATAGAATAATGGCAGTTGTTTGATGGCAATCAGTTACTAATCCAATTGCTACTAAGGGGCATATCATACCACCAATTAAGAGATGGAGTTTTTTTTTTTTTTTATTATTATTTTTATGTGATAGAGTAATAATTGGGAAAATGTTAATTTGTAAAAGGAATGAAAAGAAAAAGAAAAAAAGAAAGTTAGTGGGACTGATGATGTGGCTCAGTAAAGAGCGTAACAACAATAAATGCTATACTTCAGCTTTTAGATATATATATATATATATATAGATTACATGTATTTCCACACACTTTTTCACCCACATGTATTTCAAAAAAATACAAACAGCGTTACTAGAACAACGTTAAATTTAAATAGCAGAACTAAATCTTAAATCATTAATTAGCCTCCGAAAGAGAGAAACTTTGTTTAAATTTACTTGCCATTATTTTGCATATCAAGTTACATAAATAGCAGAAGTACAAAGATGGGATGAGTCTCATCCAACTACTTCTAAATTAAAGGAACACAGTCATATCTAATAATTTAAAATAGCAATATAGATTAACAACTAGTGTTAAATCTTTTCTGCTACCATTTGACAAATCCTATCAACTAATCAACTGCTACCAAACATTGCGAAATAACTAAGAACTATTCCAGCACATCCAACTCCACTTCGTCAGCTTTTATCCTTTGCTGAGTCCCAGCACTCACGCAACTTTGCACATCCACAGCCGGTCCTGTGTTGTCCTGACAGATATTTCGGTTCATATTGCAAGATCCTCATAGAAGTATTTCTTGAAAGAATCCATGTGTTGTGTTTGTAAACGAAGTGCTATGATGAGAGATCCATCATTAACGGGACTTGGCAAAATATATGATTTACCATCCATATTTAACAACCCTGGACCTACGTATATAGGCTTTCCCCAACCAAAATCTGTGTCATAGAGTGGTAGATTCATCCAGCTACCAAGAGAAAGGTTAGGATTCCCTAAGAAAGGTGCTTCTGTACTGAGTCCTCGAATGTCAAAGCTGCTCCTCAGACCGCCAACATGCTTCTGACTTGCTAGAAAATCAAGATTAGACCTTATATACTCATCTGTCACAGTCTTAAGGGCTTCCCTTAGTTTTCCAGCTGAATAACTCAGTGGCTTGGACAAGAGGTCGCTGTAGAGACATGTTGATGTCACTGTAGCACAAATTGCGTTTCCAAAATATTGTCGAGGGAGAGGTGGATTTAACCGGTTGCGAACATCAACTAAAATGCGAACTCTTGTAGGTTGATTGTCATGATCAGGTACACGACGTGCCTTACAAGCACACCTCCACATGTGGCCAGAAATAGCCTCGTATCTAGAATAGGGCCTTATTGTCAACACCCCTTTTTCTTGATATGGGGTTTCATTATTGGCTCTGTTCTTTAGTCCCTCAACTTGCTCTCTTGTAAGTTTTAATAAGGCCACATTAGTTTCCTTCTTTTGCTCTTCCTTGGCATCCAAGCTCCCGATCACGAGTGGTGACTTTGTGGTGTATGTTATGTGATCAAAGCGCAGCTTCATAAGCGGTTGACTTGATTTCAACACAGTTCGATCAAGAAATGGTATCTCATCGTCCTCCAAATCGCATCCTCGAGCCAACTTTGCCCATGAGCTAATGAAGTTAGTTGCAGATAGTCCATCAGCCATGGTATGAGATACGGCTGTTCCAACACAAATGCCACCACAGCTAAATCTTGTCAATTGTGCCAGGAACAAAGGCCACTCCTCAATTGGAGTAGTATAATCAATCTTGGGGACAAGATCTTCAACTACACCGGTAGGCGCAAAATCACCAAGTTCATCCAATGTTGCATCAGCATAAGCTTCCAATACTTGCACTCCCATTGCATTGCAATCAAGTTCTAGCTGACCACCTTCTTTCCAATGTAGCCGGCCAGCTAGGGGGTAGAAGTGAACCAATGCACGACTTAAGGCATTTTTCGTCTTCTTGAATGAAGATGGGATGTTGTTGTTGGGTTTGTAAATGTGTATGACTGGTGTATGAGTCCATTGTGCTGCTTGATCACTCTCAGATAATTGCAATAGGCCACTTGGAGTAGGCTCGCTTGGAATGACTATGGAATTAGACTTGATGCTGATGCTTATCATTTTGTTCTACAGATTAAGGTAATAACCCCCCAGCTTCCCTTAAAAACTTCTTTTGGAAACCCTTCACCTTGCCATTGTTGGGTGCAAGTTTAGAACAATATGGCTAGGAGTAGAATTAATATTTAAGTTGCTGTTATGCTAGATATGAAAAAAAAAAGAAAAGAAAAAAAAAGAGTTTCTGCAAACTCTATTTCATTGCAATTTTTATTTCTTTTTCGGATGTTACAACTTCATTTACAATTCACATCTATATATAGATGTGTTAGGAGTTTAGGATGACTACAAGCTTCAAGAATACTACAGAAATTTGCTTCATTTCTCTTTAATTGACACCTGTGCATGAGGTGTCTACTTGCATGCTTGCTTGGTGCTGGATTCTTCATTTGTTGACACTTAGATTTCAGTTGCTTCTTTCTTTGACACATAGCGAGCCACTTGTCAATTACAAATTACATTTTAATATCCCCTCTTAATTTGTAATTCCCACATTTTTCTTGAACTCTTCCAATTTTTTGGAAGTACCAACTTTTGTAAAAACATTTGCTGGTTGCTCATTTGTGTTGACAAAGTTGAGCTGTATTTCTTCTTCTTGCACCAATTTTTCTGATGAAGTGATGGCGGCGTTCAATGTGCTTTGTTCTACTGCGAAACACTGGATTTTTGGTCATAGCAATGGCTGACATGTTGTCACAGTGGATGATGGTTGGCGTCTCTTTAATTTGTTGCATGTCTGAAAGAATTCTTCTTAGTCATACTACTTCACATGTTGTTGTTGGGTTTTGTGAAGCGTACTTGTGTGTGTGGTGGCAGCAATGGCGATTCTGACGGCAACGTCAATGGCAGAGGCAGCAAAGAACACTGAGAAGATAGGACTGCTGATTGCATACTAAAAAGTTTAGAGCAGTAGTTCTGATACCATGTAAGAAATACTTAATAAATATATTGCATTTCTCAAGTAATAAAATATACATGATTGTCTTTATATAAGAGGCAGTATATAACACATGTATGCTATAGAGGACAAATAGATGGGCCTAAGGCCCATAGCCTATTACACGTTAACCAAAAAAAAAAAAAACATAGCACTCACCAATCGATTAACCTTCCATGTGTTATAGGAGGGTGGCAGATTTCCAAAAGATTACTTGACCAAAGCAGTTTTTACTTTACTTTTTGGTTATAGGGAGGTGGAGGGTTTATTAATACCAAAACTAGTTTTTACGGCAGCAGTTGTCCAAAAGTAATTTTACGGCAAAAGTTGAAGGGGTTTTTCAAAAAGATTGCCGCGAAAATATATGGGGGTGTTTGGATTACTTGTTTCCATAACTCATAACTCTGTTTTCATAACTCATAACTCAAAAATGGTGGGACCCATGACAAAAACTTTGTTTGGATTTCCATAACTCAATTTCCATAACTCTGTTTCCATCACTCAATTCTCTGATTTTTGAGTTATGAGTTATGGAAACTGAAAACACATTTTAGTTGTTTTCAGTTTCCATAACTTATAACTCAATGGCATTTTTGTAATTAAACACACATTAGGAGACCCACAGCCGCAACTTTTGACCATTGACTTTTTTTTTTTTTTTTTTTTTTTTTTTTTTTTTGGGTCTTAAGGATTTTTTTTTTTTTTTTTTTTTTTTTTCTTCTGGTTCAACGTTAACGTTAGGTTTTTTTTTTTTTTTTTTTTTTTTTTTTTTTTTTTTTTCTGGGTTCGGTCTTCACTTTTTTTTGTTTTTTTTTTTTTTTTTTTGAGTACCAGATCACCTAAACCCAGAAAAAAAAAAAAAAAAAAAAAAAAAAAGCTAGACCGGAAAAAAAAAAAAAAAAGAAAAAAAGCTGCACTGATTGACAGATGTGGGACCCATAAATAGTGTGAAAAATATGAGTGATGAAAACTGAGTGATGGTGCCAAACGGGTATAATATTTTTAAGTGATGAGTGATGAGTGATGAGTGATAAGTGATGAGTAATGGGTGATGAGTGATGGAAATTGAGTGAGGAAAATTTTTTAACCAAACACCCCCTATGCCACCCACCTGGCCACCTCATCATTTTATTGACCCTACCTAACTATCGGTCATAGCTTAATTAAATCCTCAATCCTCAAACACCAATAGTTAGTTTCATACCCTAAAATCAAATCAAATCTCATCTCCTCTAACTCTTCTCCTACCGACACATAGGCTGCCGCAAATGCCGCTGCTGGAGCAAGAAGAACTATGACAATAATAACATTCAGGTATGTGTCTTCTCGCTACTTTTTTTTTAAATGTTAATAATTACTTCCTTATTTATCCTACTTTTTTTAAGAAGCAAGTAGAATGAGGGTTGTATATAATACAAGTGCATAAGGCTTAAGTGTTTTTATTGTCTGGATTTTTCTACTAATGTTTGCTGCAGTTTATTAAAGAGAAATGAAGCAAACTTCTGTAGTATTCTTGAAGCTTGTAGTCAGCCTAAACTCCTAACACATCTATATATAGATGTGAGTTGTAAATGAAGTTGTAACATCAGAAAAAGAAATAAAAATTGCAATGAAATAGAGTTTATGCAATACTCTGTTTTTTTCATATCTAGCATAACAGCAACTTAAATACTAAATTCTACTCCTAGCCATATTGTTATAAACTTGCACCCAACAAATTTGGTATCAGAGCAAGGTTGCCAGCTCCTTTTGTCCTAGAACTATAAACCAGACAACCATAAACCATGGCAGCAAGTACAAGTACAGCCACCTTCAACTATGCCCAAAACATTGTTCCTATCTTCACCGGTGAGAGCTATGATTTTTGGAGCACACAAATGAAGACACTCTTCATCTCACAAGATTTGTGGGATTTAATTGAAGAAGGCTATGAACAGCCAGAAGATCTGTCAACTTTGGCAGCAGCAAAGCTAAAGGAGTACAAGCAAAACAAGCAAAGAGATGCAAGGGCTCTACTCTTCATCCAGCAAGGGGTAAGTAAGACTATTTTCCCTAGAAATTCTGGTGCAACAAAATCTAAAGAAGCATGGGAGGTTTAAAAAAAGCAATTTAGTGGCTATGATAAAGTAATTTCTACTAAACTACAGAATCTTTGGAGAGAATTTGATAACTTGCAAATGAAAGAAAATGAAACTGTGCAAGAATTTTTCTCTAAAGTTTCGGCAATAATAAATCAGATTAGAGGCTATGGTGATAATATAAATGATCAAAAAATTGTAGTGAAAATACTGAGAAGTTTGTCAGTAATATTTGAACATGTGGTTGCTGCAATTGAAGAAGCTAAAGACTTACCAAAGCTTACACTAGATGAGCTTTGTGGATCTCTTGATGCACATGAAAAAAGGATGGGTACATTTTCTACTCAATCTTTTGAACAAGCATTTCAATCTAGAGTGAAAAGTACAGACAATAAAAGCACAAAAAATGAACAAGAAAACAAAGCGTTCCTCCCAACAAAGGAGGAATATTTATTTCTCAAGAAAAATATCTTGAAGTTCTACTCAAAAGGTTCCAAATGAACAACTGCAAACAAGTATCCACCCCAATGGCATTCAATGAGAAATTGCACTCAGGCGATGGTGCAAAAAAAGTTGATGCAAGAAATTATCGAAGTTTGGTTGGAAGCTTAATTTATTTAACAAACACAAGGCCAGATATTGTGCAACCAGTCAGTCTAATTTCCAGATTCATGAATGAACCAAGCAAAATCCACCTCACAGCAGCAAAAAGAATTCTACGCTACCTAAAAGGTACAAAGAAACTTGGCATCAAATATGTGAGAGAAAAATACAGCAAGCTAGTGGGATATACAAATAGCGACTGGGCAGGTTCAATTGATGACCGCAAGAGCACTTCTGGTTACTTATGGTGCCTAGGTACAAAACCAATTTCTTGGTCCTCAAAGAAGTAGAACTGTTGCATTATCATCAGCCAAGCCGAATACATAGCAACTGTAGGGAATTAACACAGAATTCTCAACCTATGAGAAACAAAAAATAGAGAAAACGTATGTCAAAGAAAAATAATCACACACACAAGACAGTATTTACGTAGTTTGGCAATTTGCCTACGTCCATGGAGTTGCAAGGATTTCACTATTATCTGAGAAAAAATACAAAGTGCGTCTACAATTTTTCACTCTCTCAAAAAAAAAAAAAAAACAACAGAAACCCTAATCATCAAAACAATGTTTTTTTTTTTTTTTTTCCCCTGTATCTAGCACACAAGATTCACAATGGGCTACAAAACGGGCCAAAAAATTTTCCAAGGGGCGTTGCCCTCAGACCCCTAAAAGGCTTATCCATGAGCACTACAACTTGGGCTTATCAACCTAAGCCTCCACTTCATAGACTAAGTCTAAAAAAATCTCTCATTAAAAACCATATAACATTATTTAAGTCGAGTCAAGTCATCAATTTTGTTCCTTCATCTACGCACTTCCTTGCGGCCTGCTGATGTCATTCTGCCACGTCACCGTAGCTAAGTCATATGTTGATGTCATCTGCTGATTATGCTAACGTCATCTTCAATTGACTTGGATTGACTCTAGTTGACCGTTGACTTTGGCAATATTGACCATTAACTTTCACATATATTTCATTTTTGCGGTCAATTTTTGAATATTTTGTTTCTAAATGAAGAACAAGGACATGTCTTATTCTTATTGCAACAATTGTTGTTGACAATCCAACAAACGATTTTTCAATTTTTGCAACGTTTTGGCCACAATTTGAGACTTGCTATTATCGAACAAATTATCTTTTTCCATTACCACTGCTATTGTTACTCACACTGATAATATCCAACCAATGGCTCCTATCTCCACAGAGTCCAAGTCTTCTGGATCCACAATCACCATTTCCATAGTATTACCATTTCCTCAGCCCACTTACAAAACATCATCGCTAATACCATTGGTATGGTTGGTAATGCATCTTTTTCTTCTTCTCTCTCAATTTTATTTGGTATGTCTCCATCCTTTTGGCTTATGGATTCTGCTTGTTGTAATCACATGACACCTCACTTGTCCTTATTTTCTCAACTTAAACCTACAACACACCCTCTTAATATTCGTACAACAAATGATTCCACAAGGTTTGGTCATAATATAAGTTCTATCTCGACCTCCAACCTCTTGGTTCATGTGGTCTTTAATGTTCTTAACCTTTCTTACAATTTACTTTCTGTGGGACAATTAGCTGAAGGGTTATCACATTACCTTTTATTATTTTGGGTGTACTATGTAGGATTCGAAGATAGGACAGGAGCTTGGGACTGGTTCTAAAGTTGGATGTTTCCTTCCTGTGGACAACCTTCGTCTTCCACATATTGCTTCTATTTTTGTTGCTGATGTAGCTACTGCAATTTCTTCTATACCTTCTCTTGCACTTTGGCATGCTCGACTTGGTCACACATCTTCCTCTCGGGTACAACATTTAGCTTCTAGAGGTTTGCTAGATTTAGTGTCCAAAGAAAATTTTGATTGTATTTCGTGTCAGTTAGGAAAACAACTAGCTTTGCCTTTCAATTCTAGTGAATCAATGTCTACAGATATTTTTGACCTAATTCATTCTGATGTCTAGGGTCTTTCTCTATCTCTAGTATTGACGGATTTCGATATTTTGTTGTCTTTGTTGATGATTATTCTTGCTATAGTTAGATCTTTCATATAAAACATTATTCTGAATTGTTACAAGTATATTGTAACTTTGCAAAAATTGTTGAAATTCAATTTTCCAAACGCATCAAAAAAATTTGATTTGACAATGCTCTTGAATACGCTCAACATGTTTTCCAAGCTATTTTGCATTCCTATGGTACCATTCATCACCTAACTTGTTCAGGTATCTCTCAGCAAAATGGTAGAGCTGAACAAAAACTTCATCGTATTCTTAACACTGTTCGTGCTCTCCTTTTCTTTGTCAAAGTTCCTACTCCTTTTTTAGACGAAGCCACTCTTCATGTTGTTCATACTATTAATCGCATTCCTAGCACTATCATCCAAAATCAAACTCAATATGAGCTCCTTTTTGGATTAACTCCTGACTATCACCACTTATGTTTCTTCGGCTTTGCCTGTTTCGTTCTTTTTAGCCTCATGAGCACAATAAACTTGAGCCTCGATCCAGGATTTGTTGTTTTATTGGCTATGGCAAAACTCAAAAGGGGTATCGATGTTACGATCCTATCTCTCATCGTTTTCGTATCTCCCAAAATGTTGTCTGTGCCTCCCTGTCTACCTCCTCTGTCTTAGAACTTTTTCTAAGTGAGCTGCATATTCTTCTATAGTTGTTCTCGATCCTCCTATAGACTTCTCTGTCCAATCACCAAATATTTTTTATGTCTAGTATCTGGTTAAATGATTAAATTTACCATATCCCAATAACTTAAACTTTTTAGACAATTGGTAATTTAACATGATATTAAAGTAGGAGGTCTTGAGTTCAACCCCTGTTTTTTCCACTCTATCTCCTATATAAATTCCCACATGTTGAACCTCACTTATTAAAAGGTAGTTTCAGCTTACACGTGAGAGGAAGTGTTTATAAGTATGTGGTTAAATGATTAAATTTACTATATCTCAATAGGTTAAGTTTTTGAGATAATTAGTAATTTAACATTTTTTTTAGATGAAAGAGATTTGGATTTATCTACACCATACATTATTACATATTGCGCAAAAGAATCGCTTATTGCATTATTGGATATTGACTATGTTGGAAAAACTTCTACTGAGTTTTGATTAGTTCAACTGGTAAAATATCTTGTCAACAAAAAGAGATGTGGTTCAAACTCGGCCTACACCAAAAACTAATTGATGTCTTGGCCTAATGATAAAAAACAATCATCATGAAGTGAACGTTATAAGTTGAAATTCTGTTCTATTTATAAAATAAAAAATAAACACAATAGGGTAATATTGAAAAAGTTTGGCAGTTTCCACACACACACACACAAAGAAGAAGTAGTAGTAGTAGAAGAAAAAGTTTGGGTGGCAAATTGATATTACCCCTAGTACAAGGGGCTAACGTGTATTTTTGCTCCATTTTGGTTTTTACTGAATGGAACTAGCGACCATCCTATTGTAGGATTATTTTACTTGTTAATATAAAACAACTTATTACTTCATTGAGTTTTTTCATTGAATTATTTTACATGGTGATTGGGTTTTAGATTAAGTGGTCTTGGAATATTAATATGCGATTAATTGGTAAATTCTCATATTGAATTATAATAATAAATGTGAATCATTAATATAACATTGTTAGACTCAAATTTATTGGTTTAAATTTTTAGATTAAGTGGTGTTCTGAATATGCTATATGAAATCTTTACAAAATTACTCCTCAAGGTGTTAATGCGAACTTTGACAAGGAATAGACTTTCTTTCTACTAAGAAAACCCAAACTCGGTCAAAGTATGAATTTGAAACAATTTCTACAAATGATTTCATTGCCCATTTCTCATTTGACAAATTCTCAAGAATCCAATGACAATCGATGGTTCCAGTAGTGCTGGTTTCAATGAGCGAATGAGAGATATGAGGTGAACGGTAAAAAGTGGGGTTGGGGAAAATAACATATATATTTTTAAATTTTTTTAAAATTTTATATTTTTCTTCCTAAGAAGGGATGGGTTCAAGACAACAGATCAATACTCGCATCCGCCCCAATTCAGGTTGGGGAAATCCCACCACTGATGATCCCTTAGTCGAAAGCATATATTATATTTCTCACTCATCTTGTGTGGGCCCCATTCATCTGTAGGACCCACATAATGTGAGCGAGATGCTGCCTGTAGTGGAAACACCACATACCAGCTCCCCTTAGTGATGGCCATCCCTACTCAAGATTATAAGACACACTGAACCAGAACAGTAAGATTCAAAGTCCCATTTACCACCCTACAGGATGGAAGTAAGTCAGATGTGAGAATAAAACAAGAACCACAACCTGCACAACTATCTAAGTCAGTCAGTTGTTTAATAGTTCAAAACACATTGGAGATACTTTAAAATTTGTGTTTCTGCAATTCATAACTTATGTTTTGAACCATTCAACCATATGTCTGTAGTTATTCAAAAATGGGAATCATCATGGTAGGGGTAGCATCATACCAGTGCTAATGAATAATGACATTCTTATGTGAAAGCAACGGGGCCAAAAAAATCAAAGACAATTTGAGGCATGATAGAGCAGCTAATCATATTGTTTTTAGTCCTAAATGAAAAATTATTACTGCTCAGAAAAATGCCATGTAGTGCAGCTTAAAAGACTAGAGAGAAAAATGAGACATTTAAAGGGACAGAGAGAACTTAGAGAGCTTACTGCACAGGATGACACTTACATTTCAGGTTAACTGATTTTATTAGAACAATAATTACACATGCATTATGAATAAATAATACTATTTGGGGGAGTGATTATTGCATTAAACTGAGTTGTAATAAGAAAAAAAAAACGTGTGAAGCTTCTCGTTATTCTTCTTCTTTACATTTGTCACACATTGGTGTAAGGGTATAATCTAATCACCAACTACTAGTGCTTCTTTTGACTTTGATACAACTACAGTGTCAATCAATTCCTGTCCCTTCGTTTCATATGGGAAGAGAAAAGCACAGATGGTTGAGAGGACAATGACAACCTCAAATAGAATAATGGCAGCTGTTTGATGGCAACTAGTGACCAATCCACTGCTACTAAGGGGCATATCATTCCACCAATTCTTCCCACAGCACCTGCAACTCCGATCCCAGTTGGGTATATCTTCAAAAAAAAAAAAAAAAAGAGTACTAATAACTTAGTCAATTTGAATTCAATAATAGCTTTCTACATGATTAGTACTGTCGAGAAGCTGGGGGAAGAAAAATGAGTAATTTAACTTCATAAGTAATGGCATCGACCTCTTTAAATACTTTATATAGATTAAACCCTTCAACAAGATCACTAAACCAGAGAATATATTAAAACACATTTGAAAAATTGATCTCCTACAGTCAACTAATAATAGTTTACAGTCGACTTGTTTAGTGTTCCAAACGCCATGTAACCAATCTATTCCCAGAGGATAGCAAACACTGCCTAAATGGCACTGGAGAGAGGATGAAGATGCTGGACAAGTACAAAGTCCAACTGAAGAAACATTTTCTTTGGTTGATGCAAAACACACACCCACACATTTTCTTTGCCCTTTTACTAGGCAGAGATAATCAACCCATAAAATGCTTGCACTTTTATACTGACTAGATCTTGTAACAAACTATACATAACAAAAGAGAAGGTGGAAGACACTATTGGGGATATTTCCAGTTGTGCTGGCTGCTCATCTTCATAGGTAAATGAATCTCACTTACTCGGATCACATAAATGAATACATGATAAAGTAACAAAATAAGAAAATACCAAAAAAAAAAAAAGGAGGGGGGATCAGATATGCAAGACCTAGAAAATTTTATTTGGATGTGTTTATTAAATTTTCCTATGTTTAATTAAGAGATAGCTTTCCATGTCAAAACAATCTATATATTGATTGAGTCCAAAACAAAACTCTTTCAAAACTAATCATGGGAGGTACCTCTGGGCCATATATATAGGCAACTGTGATGGATCCCATGGCACACATGCGAGCTCCAAACAATAATGCTGTTGTTAAAGTCGCAGACTGATAGAAAGCCAGTGGCAGAAGGAATATACAAGCTAGGGTAAGAATAATAATGAAGGTTAGCTTGCAGCCAATTCTATCCACAAGTATTGCTGATAGCAGAAGTCCAGGAAGCTCTGGAAAATAACATTGAGTTATACCTTATCAATAATTATATTAGAAGGAAATTGAAATAGTTATGGAGAAACTTTCAAAGTTGTCTAGAAGAAAGTAGAAACCAGACTTAGAGTACCTGCCAAACTAGTGATAAATACATCTATGTAGAGGCTAGCATCCTGGAGATCTTCTGATTGCCAAGTGGTTGAGTCACATTTGCTTTCTGAACTGCTTAGCTCAGAAGTCAGCAAAATGATACCATAATATGAGAATACATTTCCAAAATAAAACGTCCATAGGAGAAGGGTTGTTCGAGTTAAGTTTGATGAGAAAAGCATAAAAACTGGTGACATGCAATTTTTTTTTTCCTCAGTATTCTTTCTAGTTGATGAGAGTAAAGGGACTTCTTCCTTTGGAGCAAATTCTTCATCTTGTATGTCTGTTCTAGTAGAAACAAGAAGGCCAGAAGGCAGCCTTTTTTTTTTTATTTAGTTGAGCTATTTTCTCCAGAATACGATGTGCACTAGTAGTATTACCTTTCGCACACAGATACCTTGGAGATTCTGGAGCAAGACTACAAAAGAGAAGCAGATCAAATGATGGTAAAGAAGAGAATGCCAGTAACCACCTCCAACTCAATCTTGACATGACTATCTACAATAAAAATGACATAATTAAGCTGCATATACTCCTGGTGTCTTTGTATTCTGGTCACCAGTATTTCAATCATAAATTGTCAAAAGATCACAAGATAAGAGTTTTAAGTCATTTAGTTTCCTTCAATTTATTGGTGAAACTGTGCTTTTCAACAATTGCAATACTTTGTATATCCATTTATAAACTACCACTTGTCCCAAAAGCTTACTCTAATAGGAAATAATAAATTTAATCACTTAACCATTATTCTAATTAGTAGTGCCCACAAGGAATTTTTAATTTTTAATTTGGAGGTAGAGAGGAGGCATGGTTTGAACTCATGACTAACAGCACTAGTATCATGATATCTACCATCTGTTCCAACAACTTTAGCTGATAGGGAATGGCGAATTTAGTCACCTACCAATTATTCTAACATTACTTATTGGGTTATGGGATAACCTATCTGCTTAACTCCTTACAAATGGTTCATCACAAATTTTTTTAAAGAGAAAAGATGGAAAACATACCCATGCAAGTGCAGCCTCAAAAATTGTTTTAAATGTCCAGAAAGATGAAAAGACAACCATCCATTTGCCTCTATTGTCAGCAGGAACAAATTCCAGAAACCAGCATGCGAATACAGAACCACTACCCAGGCCAATGCCAACCAAAAAACGAAAAATCAAAAATAAATAAATAATATATAGTTTGGGGAGAAGGTACTTAAAAACCCAGCTCCGCTAGTTAGCACAGCTGTGCCAAGAAAACCCCTCCTGAAAAGGGAAAGTGAAGGGAATAACAAATAAACATAAGGCTAAAATCATCACAAGGATAGTAAAATGTCAAGTTTTTAATGATGAGTCTTTTCGAAGAATAAAGTTTGGCATACCCAGTGCCAAAATTTTCCTTATATTGGCACTAGAATTCATAATAATTCACTTCACAAATAATAAATATCAGTACTTTCCCAAAACAAAGCTCTGATAGCCACCCCTCCCCCCCCAAGACAAAAAAAGGCAGCTAATTTTAAGATTTAGCTTGAATAGATTTCTAATTTAAACAGTTGTAAATGTGACAAATGTTCCCCAAATTTCATTGAAAGTTGGGTTCATCATATGGGGAAAAAAATTAAGTACTCTTAAGGAAGTTTTTGATTCATCAACCATTCTAAACAGTAATTTAAAAATTTGAAAGATAAAAACAAGAATAAGCAAAAAGACCAATTGCACGTATTCTTTCAATTGAATTATGCACATATGATCAACTACCAGAATTAATTGGATCACTTGTCGTTAACATAATAAGCTGTCATGTTCTTGATAAGCCATGAATTGATTCACAGAACGTACTCATAACATTGAACATGCCTTAATTAATAATGAAACATGATAAAGGATGGAAAGAGAAAGGCCTGCCTTCTTCCATAGTTGTCTGATACAACGCCCCATGCATATGCTCCAACTAGCATGCCAGCAAAAACAACTGTTGATAATAGGCTCTCTTCGCTTGAGGAAAGTCCCCACTCAGACTTTATTTCTGATCCTACAAAAGAGATAAGCATCATCTCTGTTGCTTCAGCAAACCAACCCAGTCCTGCATAGACAAGCACAAGAGCCTGGAACTTTCCAAATCCCATATCGGCAAGTGCTTCATCCACCGCGTACACAAGGCTCTGGTCTTCCATCTAGGGAAACAAATATAGAAGAAATTAATCATGATTGTCATATTTTGCATATATGCATTGAGGTATGTTTAGAATGCATAGAACATTTAGAGGGCTTGAAGTCCTCTCCCTATGGAAAACCAACACCACCTTTGGAAAAGCAACAACTTCAGCATCACCATAGATAGTGTTAAAGAAAAACAAGCAGTTCATGGCATTATGCCAAGTCAAACTGACTTGTCTTAATGGAGGTTCCTGGTCTACTTACATTTTACAGCAATGGCTTTACAAAAGTCACATCTATTTAAGATGAAGCAGCTTTCTTACTTTCACTGATTCTGTTTCTAGTGTTTCAATAATTCTTAGCATTTCATCTATATCTATATATATATATATATGGGCATATAAGGCTCATGGGCAGCCCACTAGTGGGTCAGGCCGTAGGCTAGTTTTTATGTCCATGGGTACCCGATAGGAAGGATATCCCAAACCATTGCCCAGAATAACTTATAATTCATAACAAAAATATATAGGAAGTGTATTAAGAATTCATCTTGAGATATTATAGAGCAATTTCTTAAGCCCTCAACCACTAAGATACTCGAAGTAATTGTGTTAAACTTAGTTTACTAAATATATATTTTTCTAGTAGTCTAGCAAATTTGATTTAACCATTTGACATTTTTTTTATTAAAGATAAAATAAAAAAATTTAAAGCCATAATAAAAAAAATTAAATAAGTTTTCATCAATAAAACAAAAAAGTAAATAGATTTGAATGTAAAAAAAAAAAATTGTGATTAAGTATTAAACTCTTTAATTCTTTCCTTTAAAAAAATAGATTGATTATTTCTTTCTTTATAAAAATAAAAATAATATGCTAACACAAGTATGGGTAATATATAAGCCCAAAAGACAAAATAGGCAATACCCATGGGCAGGGTATAATTTTCTCTTCGGCCAGCCTGAAATCCAGCCATTAATTAACCATCTACACTAGTTAATAGCTCATTATGTCCAGCCCATTATGCCCATGGGCCAAGTGAAAATGGGCCGGCTGGCCCGACCTGACCCATTGATGACCCTTAGAATCTATATATATTTATATTTATAAAAGCTGAAGCGGAGCATTTATTATTGCTACACTCCAGTTGAGCCATGTCATCGACCATGTCACATTCTTTTCTTTTTCATTATTTTAAACAGTATTAATATATAAAAAAAGTGTAATTTTACACTTTCTCTTACTCATTAAATCAACTTACCATTAATTCAACCATCTTCCAATTCTCAACTCTTCATCTATATCTATATATATATATATCTAAAAGCTGAAACGTAGTATTTATGGTTGCTACACTCCAGTTGAGCCACATCATCGGCCATGTCACATTCTTTTCTTTTTCATTATTTTAAACAATATTAATATATAAAAAAAGTGTAATTTTACACATTCTCTAACTCATTAAATCCAACTCACCATTAATTCAACCATCTTCCAATTCTCAACTCTTCATTTTCCCCTTTAAACCCACTTAGCTCTTTTTAAGTTCAAACCCTTCAATTGCCACCCTTACAATTAACTATGTTATTTTTAACACTTTAAATTTTCAATTGCTCTCAACCATCCATTGAATATTTTCTTATTTTTCACCTTCCACATTTTTTTTGGGGATAAATTTTGTAGAATCCTCTCCATAATGACTAAGCTAACCACAACCCATTCAACTTCCCCAATTACTCCAACCAAGCATAAGCATATTTTCATGGACGATTCTGCATCCGTAATCATCCATTACACAACAAAACCACAAACAAAACAAAAATACCCTTTTTTTATAAATAAAAATCACTTTTATAGGCTGAATTTAATTATACATTTGCAACTACCCATTAAAACCAACTACCCTCCCTTCCAAAAAAAAAGTAAAAAAAGAAGACATTTACACCAAATATTCAACATCAAGCATAATTATATCTTCATTGGTTGTTCATTTACCGTAATATTTTCTTAACCTTACAATTTCTCTATCCATTCATCTTCTTTTTATTTTGACTCTTCTTCTCCCCATTTTTTTCACTATAAAAAATTGTTATTTTTTTTTCATTCAATCCATATTTTGCTCACACAAAAAGGTGAATTCTCTCTCTCTCTCTCTCTCTCTCTCTCTCTCTCTCTCTCTCTCTCTCTCTCTCTATATATATATATATATATTCTTTCTTTTGGTGGATGTGTAATTCTTTAGATTGGTGAATTTTTATCTTTAACTCTACTTTAGGTTGATATGATTTGATTATTTTTTAACTTTTTATCTTTTTAATTTTATTTTCTTTATTTGTTACATATTATCCTATGGAATTACCAAATGATTTAATGTTATTCTATTACATAGCATGACTTAGATAATTTGGTGTTGACAACTTTACATTTTCTTTTGAATCTTCTACTCATCTTCTGTTACATAATTTTGTTATTTGTCTCACATTCTCTTCCAAAAAATGTGATTGTTCTCTCTCTCTCTCTCTCTCTCTCTCTCTCTCTCTCTCTCTCTCTCTGTATTATTAATTTTTTTCTTGCAACTCTAATTTAGGGTGTGTTTGTTTCGACTGAAAATCAGTTTCGAAAATTGTTTTCCATAAAATATGGTGTTTGGTGAACCTTGGAAAATTCGGTCAAACTGAAAATGTTTTCAGTTTGACCGAAAAATTGCCTTTAGAGGGTGGAAAATGAATTCAGTCCGTTTTTTCACTTCAAACCGCAGGAAAACTCACAACACGCACTCCTCACACCCTCGGTCCAGAAAACTCCTTCGCTCACACCCACTCCTCACACCAACCCAATCCACCACCGCAACTCCTCACACCAGGCCGATCCACCACCGTCGCCTCAACCCGACGGCTCCGCCGTCTACCTCGCGCCGAGCGAGATCGCGCCGTCGACCTCGCGATCTCGCGCCGGGTGATCCCGCGACCTCGCGCCGAGTGATCGAGGCGCGACCTCGCGCCGGGCGAGATCGAGGCGCTATCTCGCGCCGGGCGATATTAAAGTGTGTGATCACGCTGAGCGAGATCGAAACGCGTGCTCGCGCCAGCGCGATCCTCCCTGTCTCACCTTCCTCTCTTAGTTTTGACAGAATGGATTGTTGTTGGTGTTGTTTTGATTTTTGTTGTTTCGATGGATTGCAATTTTTTATTATAAAATTTGTTTGGAATGTGAGAAAATGGCTGAGAAAGTGTGAGAAATCAGTGGAAAATTTACATTTTCATAATATTACCAAACACTTGAAAATATTTTTCAAAGTATTTTCTAAAATGCTACCAAACACCTAAACATATTTTCCTTTCCCGAAAATATATTCCTGAAAATATTTTCCTTTCTCGAAAATGATTTCCGTTGAGCCAAACGTAGCCTTAGGTTGATGATTTTTTTTTTTTTTTTGGTGTCTCTACTTCTAGATGGTACACATTGGTGGTGTGTTTTTTTAGTTATTTATCACATGTACTCTCTATCCCTCTTATAGTTTTGGTTTGAATTAATTTTTTAGATATTTTAGAAGTGAGATGATTATGTATTTTAATATTTCTATGAATCATTTCAGTAATATCCATTATACATTTGTGATGAGATTTGGTTATCATGATAATCTTTTTAAGAGAATGAGAAATTCAAATAATTAATTTTGGAACTTAAACATTTTAGTTGTAGAAAAAAAACCATAACACACTATACAAAAGTTTGAATAATATAGATCAATTGAAAAAAAAATATAGTATTTCTATCTTTTTTCTTAAAAAAAAATGGAATAATATCACATATACTCTCTATCCCTCTTATAGTATTGGTTTGAATTATTTTTAGATATTTTAGAAGTGAGATGATTATGTATTTGAATGTTTCTATAAATTATTTGAGTAATATCCATTATAAATTTGTGATGAGATTTGGTTATCATGATAATCTTTTTAAGAGAATGAGAAATTCAAATAATTAATTTCAGAACTTAAAAATTTTAGTTGTAGAAAAAAAAAATAACATTATGCAAAAGTTTGAATAATATAGATCACTTGAAAAAAAAATTGTATTTCTATCGAATGCACCTAAATTTTTCAAAAAAAAAAAAACAAAAAACTCAAAATAATAGAATGATATATTTGTAGATATGGAGAGATGAAAAATAATTTTAGAAATAATATCTCTAATACGTTTTATAAAATAAATCATTTATTACACTACGTTACAAAATAGTTGTATATTCCCACGCATCACGTGGGTCTGCGACTAGTATCCATAATTTCTGTGAAAGCTGATAAATGTTAGTTTGGATTGGGGACAATATAATTTCCAGGGGGCATAAGTTAGATACAATGCCTTAAATATTGTACCTTAAGTTCCCAGTTAAATTCAAACACACAATTACCACATTTTGTCTTTGCCAATAACAAGTAAATTCAAAGCAGCCATGTGTTTGAATTTGATTGGAACCTAAGTTATACCACCTAAAGAACTATGTCTAAATTCTATCTTTCCAAGTATAATTTTTAGACTTCTTTTGATATTGATGATAAATTACCCATTGTTCAAAAAGTTTACTCTGTTAGTAAATGGTAAATTTAATCATTTATTAATCATTATTCTAACCATTGTAATATTCAAAGACCTATAGACATTGCTTCATACTATCCTACTAACAATACTATGATCCATAAATATTTCCCTCTATCAATTTCAGTATCAAAATTAAACTGAAAAAAAAAAAAAAAAAAATGACAAAGCCAACAATTATAAACATTAAACATGGAGTGTTGAAACACCTTTGAGAGCCCGAATGTTTTTTGTAGGTTTCCTTGAGATATTCACCAAATAGCAAAGCAATTGAGAATTCACAGAACAATACTGGGCTCCGCAAAAGCTGCATCAAAGAAGCAAGAACCCGAACTATTTCATGAAAAATGGGAAGCGAACATGCAATATGGAGAAGAAGAGGAGAACCAAAAGTGTCATGTTAAGAGAGATGAGTATAAATGGTCATATGTTTGTCAGCACCAAACATATGACCATAGGATGAGAGAACACAGAGATATTACTTTTATATGTGTCATACTTCCTAGTCCTCCTGCCAATCAATAATTGAAGCCAAATAGATTGGATGAGCTGAAAAAGTAGGTAGTTTGGTGGAATGTTTGGTCAAAGGATGCGGGGTTTTTTTGGAAAATAACAGTAAAACACAAACTATTTTGTTGGTTAGCACACTTTTGAAACTATTTAGAAAATTAACATCTCGAGTGCAATAGACTCCATTTCAATTTCAATTTCAAGCCTTACAGACTTGATTTCACAGTCTTGGAAATTTTTTTCCAAATAAACTTAAATATCAAACCATTTCGTTAGTTGTCAGTTTTAAAAGAATGTAAGAAACTAGCATCTCGAGTTTCAAGATAGATCTCGAGTTTCTAAGTCTCGATTTGTAAGTGGTGGCGTCTAATGTGGAAAGATGTCCATGTTGAACTCAAGTTTTTAAGACTTGAGTTTCACCGTTTTATTTTCTCCTTCTCCCTCTACACGTTCTTCTTCCTCGCGTGTGTTTTGTTTTTTCCTTCTTCCTCTTCGTTCTTCAACGCTGCAGATTGACTCACCCAGATTGTGCCTCTTCCTCTGTTCTTCAGCGCTGCAGATCGGCTCACCCAGATCGTGCCTTTTCTTCTGTTCTTCAGCGCTACAGATCGGCTCACCCAAATCGTGCCTCTTCCTCTGTTCTTTGGCACTGCAGATCGACTCGAGATCGGCTCACCCAGATCGTGCTAGGTTCTTCGGAGCTCCAAATCGTGCGTCTTCAGATCTGTTCTTCCTTTGTTTTTCTTTAGATCATTCTCGGTCTATTCTTCTCCAAAATTGAATCTCAGAGACTCGGTTTTGTTTTTTAGAACTCAAGTCTCTAAGACTCAAGATCTATGTGGCAAAACCTACCTAGATTAGCAAGTAGAATTCGAGTATTTGAAACTCAATATTTAGATTGAAATCGACCCTCTAAAAACTCGAGATGTTAGTTTGCAGTATTCATCCTCACCCATGTCAACTTATTATATTCTTTCCCTTACTAATGCTATCTTGCAAATTCCCTCCACAGTCTTACCTTCTTCACGCTATCTCTCCCTCACTCAGCACACTCCATCTCTGCCTCACTCAAGAATCTCCCTCACTCAGATCACTCAACAAACCCAATGAAACCCAAAAACCCAGAGAGAAACATCAAGAAACCCACCCAAAGATCCATAGAGAAACATCATACCCCGTCGCTGTCTCCTGCCTTTGCTGCCTGGGTTTAATCTCCGCCGCCTTCACTATCACTGCCCCTGGTTTGCTTTTTCAGTCTTTGTGGTTTGGGTTTTTTGTTCTTCATGGGTGTCTTTGTTCATTTGGGTTTTCCTCATGGGTTTAGGTTTCTTCATGCATTGAGTTTCTGGGTGTGAGCTACTGTTGTTCATGGATGAGAAATTGAACCTTACAGACTCGATTTCAATTTAAATGAAATCGAGTTCTGCCAACTCGATTTAGCACTCCCAAAATTGAATCTATTACACTCAAGATGTTAGGGCTGTTTGGGTGAAAAAAAAAATAGTCACTCATCACTCAAATATCATTACTCATCACTCATTACTCTATATAACTCATTTCCTATAACCAAGAATCCCCAAATATTTCCAAAACCTGGTTTGGCACCTAAAACTCAGTTTTGTTTTCAACTTTAAAAACTAAAAAACGTGGAACCCACCCTCTGACCATGCTACCATTGTTCCACAAGTATATCTTCTACTTTATTCATTTTTTTTAATAAATAAAAAATTGACTCTTTCTTTCTACTGGTGTCTTCTTCTTTGAGAGTGGCCACAGTGCATGTGAGAGTATTTTTTTTTTTTTTTTTGGGTTTGCGATGGGGGTTTTGTGAATCTTTGGGAGAATGTTATGGTGGTCATAGTAGAAACAGAACATCAAACCCAGCACCGAACTAGAAAAAAAAAAAAAAAAAAAAAAAAAAAAAAAAAAAACCATCATCGTGCAAACCACTAAACATCAAACCAATCCACCATAGCAAATCCGGTTATTCACACCACCAACACCTTTAACACCGCAACAAATTACACCATAAAGCTTAGAAAGAACTAAAAGAGGGAAAAAAGAGAAGACAAAAGATCGTGAGAATTGAAGAAAGAAAGAAAGAAAAAGAAGAAGAAGAAAAAAAACCCATGCCCAGAAACCCAGTGAAAAGGAATGGAAAAAAAAAAAAAAAAACCAAACCCAAACCCAATGTGAAAAAAAAAAAAAAAAAAGATAAAAAAAATAGAGAAACCAAGCCCAAACTCAGCGTGAAAGAAAAAAAGAAGAAGACAACGAGATGAAGAGCACAGAAAATCAAAGAACAAAGAAAAAAGAAGTCTGGTATGATGAGAGAGGAAAGAGGCACGTGAGTAGTGTTGCCATTGGTGGAGTGTTGGAGAGAGAAAAAGCTCTGAGCTAGGATTTGACTACTCTCTGCCATGGGCCCATGTGTTCCTCAGGAAATTACCAAATGGTCACCATTACTCAATTTTCATAACTCAAAAACACCAAAAACTTGTTTCCAGTTTCCATTACTCATCACTCAATTTAGTGAGAATTGAGTGACGAAAACAAAGCCTCAAAACAAATCCAAACACACCCTTCTGCCATGGGACCCATTAGTTTTAAGTTATGGGTGATGAAAATAGAGTGATGGGTGATAAAAACTGACGGGACTGACGAAATAAGTGCTGACGATAAAGGCATCACTGACGGCTTATCACAACAGACGAGGAAATCGGTGAAGACGAGGATGAAATGTGCAAGAGCAGGTGAAAGCAGTAGGAACATTTAGTATCGCCAATAAATTACCCAGGCTAGATGAAACAGCTGCTTATAGCCTTTCTTTTTTTAAGTAATAATCAAAGCCTTCGACCAGAGAAACAGGCAGAAGGCGTTACTTGAAGTGGTATTAAAACCTCAATTTACTGCCACAACGGTTAGGAGGCCAAAGGACACATATATAAACCTTCCAAAAACTGGACCAGTCAGGGGTAAGAAAATATACCATAACAAGAGCACTTCTTTATTATTGTCTTTAACATAAAAGTTAGAAATCACAGAACTATGCGTATTTTTTCGAAGGTGTTTTGATTTAGGCATTAATGCCGGTGACCATCATTTGGTGTTTCCTGCCCTCTCTCTGTAGTGTGTGCAAGAAGTTCCTAGATTCTCAGGTTTGGTTCCAGGTCTGGACTTTTCCCTCCCTTCCACGTGTACCGACGAACTTCTTGCTTCATCAAAAACTTACGAAATGCTAGGTTGAACAATGCTCAGGCGTCACTTTCATTAATGCGGCCAGAGGGTTGTTTGAAAACGTGCTAACTAACAACAATTTTTGAAAATTAATGTTATTTTGAAAAAAAATCCAAGGAGGTGGACAAAAAGGTTTGGTATTGTTTTGAAGATTTTGCGTAATATGCTAAATTACTAATATAAAATGAAACAACACGTTTTTGCTTATTTCATACTCTTTCTTTTTTTAAGTAATAATCAAATTTCATTGAAAGAGAAACAGCAAACAGATTGCGCAAAGATAGAATTAATTAAAGGACAAAGTTTAGCAACAAATTGGTTGTAGCATAAGGTTACAACATATTACTACATATTTTGAAAATTTAACCGTTGAATTGCATGTTTTTTACGCTCTTAATAAACATGTCAATTTTTGTATTAATCGGATATTATTTATTGTATGATCTATAAACTTATATTCTATGCATAATTTTAAAATACAAAAAGTTTCAATTTAAACAATTTATGTATGACAAAGCTATTGATTTTTAAATTTCTAAAAATTTTGCAAGTATGAAGAATATAAAAAGAAGATTTCATCCAATGGTGGATTTGTCAAAATTTACCTCCAATAAAAAGATATTGAGTAAAGTTGTAGCCTAAGGCTATAATCAATTTTGTAGCTAAATTTCGTCCTTAATTAAATCCATTTTCATCCTAAAACCAAGGCAAAAAATCTATTGAGGAAGAGATGGATCAATCCCTCAAAATAATTATAAACCAAAAAAAAAAAAAAAAAAAAAAAAAAACACATTTAACCACATTGTGGGCCACAAAATTAACCCCCTAAAAGTGTGGTTTACAAACCAATCTAAGAATGAATTCAAAACTAACTTAGTTTTCATTAATTAGATGTTGAATCAACTACTGAAAAGATGAAGAGTTTCTCTATAGTGGAACAATTACATTTGGCGCATCCCCTTCACAAATTGTATACTTTTTTTTTTTTTTTTTTTCGTTCTTATTAAATCTAATTATAGAGTTTATTATGGACACTTAAATAAGTAAAATGAAATATTTAATAGAAAATTAAATAAATTGATGCCCAAAAATAGAGAATTTTTTTTTTTCATTATATGACATGCTTTCTTCTTCATCTCATTTTTTTTTGTTGCTATTTATTGTTTAATTTCGATGATATTAATGCAATATTATCTTTAATTTTTCATATAGTTTTAATTATTCCATCCACAATATAAACTAGACAAACATGAACCTAAGGGTGGTAATTTGTGTTGATAGGACATGTTCAACTATGTGGATCAACACAAACATGTTCATTTGATATTTATGTCAAAAGACTTGAAACCCCTCAATCTTAGCACTACATGTTTACTAAATGAATTAACATAACACGACTAGCACACTTAATAAATAGGTCATATTCAATTGCCACAAACACAACTTATTTTAACCTAAATTACACATATGTTGAAATTAATTAACATGGACACGATCCATTTCCACTAAATGCGGCTATGGATCATCAGCCAAACCTATTAACTCATATAACTCACCCAGTATAAGCCATTACTCATCCAATTAAAGGGTAAAAATCCATTTATGAACCATTTCAAATGGGTAATCTTTGACACTCATAGTTTCCCCCCTCCAATTCTAAACCCTACCTCCAAAATCAATAACTGAATAAATTACTTCTATGACAAGAGTTGTAATTAGGGGCTAAGTGATGAGTGGCAGTAAGTTAGTTGTTGTGTTGATGTTATTAGTTGTTGTTGTGCAAACGTTATGGCAGTTAGTTAGCTTAGCTGGTAGTTAGTTAGTTGTTATATGGAGTCAAGAATCAAGTTAGTTAAGAGAGTGGAATTGTAATAGTATAAAGGGGGTAAATCAGAAGGGTACACTCAGTTTTTGGATGCATAACAAAGAATTACATTCTCATTCCTATCTTCTCTATAATCCTCATCTCTAACTCTCATCTATCTCAAATATCCTAAGAAACCCGATTCTCTAACGTTCTACCTTTCCTCTAGTTTACTCAATTCAATCCATTTCTTCAAGAGTTACTAAAATCTTATCATTCTAACACCTCTAAATTGATCAAAATAGCTCTAAAATTAGCAAAAGAAGTAAAATACCTCCAAAATGACAAAATAGCCTCAAAATCACTTAAATGATAAAAAATACTAAAGCCAATACATAGTTCTCCCTGGGTAAGTGAGGGGCTCCTCGTTTTGAATCCTTCTAAGAGGTCATATAACATTCCTAAGCTACCATTCTTTTTTATCCCCCCTATATTTGTATTGTAGTTTGATGGGTAGTCTACCTCAAGAAAATTTACCATTTTGGTGATCTATATAGGGTTAGGTGGTTAATCTTGAGTCCTGAGTGATACACTTTGTCTCCTATGAACCCAATTAGAGGCAAACTAATCGATTGTATTGTATCTCTTCCAATCCTTCATTCGCTTGAATGCTCTCATGTACACAACTAATGCAGAAGCCTTCCTTATATAGGGCAAAGGATGAGCAATTTTTTGAGTTGTTTAGATTTGTAGCAATTTGATTATGAGTGAGATTGAATTCGCATTCTATCATTTTAAAAACTTAAATCCTCAATGTCTAGTAAACATGGAGTGTTACCATTTTAAAAGAGTAATGTTACAGACTTATAGTCACAAACTATTTTACAATATTTTTGCAAACTGTTAACTAGTTCTCATATGAGCCTATTACTAATATCACTTTTTACTTACCAATCAACCATTTGTAGAATAATTTGTGATTTTATTATTTTTCTTCTCAAAATAACTGCCACGTCAACGTGGCAGGTCTCATCATTTGCACCTAACTTCCTCTTATTAGGACAAGGTGCCCGAGTTCTAAACTATCTAGCTGTGGCTTGACCCTATTCGAACTGTAGACGCATCAATCCTGATGTTGGCGTGTGAGTGTAATTCCTTATTTTTATCTCTCTTCCCTTATATATGTGTGTGTTTCTCAAAAAAATAAAAGAAAAAAATCCTGATTATGTCTACAAAAAAATTTAAAATAAAAATAAAAATCCTTGGAACTTGTTTAAATAAATTGGGCCAGGTAAGATTAAAATCCAAACAACTCAAAAAATTGGGCCAGGTAAGATTGAACAGTTTAATCTTACCTGACCAAATTTCTCTAATTGCCGTGGATAATTTAGGCATATTATTAGTCTTGAGTTAAAAGTTAAAGAAAAAATTAAAATAAAAAATATATTCACATACCATAAAGCGAAAGGCATAGTAAATTTTTATGGTTTGCTAATATTTATTTGTTTTAGTTTTATTTTTAGTTTATTTTTTCATGTGCAATACATTTTTTTTCCTTTTTTCTTTTTTAACATAACTAAGCAATGCTATCACTAACAATCTACCACATTAAAGGTTTTAAATTTTTTTGTATTTACAGACTTTCTCAATATAGCATTTATAATTTTTTTTTATAATACTTTTTTTTTTTTGAGAAACTATTTTTTATAATACTTGAGTTTACAAACTTATACTGATTTTTACTTTTTTTTTTTGAGAATTATACTGATTTTTACTTGAACTCACCACTTACATTACATTTTTTTACCTATTAGTTAACAGCTTTCTACATCAACAATTATGGAATTTTGTGTGTTTATACTTTACAGACTTTCTCAACATAACTAAATTACCTCCAACCCAACAATCTGTAGATGCTAAGAGATTGGGCTGCCACGCATTTAAATCGTTGAATTAAAAAATATTGTTATATTCACAATATTTTTATAATAAATTTTAAGTGACAAATTATTTTTAGTAAATTAAAAAAATAATTTCAGTAGTAAATTCAAATTATGAATTATAATAATAATCTTTTTAAAAGTGTTTAAACATATGACGTCCGTTTTTTATAATAACTTCTTATCATCAAACCAAAATACAAATTTTGGTTTTTTGGTGCAAACGGAAATTGAACCTTAGCTCTTTTATTAAATTATTAGAAACTTTAATAATTAAACTAACCGAGACCCACCAAATTACTAAATTAGAACTAATATCATTCTTACAAAATAAAAAAAATTACAACAAATAACAATTTCCATTGAAGTGGACCTAACACTTTTATTGAATTAAACGGAAATACAATCCTACTTGAGAGCGAAGAGATCCGCGTCGTGTGTTCCACACCCACGTGATACATTAAAAGCAGACTCCGAACAGGAAAAGAAGGAAAAAAATAAATAAATATAAAAAAGAAACAGGAAAAGCAGTGTGGTTTGTGGTTTGGACGGGCCCTATACATTGGGAACCAGGAAGGTTCGGGAAGCCTGAGGAAGAGTCTTCGTTCAACCATTACCAAACAATAAAAAAATAAACAAAAGGGTATTGTATTTGTTGAGAAGAAGACTCTGGTTCCTTCCTTTTTCTGTGTCCCTGAGATCTTTCAACAACAAGAACAACAAAGAAGAAGAAGAAGAAGAAGAAGAAGAAGATGGCTTCAGAGGAGGCTGAGAAAAGGCAAGAAGAGCAACAAGGAGCATCATACACGTATTGGGTAAGGCAAGTTAAGGAGGGAGATGCAGCACCATTACCTGTACCTCGCAAGTTAACTCCAGATGACATTATCAATGACTCCAACTCTCAGCCTCCCACCCTTGGCTCTCTTTGGAATAAGGTACCCTTTTCTTTTCTTTTTTTCTTCTCCTTTTATAAACTTCAAAAATGGGATCTTTGATTCAATTCAAATCAATGTTTGTTTTTTTCTTTTTTTTTAATCTACAGGCTGGAACTTGGGAGGAGAAGAATCTTCATAAGTGGGCATCTGATAGAATCAAGGTTTGTGCTGTTACTGTTACTATATTCTTTTATTTTCACAATTTTTTGATAGATACAATGGGATTTGAACCTACGGTGTCTGTTCCGTGATGATAGGCAGAAAATAATTGGTTTTTGGTGTATGTGAGATTCGAATAAAACTCGGGTCGGGTGTCTTATTCGATGATAAGAGTTTTTACTAGTTTAACTGTGTGGTACCCACTTTGTTTAGCAATTAGCATATTCTCACCATTCAAATTTCATTAAGTTGGAATGTGACGTATAATTAGCCAACCAAACATTTTTATCTCTTTTTAGAGTTTAGATTCGTGGAAAGAAATAGGATTTTTTTTCTCCCAATTAACTTTTATAGCTCAAATTGCACTTCATCTGTAATAATGTACTAATGGGATGGAGTGTGAGTGAGCCTGTGAGGTGCTTGCTTTTTTTAAGATCTGTTGGATGTTGTCTGCTAAGAATGCTACAGACACGACAAATTTCACAATTTTTTGTTCAAATTTGACGTGGCAGATTGTGATTAGTGCAACAATGCTTTCACACAAGACCACTATTGATATCACCTTTATTGTACACCAATTATGACCTGCCAACTCAACAATTGTGAAAAAGGTTGTAAAATTTGTTGTGTACCTAGACTTATTGTTCTCCTTATGAATGTGGGTCCCATTATCCTGCTTTTCTATTTTTGTTTTTGTAATATTTCAATATTTGGCTATTTGCAGGAGCTACTTATATCTGTGGGGTCCTTGGAGTTCCCTGCTGGCAAAGCTGAAATATCAGATGTATCAAAATGTGCAGGCGATGTGAGTTTCTCAAGCATTCTTTATTTATAACAATTATATGGATTTCTTGAACTAGAAATTTATAGGGCCTCAGAGATCTCCATGTTTTGAGTAACCATACATTTTTTATTCTGATAGTTAACTTTCACTTTGCTGTGGCCAACTGATTTGGACTGCATTGTGGAGTTCTTCATTTCATTTGTTAGTATATGAATGATGTCTTTGAACAGGGGAAATCTTAGAAAAAGCAAAGATATATTTTTTTACTAGGTTTTTTGCATAGTTATTGCAATGGAAGTTATTCTGAAATTCAAGAAACCTTCCCAATCATGTGTGCTTTCTACATATTTTTTTTTTTTATGGTTAAGTGAGTAAGTTATATTCCTAAAAACAATATATACAATAAGGCTTCAAAACATGCATTATGAATCCTTACTCCCCAACACTTACTAAACCTAGCTTTCCAAGTTGGAAAGCCAACAATTTGAAAGCAAACTCTAACGTCTTGAGAGTACTGGAAACAATGTCTCAATATCCCTAGAGGTTGGAACTGTAAGACAAATTTTCCTAATTACCAATTACAACAATGCATTGGCAACAATAGAAGTGATGACTATAAGGAAGCTGATATTTCTTATCTTGCACAGTCTCCTTGACAGTTTGAGAAGGTTGCTTCCTTTGCCTTCCCAAAGAACCAGGAACTCTTGGTTAGGTGAAGATCTTGAATTCTCTCATTTAGTCTCCTGACTCTTCTCTTTAGTGACTACCTTGATGATTAACCTTAATCAACATCTATATTATCTCTTGGATCCAAACTCTCTTCCTGTTGACATGAGGCAAGGATATTGAACTTGTTGACACTGCCACTACCTGGCTTAAATGTGGGAGCTTCCTCTTCTTGCTTTTGGTCTTCAGTTTTGACAGTTGTGCCCTTGGTTGCCTTCCCCTTGCTTGCTAGAACTTCATGTCATTGCTTTGTGCTGACCCTTTATTTTTCAGCTTCTTTTTTTTTTATTGTTATTATTATTTATTTCCCATTCTTGTTTTACTTTCACTTCTCTAGCTGGTGGAGGTGACTCCATCTATGCAGAGTATGCCCAGAAACTTTGGAGCTTGTAGATCTTGGGGGATTCCATGGAAGTTCAGTTTCAATTTCCACAATTTCACCATTTCCCACGCCTAAATTTAGAAATTTAGGTGTTACCTTCATCGCCTCTATTTCCACACAGAATGGGGACATTTTACAATTTTAACACACTGTAGAGAAACTCTTTTTCAAACTTATTTCTGGTTCCGATTTCTCGAGGACCATCCAGCAATATTGTAAGACCCTTCACTTAGGATTCTATTTAAGGTCTTCATCTTAAATATGTAGAACCAATGTCTTCTTTTTTTTTTTATAAGTAATAACCAACTTTATTGATAATAAAAGTACAATGAATTTACTATAGTAAACTCACTGCACTGAAAAGAATACAAACCAATCAAAAAGAAAGACTAACAAAATTAAGGAATTCAAACAAAGAATGACAATGCGTAAACCCCCAAATACGGGACCACTCAAACAAAGTCCTAAATAGCAAAGACTTCACATAGTCTACAGGTCTCTCAGTTTCCTCAAAAGTTCGGGCATTGGGCTCCTTCCAAATTAATAACATAAGACACGCTGGAGCCATATTCCACACATCTAAACTGTGATTCCCCAACCAATTCCACCATGCAGAGAGAAGAGAAACAACATTGTTCAGCATCACCCACTAAACCCCAAACAAATGAAGGACTGCACTCCATAAGGTATGAGCATGCTTACAATGGATCAATAAGTGATCCACAGTTTCCTCTTCACATCGACAAAGGCAGCACCAATTAACAAGAGGTAAATTCTTGTTAACGAGGTTGTTTATAGTAAGAATCCCACCCCTAGTAGCTGTCCATAAGAAGAAAGCCACTCTTTTAGGGACCTTAACACACCAAATGCTCTTCCAAGGAAAAGACACCAATGGCACTGCTAGCAATGAAAAATAGAAGGAGCGCACATCAAAAACACCACTACGATTCAATTGCCATATCATGGCATCATCACCCCCTCTAGGTGACTTGGATGAGATATGCGCAAAAAAAACATAAAAGATCCCTGTCTCCCAATCTTGAAAAGCATGACGGAAGCCTAAGTTCCAACTTCTACCAACCCCATCCAGTGCAAACTCAATCAAATCAGAAATCATAGCTGCGTTCTCCATAGCAATAGCAAACATTGCCGGATATAAATCTTTCAAGGCAGTAGGGCTACTCCAAGGGTCATACCAAAATCTGATACGAAAACCCTCACCCACCCGCATACAACACATGACCAAAGAAGCTCTCAGCCCCCTTCCTAATGTTCTTCCACATACCACATCCATGCGTCCTTCTAACAACTCTAGTACACCATCCTCCACTGGCCTCCCCATATTTGGAAGTTATAACTTGCCTCCATAAACATGTGACCTCATTCCCAAATTGCCATAGCCACTTCCCAAGCAAAGCTTGGTTAAACAGCCCAATTTTCCGGATCCCCAAGCCACCTGCCTCCACTGGCCACACAACTTTCTCCAAAGCAACAAGTGAGAATTTAAAAACATCATTAGATCTTCCCCAAAGGAAATTCCTCTGAAGCCTCTCTAATCTGTCTGCCACATGTTGTGAAATAGTGAACAAAGATAAAAAATAAGTAGGGAGACTTGATAAGGTACTCTTCAATAAAGTAAGTCTACCCGCTTTTGACAAATATAACTGCTTCCAACCTGTGAGCTTCTTTTCCATCTGTACAATGATTGAGTTCCATATTGAGGAATCCTTATAGTGTGTCCCCAAAGGCATACCAAAATAAGACATGGGTAAACAACCTACCTTACAACATAATTTACGAGTTAAGGCATCAAATTCCCAACCTCACCAACCGGCACAATCTCTCAAATTAAATGAGATTAAGTTGGATGCCAAGCAGGACTCCACTAAGAGTGATGGCCTTCATTTGGGATCCAAGTGTGGGATGTCTAAAATCTCAAGTTGAAAATTTTGATTCAAACTCCTCCTATCTCTTATAGACAACTTGGCTGAGCCCATTTGAGACACCTTTGCATCTTTTGCAGAGGAACGGGCTGCAAAAGAATTAGAGGACATCACCTTTTCCATGAAATTGGGATCTTACCCATATATGGGATGGAGGGAGAGGTCATAGGTTTAAGACCCATTGGGATATGTAAAAATTTATTTAAAAAAAAAGAAGAAGGATCTTGGTTCCCTTTTGAAATTGGGGAACAGACTGCTTCTTGCCTAGAGCAGTTTTCAAGCTTAGAATGGATTGCTTCAATGTGAAGGACTGTCTCCTTCATGCTGCACATGCTTTCATAGTTAGTCTTACCTTTGACTTCCTCATCTTGCTCCTCTCCTTCTTCATCTTCATATTCATCATCTCTACCAATAGAGTAACCGTCCTCACTTCCACAAGAACAGCGGTACTCACTGTTGCTATCAGTCACCCCCTTGATCTTCATCTTCACTGGCACTAACCTGGTCATTGTGACTACCAGGCTCAACTTGAGACTCACCCAAGTTGTCCTCCACCTATTGGCTTATACAACAACTACTGCAGCGACATGGCTAGGACATTCACTAGCATCCAGTATGAACTACACTTGGTAGGTTGTTTTGCAACTTGGTTGGAAGTAGATCCAGCACCATTTTCATTAGAACTTTCACAAGACTTACCTGTCTTGTTTTAATCTCTAGATCCTTGAGCCTAATTTGCTTATGGGGCTCTGGCTCTTGTCCAAGACTTTTGAGTTTTTCACACCCAAAAAATTCCTGGCCTTCCTGGGAAAGAGAAACTCAAGTCCCTTTTTAATCTCAAGACACCAAAGTCTTCCCTCTTCTTGATCTGTCATACAAATCCGCCCAGTACATCGAGGACATTTTCAGCCTCTGGAGGGAATTGCTCATGAAACTCCCTTAATGAAAGTTTAGAACTATTTCTCAAACTAGGACTCTTCTCAATGTTACTAGGAATCAGAAGGTTTGATAAAAAGTAACTAACTTGCTGAAAAAAAAGGACTCCCTTAATCACCATTGTAAAAAGAAAAGGCTTTGAAATCTTGAAAGATAAAGAAATTCTAGATAGAGAATCTCTCAGCTCTCGTGTAAGTTCCTATCAAACCATTTTTTCCTAAGACTTTGCAATGAGATTCAAGTGCTTTTTACATGTCCTACTGTGAAAATGATCCTCTGTACTGCAACATATCATGTCATAGTTCCATTAGTTGTTTTAGACCACAAAACTTGATTCACAGAGAGAATTTGTTTCAAAAGAGAGAGTGGCAGCTGGATATGACTAAAATCCTGATCACTGATATCATTCCAGTCTCCCTGAAATTATATGATAATCATTTTGATTCATTATTGATGTTTATTGCTAATTGAGCAGGCATTCTTGGTGACTGTGCGAAACAAGAAACGTGTTGGCTACACATATGAGTTAACATTGAAAGTGAAAGGTAAGTGGCCACACTCTCAAATGGCTTCCTCTTTCTCCATTTAATCTGTATGCGCTGAACTGGAATGCAAATGGAATCAGGGGAGTGGACAATTAGAGAGGAGAAGAAGACGGTCAAGGGCCATATAGATATACCAGAGTTCTCATTTGGTGAGCTGGATGACTTACAGGTATGGTTTTCTTATCCATTTGAATTCTAAAGAGAGCCATGTGTTGTAAGGACAATACTAATGGAAGTTGAACCTAAATTCAATTGGATGATGTTATATAATGCTGTCTCTTGCTGTCCAAGTACCAAATACTGGGCTGATTAGGCAGATTTAAAGTGATGTGCCTGTGGATGCACAAAAGGGGAAATGAACGTAAGACCAGTGGATTGGATATTCAAGTCTACCACATCATGTGAGCATTTTTCCTGTGTTATAGGAAGGTTTTTAATAAATACATCATCTGAGGGGGAAACAAGCCAAAAAAAAATTAACTTGGATTGGCCCTTCGTAACTTAAGTTGCCCAACTGAAATAGCATTTGTAAGTTTATGATTCTTAAGTTAAACTATCAAAAAAGTTAAAGTTGAAGATAGAAACTTAGAGGCTGTTTTGTACTAGATTTTTAACAACAATTTTCAGTGTTTAAACACTGAAACACATATTTCCGCAACACTTTTTAACCCACACGTATTTCCACAACACTTAAACAATGATACTAAAAATCTCTACCAAATGGGCCCTTGTCCTTCACCTTCTACTTAGAACCTGATAAGAGTTTGTCATTGGTTTCTTATATACTTTGTTAGGATGCCGTTCCTTTACCTGTCTTGTACGAGCCAAATATAGCTGAAATAAACTTTTATGTATCTACTGACAACTCAACTTGTAGTGACATTCGTATAAAAAAAAAAAAAACTTGTAGTGACATCTATCTTATTGCCTAATTTTTCTTGTAGTTGGGAATTATGACATAGCTGCCTTGATTTGTGTTGGAAATTGTGACATAGTTGCCTTGATTTGTATTTTTCTAGCAATAAAATTCCCATTTACCAGAATAGAAGCATAAGTTCACCTTTTTTTTCCCCTTACTTTAGATGGAAGTGAGATTGAGTGAAGAGAAGGATCTTCTGCATCAAGATAAGTCAAGGATTAGCCAGGATTTGAAACTATTTTTGCAGCCCATTCGTGAAAAAATGCTTCAGTTTGAACAGGAACTCAAAGATAGATAGAAAGGGCAGCGTCATTTTTATCCATGACGACAGCCATTGATTTTATTACAGTTATCAACTGTGACTGTATTTTTTAATCCCTGATGGAACAACTTTTTTTTATTAGTACGTGTAATGGAGCATAAGACTTCTAAGGATGTGAAACTTTCATGCTCTTTCAGTAATGATTTTATTTTATGCTCAGGAAGTGATGTTTTTAATAAAAAGTTTATATTAGTACTGCTAAGAGAGCACTGAGCAACGAGCAATTGGTAAGAGTATTGCAACTATTTTATGCATTGTGTTTTTATATGTGGAATTTAGGAGAGCCCATAATATGAAATCTCTTCCATGTATTATAGATAAAATGTATGGTTTGAATCACACAAGTGTTTCTTGTTGAACCGATTTTTCCTTCCTGTTCTACATGGCTTTTTTCTCTGTACCTTTTTTTAATTCTGAGGAATGTGCGTCGTGGGGAAATCACTTTGTAAGGAATATCTTTTAATTTCATTGAAATTATAGGGGTATGACAACCTTTGTTTATTAAATGTGGACATAAGGCTTGAAATTATGAATATTGTGTAGAAGAAGGGTAAGTTAAAGTGTGTGAATGTTTAAATAAGATCTATCCGTCAAAGTCAACATTTTGACAATCTGAAAAGGATTGGAAACAAGAACAGAGGAAAAGATAATCCTTAATTGAGTTGATCAAAAGAGGAGCCAATGTTGTTTACAAATGCGTTATATGTATTACAATAATGGTTAATAATTAAATTTATTATTTCCTAACCTTTTAAGTTTTGGAGGTATTATCACACACCGTTGATACGATGGTTACTCTGTAAGTATAAGTGCTCGTAGGAAGAGGGGCAAGGGTTAGGGATCAAGACTTCAAGTCTTCAGGAGGGAGCTCTATACACATATACACTAAGATTAGTAGGTTGGCGTAGAATTTTTATCTTGTATTAAAAAAAAAATGGAGAGGGTGGCAATTTATGGTAAGAATTGAATTTATTATTTCCTAACCTTTTAAGTTTTAAGGGTAATAGGCAATTTATTATGGTGTTATAGGTTTATAGCAGTTGATGCCATCAGCAGCCTCTCACACAGTTGCAGCTATATGATTTTTTTGTAGGGCGGAAACTCTTGTAGTTGTAGGAAAGGTTTCGTAAAAGAGAAGTACAATAATCCGCAAGTTACAGTTTAGTCGAAACTTGAAGATGAGACGTATACCAAAAACATACGAAATATCTTCAATCAATCCGTCAATACAATGGTATCACATATAGCAAATCATAAAGTTCACTGAGAACTTTACAAAGATGGACTCCACCTTCTTCCCTTTCGTCAACATATAACAGCACAAACTCATTGGTGCAATACTGCAATTACTGAAGGGACTTGCTACCTTACATCTCCTCTACAAGTATGTATATATATATATCTGAAAAAACATCAAGGGGAAAGAGCTAACAAAGAAAAGCAAAAAGTGCAAGAAAAAGCATGTTGCCTGTTTCTCAAAAATGAATTGAAACACTGCATTAGATTCTCCTTCTATTCACCTCTAAACAATGGAAGCACAAAATTTCCATTAGTAAGGTGTTTTAGGAAATGATGGGGACACGCTATTCAATTGAGAAGGGAAAGCATCAGATATAGTATCCCATGAACGGTTCTTCTCGTTGTTCTTTCGCCTTCGGTCCAAGAAGGGAGGTCTCATTGGTGTTTTATCCAATTCAACTTTGCATGTTAACATGGCTACGATCTCCAACATGGGGGGTCTGAGATTTGCTTGAGGCTGAAGGCACAAGAAGGCTACATGGATTGCTTTCAAAACATTCACCTCCTCGAACCCATCTTCTCGCATTTTTGGATCAACTAGATATAGCACCGTTGACCATTCATATAGTTTCCAAGCCTGTTAAGAGTATATGAATTAGTGGCCAAGTCTTATATTAGGTGAAGAAAATTTATAACCAACAAGTAAATATAAATGGGTCTGATTAATGTATGTCCTTAAGACACAAATTAATCATCCATTTTTGTAAACATTTTATGAGGATTTAAAAAAACATTGAAAAAAAAAATTGGTAACTTTTCATTTTTTCATAAAAGGTTTCCTAAAATGGTTTATTATTGTATGGCCTAAGGGCAAGTGTTAGTAAATCCAATATGAATTATGAAAATGTGAACGCTTACGTACTCAAGGAGGTGTACCTGCATTTCCGACGGTAAAGTAAGGTCAGTGTGTTTTCTGCATCTGATGATTTCAAGCACAAGAACTCCAAAATTATAGATGTCTGCCTTTTCAGACAATTCTCCCCTTATAGCATACTCCGGTGCAGGAAAAGAGAGTAGTCAGTTAGAGCATCCACATTCATTTTTTCTAATTTTATCCTATTTTACCATTCAAAAAACTACTTTATTAATTATACCATACCAATTTTCAATACCCCAACGTCAAAACTTCTATTTTTCTATTCTACTCATTAAAATAATATATCTTTACAATAAAATATATTTTTTCCTTTTTTTTTTTTTCCCAACTTTATCTTCACTAAATCTCAGTTACTTTATTTTTCCCATTCTTCTCTTCCAGTCTCCTCCTCCACACGACTCCAGATCGGCGAAACTGAAAAAAAAAAAAAAAAAAAAAAACCGCCGATCAAAAACCCACACGCCGATCAAAAACCATATCAACCCAACTCCTCCACACAACCACCATCCTCCATCATCCCAGATCGGAAGAAAAAAAAAAAAAAAAAAAACCCACGCCAATCAAAAATCCACACACCGATCAAAAATCATATCAACCCAACTCCTCCACACAACCACCATCCTCCATCATCCCAGATCGAAAAAAAAAAAAAAAAAAAAAAAACCCACGCCGATCAAAAACCATATCAACCCAACTCCTCCACACAACCACCATCCTCCCAGATCGGCAAAATTGAAAAAAAAAAAAAAAAAAAAAACCCACGCTAATCGAAAACCCACACGCCGATCAAAAACCATATCAACCCAACACCTCCACACAACCACCATCCTCCATCATCCCAGATCGAAAAAAAAAAAAAAAAAAAAAAACCCACCACCTTCAAAGAAACCCACGCTGATCGCACACCCAGACTCCTCCTCCATCATCAATATCAACCCACACACCGATCGCAACCCACACCTCCAAAGAAACCCATGCCGATCACAACCCACAACAAAAAATCCATACCAAAAAACCATCGGAGCTTCGATTCAAACCCATCGGAGCTGTCACGCCAACCCATCGAGCCATCCGATTCCAACGTTGTCAAAACCCATAGGGTCACGCCGACCCATCGAAGCCATCTCAAGTGCAGAGAGCAGATGAGAGAGAGAAGGAAGAGAGAGAAAAGAAAAGAAATAATGAGAGGAGAGAGAAATTGCCGGGAAAAGGGGAGAGAGAGAATTAAAAAAAAAAAAAATTATCCCATTAGCTATAGTACCATCTTACATTTAAGATGGTACTGTAGCTCAATTGTATTTTTTTTTTACCATTGTTACAAGATACAACATTCAATGGAGCAAAAAATTTGGGCTGAATTGTAAATAAATTGCAAAAAAGAGCTCTATTTCCCATTTACCACATTCAATGCTGATGCTCTTACGAAAGGAAAAGAGAGTAGGTGGTTACAAAAATGTCACTCACATACAGTATTATCACAACATCAGAGAAGTCGCTTGATTTGTACATGATAATACTTCATATGAGGCTACGAAATATAATTCCACTTATTTTGCAGGAGTGATAGCTTCTAAACCAACCAAACTACACAAGAATTCATAGCCTTAAATTTTTAATAGGTTGCTCAATGTGTCAACAAGGTCAACAACCTTAACAGGCTAGGACTGTTCGTCTCATCTATTAACTTTTTATCAAGATGTTCAAGGGGGAGGGGGAGATTTACATCTTTTTCTTTGTCTTTCTGACAATCAAGAATGCGGTTTTTAGAGAGAGAGAGAGAGAGAGAGAGAGAGTGGGAGCACTTTTGACGGACTACATTTAATTTTACTGTGTGAGACGAGGGGGATGGAACAAGTGATGGAAGAAGATATGGTGTAGGAAACAACTGTGATTAAGTGCTAAGAGTCAAGGATGGTGTAGTTCACTGTAAACAATTATGGCAATAAGTGAAGAAATTCATTCCCCCCACACCCCCCGCACACACACCTCTTTCTCTTTCTGTGGGGAAAATTGGAAACGCTCCAATACATAACTCATTGCTCTTTTGAAAGCGAGTAATTCACAGGGCCAACCAATCTTAGACCTAAAAGAGGTCAAATGAACAGTTATATTGGGCGAAGGACTTACAAAGTTCCAGCAAATGTGGTGCTAAGATAAGCTTGGTCTTCAGGAAAGAACCGAGCCAGCACGAAATCTCCAATCCTTGGTTGAGGTTTGTCATCAAGAAGAATGCTGCTAGCTTTGATGTCTCTGTGAACAATTCATAAGTGTGAATCCTCATGTAAGTACTGCAATCCTCTTGAAATGCCAATTATTATTTGGAACCTGGTTCTCCAATTCAGGAACTGATCAACTTTACCTGTGTACCATTAAAAGTAGAACCAAAGCATTAAGAATATTGCATATATTACGAAAAGTAAATCCTTCTTTCTTTCTTTCTATCTTTTTCTTTTTCTTTTTAAGCTGCTTGTGGTTTCATTTAAAGAGGACCTACCATATGTTTCCACTTTCCATACAATTTCCACTGAAATAGCACTTGATGATGGATAATTTGTTCATAAGAAGCTAGTCAGCCAAAAATGAATATGGCTTCCACATTTTAGGCTTAATGATTGCATTCAGGAATTAAACATGCCCACAAAAAACCAAGGAATTTTATTTTCTCAAAAAAAAAAAAAAAGGTAATTATTTTCATAGTTTTGATCATGTTAGTATCAAAAGTAGAGGAGTAATGATATGTCCCCCAAATGCTAACAAATAAAAGGATAGGATAGGGTAGATAGAATAGAGATACCATATACTATAAGGTCTAAGCTTCTATTCTGCATGTATTCATACACAAGTAGCCGTTGAGGCCCATCGGAGCAACATCCAAGAAGGCAAACAAGGTTCTTGTGTTGGATGCTCGTGATCATCCTCACCTCTACAAGAAATTCTTGCTCTCCTTGTTGGGATGTATCAAGAGACAATTTCTTCACTGCAACCAACCTCCCATCTTCTAACTTTCCCTAATAAAAAGGAAATATGAATTTTGGTGACATAAAAATTCCAATCCTTGTAAATGAATGCTGGAAAACTTCTTAAACAGTGCAGGGCTCAACAAAGATAGTTAAACTAAGTAGTGATGATTGAAAATTAGTTATTGTGACTAAACATCTGACTTGAAGACAGAAATTAACAAAATAATCAATGCCTTTTGGTCATTCATAGATTATATCCATCTGTTTTCACATATATTTCATAGATGATTTCCATCTGTTTGCTATAAATTATGTGTGAATTTTTTGAATCGCTAACACATATTTCATACCCCAAAATGTGCTTTCTTGGATTCAGTATAAATACCAGATAAACAGGCCCAAATCCACCTTTTCCAACAAGATTAGTAGGATGAAAATTCTTGGAAGCCTTCTTCAGTGTCTGAAGTCAAAATAACTTATTGTTCGAAGATTACCACTAATGAATTCTGCAGAACCTGATGCAGCAAAAATAAAATGGCACTTGAGATGTTGAGTGCTAATTAAATTCAAGATGCAATCGACTTCTCTAATTGTTAGAATAATGGTCAAATGAATGAATTCACACTTTTTGAATAGTTTAAGTTTTTGGGACGATCTATAATTTATCCTGATAATCAGAGTTAGATTAATGGTTAAATAATTAAATTCACAATTTTCTAATGGCTTAAACTTTGGAATAATCTGTAAATTTATCGAGGTATCAAAGTTTGAATAATGGATAAATGATTAGATTTTGCACTTCTGGAATAGTTTAAACTTTTGGAATAATCCGTAATTTATGACTTATTGATCAGTTTGTCTTAGTACCTTGCTGCCGTGTACTTGGTGATTCCACCTTCCTCACCTCTGCTGGTTTAAAATATTTCCGAAATATTAACAGAATAATCAGCAATATCGCCAGTACAAGTAACCCTCCCAGGAAGAGGAATAAGGTTGGAGAACCCCCTGGCATTGGGGAGCTCGTCTGCAATGAAGAATTAGAGGGTGTTGGAGGGCTCACTTCCGCTGCCACTGCATGCATCAAATTAAATGTAAATGTGTTTTACTAAAGAAGAAAAAAGAAGTTCAGAAACCGAAAAGGTTAGTTATATAAAAAATAAAATGTGCGTACAAAGAGTCTTGTGGCTCAGTGACATTGTCAGAGTCTCTGACTACAAAGAGAGAACCTGGACCCAAACCTTAAAATGTGAAAAGTGAAAAACTAACATAAGACCACCATCACCGACAACCAAAAGTTCTGAACCATCCCACTGAGTCGGCCAGCTTAGAGCAAGACCCATTGATTATGTACCTACTGCTTCCACAAACGAAAACACAGCCTGTTGATAAATTTTCTTTATCTCGCTGGAAATTAAGGTATGCATAAGTGTCATAGCCAACGACAATGAACTTGTTTTGAGTGCTAGAGATGGTGAAATTGAGGCCCAAGTTGAGCCACACTGTGTCCCATATACTAGGATCCAGCACACCCTGTTCATCATAACAGTCCTTGGCCATATACATCAAGATGTCGGCCAGCCCCGAGCCCTTGTAAATTTAAAAAAAAAAAAAGAATATACCCACTAACCCAGTAACATAGAGAGAGAATATGTTTGATTCTTTGTTGACTGGTAGTTGTGCAATAATAGGGACAAATGATAGAAAAAAAAGGGTAAAGTTAGGAAAAGTTTTTTGTGGTAGTGCATAATAAATCATATAATATAGTAAATTGTCACATAAATTTAAAAAAATAACAGTGATTCACTTGCGTCTATTGTTAACTCATAATGCTAAATTAGATAAATTTATAAATTGAAAAGAAGTGAAAAATACAAAATTTATACATTGAAAAGGATATAGCTTTGATATTTAGTTTGGATTCAATCATAGATGATTTTGAAGATTTAAAAGAGCGTCAAGTTCCCTTTTCATAGATGATTGTATTAAAAAACAATTATGTTTCGTGTCTTTTGTTTTTGTTGGTAGTTTATTGTATCTTAATATATTGAGAAACAATGATTTTTGTGTATTTGTCTTGGTTGATAATTTTTTAATACTATATGGATGCGTATTTGAAAAAAAAAAAAAAATCGCTTAACTCCAGCCCCCCCCCCCAGCCAGAAATCTTGGGTCCATCGCTTATCTAGCCTATCATAATAATAATAATGATAACAATAATGATAATAAGTGGTTGTCTTTAACTAGTTTTAATGCTAAATTATTTATTTGATCAATTATGAACAACCCTAGTTAATCAAACAATCACTAATACCATGCAACAGATAAACAAAATAGAAAGTAGACAGTGATATAATGACCTAAAAAAACAACCAATGAAATAGAAATTCCACAATAAAAATCCTGGTTGTTTAACCTAACAACCCACAAGGCAAAAGAAATTCACTTACTGAATAAAGTTTGACATACTAAATAACTAGAATCGTAGTAAAACTTACTAATGTAACCAAATGAGCTTCAAGTTCACAAACTTCTTCAATTATGGAGATGTTGCAATGTGAACCCTCTTGTCAAAGACTTCAATTACCCATTGAAGATTCAGATCAAAACTTGAAAGCACTGGGTTTGCAGTAACTTTAACACTACTGGTTTGAAACTTGGTTTTTAGATCACCAATAGAGGCTTTTGAGAGCAGGAGGCACAATACCTTCATATGTACGCCAAGAACAACTCCAAGAACATTTTGGACGTGTATTAGGGTTTGCTTAAATACCTTCGGCTTGTAATCATGAAACCTTAATCACTTGATGGGCTGAAATTACAAATTTGTAATCCCACAATTCGATTGATCAAAATAACGCTCAATCTATCGAAAGCTGGGCTTTTCGATAGATCGAATTGCTACTGAGAGCCATCAAATATCTTATGTTGGCCCACTGAATTCTAGCGCCTGGACAACAATCTAAACAGTACTTATAGACTCTTAAAGTACTATAACAAAAGACTTTTGCTCGAAGACAGGGACAGAGCTAGGACTTGGAATTAAAAAGGGCAGTTTTGATGTTGATTGCATGTGGCCACTTCGGCCTCTAGCTATGCTATTTAGTTGAAATGGTTTTTTTTTTTTTTTTTCCCTAAAGTGTGTTTGATGAGTAGTACAGGGCAAAATTATTTTGTTTAAAATTTTTTTAAAATGTTAGGTTGTTTGTTTTAGGTAAAATTGGTTGATTGAGCTTAATTTTTTTTAATTATATTTTTGCTATTGGTAATTTTTGTTATCAGCTCATTTTTCTAGGCTTGTATATTTTGTTTTAAATTTTAAATCTATAAATTTTTTATAGCCTTTAAAAGGAGGAAAATGCCAGAGTTACAAACATTTTTTATATTAATCGTTGATGTAGTAAGTGGTTATAGTTATGTAAAAAAGTGATGTAGGTGGTGGGCTTAGATATAAACCAATAAGAATTTATTATCTTAATAGTTTGTAAAAATATTTTAGAAAAGTTTTGTGGTTGTACCATTACTCTCAAAAGAATTAAAGATATTTTTAAAGGTGGCAAAATGTAATTATAGAACAAAATTGCTAATTTTAATACCTATATATATACTAATAATTTAAAAATATATATATATTTGAGGGGGGTGGCGGCATTTCCCTAATGTCCAAGGGTGGCTCCGTCCCTGCTTGCAATATCTAAACCTAAACCTTAAACCTAACAAAAGTAAATAAAATTTATTCATATTATTTGACTTTTTTTTTTTGAGAGAGAGAGAGAGAGTGAGTTTAAACCAATAGCGTCCGCTCTTGATTATGCTCTTTATTATTAGACTAATTCACCAATTGATTTTTTGTGTAAGTGGGAATTGAACTTTAGATTTCTTATTCAACCATCAAAGACTTTATCAATTGAACTAACTGGAACCTACTCATATTATTTGACTTCATCACAATTTAACCCAAAAGCTTTTGTCATATATAACCCCATAATTTTAGGGTCAGTCCTAAATATGCAATTGCTTCAACTAGTAACAAAACTATTTCTTTTGATACAAAATAGAATTTCTACTTTAGCCTAATCTAAGTGTCTATGTGTGTAAAACTCTCTCCTAGATACTTGAACCTCGGCTATTGCCCCCCACACCCCACAAACATTTATACTTATGGAGTAACCACCGCACCAAGGGCGCGCAGTGATGTAACAAAACTATTTCTAAATATGCAATTGTCTCAACCTCTAAAAGTGCGTTATTGGATTGTTACTTCACCTCTGAATGTAAATCATATAGTTTATATATTTACTATTATCTCTAAAAAAAAAAAATCATTGTTTTTTTTAGAGAGAGTTTCAACTTAAAGCATTTGCTCTTGATGATAGTTTTTTATCATTAGACCAAGATACCAATCAATTTTTGGCGTAAGTGGTAATTGAACTCCATATCTCTTATTCAACCATCAGAAACTTTACCAGTTGAGATAACTGTTGAATATATGCTACTTTGTTTTTACTTCGCCATTAATCATGTGTTATTGTACTGTTATTTATCACAAAACTCATGTTGTCTTACACTTAAATATAAACCAATGTACCTTTTTATTGTTGGTATTCTCTCTCTCAAGTTTTAAACTTTATTTTATAGGATTAAAAGAGTAATAGTAGCCATTGGCTACTCTCAATTCATCCAAGTTTCGAGCTTCACTCCTAAGAAATAAGAGTAATACTATGTTTACAATATTTTCATAACATATCCTAAGTAGCAATCTATTATTGGTTTTAATTTGGGCCCATAATTGAAATTAATTTTTTGCCTACTAGTAACAACCAGTAACAACTTATCACTTAGATTTTGTTGTGAAAAAATTGTGAATATAGCATTTCTCAAAAACTAAACAACAAATTCGAGTTTAATAAAAACCAAACCTCTAGTGATTGACACATGAGCACTATGGAAGGGTAGAGTTGGCAAATGAGTCAAGTCAATTAGGTTTCGACAAGAACAAATTGTCCTAAACAGGTTGCAAAAAACATGACTCCGACCCGGTCTTTTCAAAGTTAGGTTAACCCGATAATAGGATTGTTTAGGTTCTGACCAAAATTGAAGAAAATAGCTAGAGCCGAGTCACCACACCATTCCTAGGTGCTACCAACAATGATTGGTTCGACAGTCAAAGCTTTTAAAGGACACCGCAAGCAGTTTCTATTTTAGAATTTCGACAATTGCACATAGGGTTAAATATATATTAAAGAACCACTACACACCCTTGGCACAATGGTCACTTCACAAGTATAAATGTTTGTGGGGTGTGAAGAGGTAAGGCAAGTGTTCAAGTCTCCAGAGGGAGTTTCATACATATATACACTTTGATTAGGCTAGAGTAGAATTTATATCTTGTATCAATATATATATATATATATATATATATATATATAAACTGCACAAACTCCTCCCTCTTTCGTCTTACACATTTTTCCTCCCTCTTAACTCTTTCATTTCTCCTTCCTCAAACTTTGGTCACCACCTACTCAGCCCAAGTCATTGCACTCTTTTGCCTCGTTTAGGTTGATTGAAAGGTGAGTAACAACTCAAAAGCATCTCTAAGGCTTGTAGGTTGTGACTCACCTTTCATAGTATGACGTGCTAGTGTCAATTGAAGCATCTCGAAGGCTTTAAGATCTCAAATCTGGTTTGGGATTTTGAAACCATATCTGATGTCTCTCTCTAGAGATCCAAATCTATTTCCTTTATCTCCCTCTAGCCGTCGTTATTCGACAATCGTACTAACATAACCACTATTAGGGTCTGTTTGGAATTTGCTTATTTTTCATAAACTAAAAACTTTTTACTGAAAGTACTGTAGATAAAAGTAAAAGTTAGTTGAAATAGTATAGTGGAACCTATGAATAATATCAAAAAGTGCAGCGGAACCCATGAATAGTAGTAAAAATAAACTGAATAGTAAAGTAAGTTGGCAAAATTAATCATGTCAAACGGACACTTAGAGTAATCAAAATTTTGATCCCTCGATTTGGCGATGGTTTGAGTTTTATGAGCATTGAACTCATTGGCATGGCCCCAAAACCCCCCTTAAAACCGTGTATAAGGTAATTATTGAGTACTTCCAGAGTATTCAATAATTTTCCCTGTGTATATGATTCGTATTTGTTTTCATATGCAAAAAAATAATAAAAACATAAAAACATGATAATATTGTCTTTATATTCTTTTGAATACAAATCAATAAAAAAAAAAAAACTAAAATCAATATATATATATATATATATATTTATAAACAAAGACTTCATGTGAGAAAAAATGAGATTCCGCCAAGTGGCACATTTTTCATTTAGGCTTCCATCTTAACAAAAATTACTATATTTATGTCAATGTTAATTATATATAATTACCCTCATCTCATGTGCTTCGCATGTGCGATGAGACTCTTTTTGTTTTGAGTTTAATGTAATTTTCCAATTTGAATTTATCTATTATTAGTGAAGTTACATAGGAATGGATTTTTAAGAAACTAAAATTCAAGATTTGAAATGGAGTAAATTACTCGGTTTAGTGTGTACTAGTTTTTATGAAAAAAATGTATCAAACGTGCATGAGATATATTAACTATAGGAAACAAATTGTTATGGGTTGTTATTGGTGGGATAAAAAAGTAATTTTAGTGGTAAGTTCAAATTTGAACCAGTAATGACTAACCACCTATGATTTGTTGCGAAAATATTGTAGACATAGCACTTTCTGTATTTAAATAGAGAATGTGCTAATTTTTAGGAAAAAAGTTTCTCTATAGTTTTTTTGTTTTTAAATTTTTTTTTGAATTATAATTTTAACCATATTTTAATTTTTCAACAATAAGGATTATCTATTAGATTTAGGGTATTTTTGACATTTTTTAAAGTCATAACTAATTTTCTGAATCCTTTTAATATATAATAATAGATATTAGTTCATTGAATGTGTCCTTGGACTAAATGCACAGATTAATTATTTATAGGTGTGTGTGTGTGTGTGTGTGTGTGTGTGTACTTATATATTTATTTTTTTTATAGGATATTTAGATTTGTTTTTGGATAAACGTGAACTGTTTAACTTATTTTTCTATTTAAAAAAAAAAAAACAAACGTATAGTTACTTTAAAAAAGTGAGTTAGTGGAAGAGTGTTTCTATATATATAATTTTTTATATAAGAAAGCTAAAATTTAATGTGAAAGACCATGAGATTCTATCACTTGGCAATTTACTACATTAATTTTTTATTTAGCCTTCCATCTCACATTTTGTGCACTCTTCTCCAAAAAAAAAAAAAAAAAAAAAGAATGTTAAAGTCATGTTAGTCTTATTTAAATTATCTTTGGTAAAAGATTGTTCCCTTTAAAGTCCAAACCCATTAAAAGTTTTTTTTTTAAATGACATTTTTTTTTTCCAAGTTGTTTTTGAAAAAACTAGAGGCATTCAACATACTTCACAATACAACCCCAAGTTGAGAACTAAAATTTTTTTAATAAGAAAATTTAATATTTCAAAAAATACTTGAACAATATAAAATATGCATGTTTAATGAAAATATGAGTAAACATCATATTAAAATTTTATTAGAATGATATTTCATTTAACCGACCACAATCATAATCTAATAGCATAAACATGATATCATAAAAATTTTATAATATTTCCATAAGCCAACTAAACATTTATATGATATCATAAATATCTTATGCTAACTCTTTTTTTTTGTAAGAAACTCTTATGCTAACTGTGGGGGTAGAAATGTCAAAACACCAATGTGGGCCTTGGGCCTTGTCTTTAAGTGACAAAGAAACGTTGACTTCACTAAAATTTCTGCAAGGCGGGTACTAGATAAAATAAAATAAAAATTTATTTGTCCCCCTAATTTTGTATTACTTCTATTCAATAAAAACCCTCTATGAGCCTATCGATCAGGATATTGGCCAATTAGGGAGGTTTAAAGTCCGTGCAGGCGCAAGAAGGTCTCCTCAAGAACAACAGAAACAAGGACCAAAGAGTGTCTATATGACTTTAACCTAGGAAATAAGAACTCTTTAAAGCTGGGAACAAGCCATGTTACACTTCAACGGGATGCCAAGGAGGAGAATAAGTGGGAAGTGCTTTCTGCATGCCGAAATTCTAAGAAAAGTAGCTACCACCGCATTAAAGGCTTCCACTTACCCGCCTGGCCGCATTAATGGGGAAGTGACCCAACTTTCTGCCCGTGCGCGGTGTGTGCACGGTATGACGAATTTCGGCCTGTATGGCCATTGAGGGAGGTTTACAAAATTGGGGAAAAAAAATACTAGATGGGAAAGGGAAGAAAAAAAAACCATTGATGGCTCTATGAATAGGAACATAAAAGGGGGGAGAATAAATAGAGAGGGGGAGGCCATTAGAGAGGGATTTCCCCGAAATTGTCTTTTTTCTTTCTTCTTTCTTTCAATTTCGAAGAGTACCGAAATTCTTTTTTTTTTTTTTTTTTTTTCGATTTCGGTATTGCTAATACTGAATAGCATAGGGGAAGCAAGTACCGAAATTGTCTTTTTTTTTCGCTCCTCAGTATCCGAGGAAATGCCAAAATTATTTCACAACATTTTTACAACAAATTCTATTTGGCAAGCACTATTACTGGTTGTTATTGTTGGGGCAAAAAAGTAATCTTAGTGTTAGGTTCAAATTTAAACCAATAACAACCAACCACTTATGATTTGGTGTGAAAATGTTATAAAAATATTGTAAACGTAGTATTTCTTCCCCAGGCCCTGCCCGTGCGCGAGTGACCGAAGGAAAAAGGGAAGAAATAATAATAAAAATTGTGAAATTTCGGTAATGGCAATACAAAAATTGGGGAAGAAAAAAAAAATGATACGTTCACAATATTTTTATAACATTTTCACACCAAATCATAAGTGGTTGGTTGTTATTGGTTTAAATTTGAACCTAACACTAAGATTATTTTTTGCCCCAACAATAACAACCAGTAACAACTTGCCACATAGAATTTGTTGTAAAAATAAAAATGTTGTTGACCTATCTTTCTATGAAAGCGAAAAAAAAAAACAATTTCGGTACTATAGCGACATTACTTCATATTATATATTATTTTTAACATATTCTAAATATTCTATATAATTTTTTTATATAGTAGTTTAAAGTATTATCCGTGCATCGCGCAAGTACTTTGCTAGTTTAAAAGTCAAATAATACATAAATATTTCAAGTTTATATAGTCCAAAATTCATTAAACTAATGCCTTAAGCTCTCCACCTTAGTAAGAATTATTTTTTGAGTGTCTATGAGGTTTAAAAAAAAAAAAACTTTAACAGAAAATAAAGGAAATAGAAAAAAAAAAAAAATTAAAGTGTGAAACATGTTCACACAGACTTGGTAGGCCAGGACAAGGAGAAACAAACACTTGAAAACAAATAAATAAATATAAAACCCTTTGAAAGTATCAACCCGGGCTATCCACGGGTCGGGTTCGGGTTGCCTTTTATCACAGGTCCAAAAACTTCTTGCCCATACCCATATTTTTCCTTCATGTTCTGACAGTTCCAATTTTCCAGGTCAACGAAAGGGACCCCAACAAACACTGTGAAAGATAAGACTTCACAAGTACATGGCTGGATTGCTTTTGTGGGCTAGAAGAACAAAAACTTAAAGAGGGAGAAAGCGATCATCAATGACCTTGCTTGCTTCTTCCATCACGGTTCCTTGCATTGATTGCATTGCATACTTAAAAAAAACAATGAGCTGTGCAGGCCAACGTATTATCTTAAACCCAGTCAGTGGTCCTTCTGGGTTTCATTCATTAATCAAATCCAATAAGAAACCAACAACGTAGTAATAACGTTTGTTTTTCACGCGCAAAGTATATCATGAGTTGTTTAACTTTGATAGAGTTGCGTGTCAAGTCAGTTAATTAAAAATGAAAAATTTCCTATGCACCACTAATTTCACCCTCATTTTCACAACTGTTTAGCGTGATTGACTGTGAGTGATGTAAAAAATGTAACAGGTCTACGTGAAAGTGAAAAAAAAAAAAAAAAACCGTTTGCAGTGGTCCGGTTAGATATATAGTTGTGAAAATAAGTGTGTAATTAGTTGTGATTCTAGAATAACTAGTTAAAAATTTTAATACAGCAACCAATAATATGTGGCCAATGAGTTTTGTCTTTCTGAGAATAATCCTCGTAACAACCTGTCCAAGCCACTTTAAAATTCTCGTCAACTTCTTGTGTAGTTTCTGTTTGGAACAAGGTACCAAACATATATTGTGAATGTATATATAGAAAGACAAAGTTGAAAATCAGCTTTTGGGGGACACGTATGACATACGTGTGTTGTTAGACATAAACAAGCAAGGTGGGTTTAAGTGATTGAACGATGTTCAATTACTTATCATTATCATTATCATCATGACCATTTCATTTGCTATTCGTCAGTAAACTAGTATATACAAATGCCAGTTGTGCACTTTGTGTTGTACTAGCCTATTAAGCCCTCTCTTTTTTCTAATTACAATATGGATAAACACATATATTAAAGAATCTATCTAGTTTATGTGTGTTCTCCATTAATTTAGACCAGTCTTATTAGGTATCTCTCTCTCTCTCTCTTTGTGGTTGTTTCAAGTTCTTTCATGATATAATATTAGATGTATTTGTTGATGCTATGATGGTTGTTATTATTTCTGTAAGTACTATGATATATTTGTTTGTCTTCTTCTTTGTCTTTTTTTTTTTTCCCTCTCTGATACAGTTTCTACATATATATTCTGCATTTATTTAGTCCCACCATTTTCATTTGGCATAATTCTTCTGTGAAATGTCATGCTGTTTGTTGATTTTATATATTACAAATTGATTCATAATTTACAATAGCTAGCTAAATACTTAACTTATTTATTTGGATACTGGTCATATACAGTTTGAATCAATAAGGAAAATATTGACACCTCTTCTTCTGCTTCTTAAAGAACAAAGAAAAGATGTATAACTTAACAATGATCATTCTGAATTTAGTAATCTTGATGGAGAACAAACTGGAGGATTTTATTGACTGTTTGATTAGAAGATGTCTCTCTCCATTTCACTATTTTTGTCATTATGTTGTGCAGATGTTTTGTCACATTATTATGCATCTAATTAATGATTCATTCAGCTCATTTACTGGAAATTTCTATTAGAGAATTATGTCTTTCTTTGCCTAATTTGTGCCACTGCCAATATATGTGGTATGGAATATAAAATAGCAAGGATCTGGCTTGAGTGCCACCTGAGCTTGCAGGCTTCTTTGGTTGCTTGAGTTATATGTTGTGTGGAGTTGTTCCTCTAAAAACTCCAGATTTATGTGGTTTGGGTGACTGGTCTTAGATGCTAAAATCGAGATGCATATATGTGCTTGAATATGAGATGTTACTGCTAAGTATTTGCTTGAGTACAAAATGTTTCTGCAAGCATATGCATAAACATAAAGCTCATAAACTCAAACTATGATACTGCTATTGCTCACTATGTAACCTTTTTCCATAGTGTTTTTAATGTCTTAATCTATCTGTTTTCAAACCTCAAAGTAATGTGATTGATTTACAACTTTTACAGAGTTGAAGAAGAACCGAGCTTATATTTGAAGGCCATGAATCTCCCCAGAAATACTTCAATAAGTCAAGGAGAAAATCTTGGAGGGGTTTTGCAAACACACTTGATTGGATCTTCTCCTGTTCATATTACATCGACTATGGATTCACAAGGCCTATATACATCGAAGTGCAGCTCATCAGCAGGTGTTCTCCCCCATTGCATACAACCAAAACCACCCAATTCCCTTACACAAACTCCCTCACCAAAAGGCAAGAATTTATATGCAAAGCATTTGCCTAATGAATCCGATAGCTCTTGTATCCAAAATACTAAAAGCACATATGCTCCATCTTCTATGTTCTGTACTAGTTCACATTTTTCATCTTCAACAAGCCCTGAGGCTTCACTCTATCTTGGAAACCAACCTTTCCTACCAAATCCCCCAAACTACGACTGGTGCCCTCCTGCTGTTAATCCACCAAAGCCTTCATTGCTTTCAGGTGGAGGTGAAAATGGTAGATGTGGGAAAGAGACATCACTTGCCTTGATGAAGGGATTCGAATACAATATTCCTGGACAATTTTCTGATGGTATTTTCTGGGGTGAGAATTATGCAAGTGACAGTTTAACATTATCACAGCAGTTGGAATTACAAAATTTGTCTGAAGAGCTCAACATGACTATAAATGATACCAGAGACAACCCCAGGCTTGATGTGAGTGCGACTTTGTTACATATTTTACAAATATGAAGTACTTAGAATGCATTACCTGCTAAATCCTTCTCTCTCTCCATCTCTATTTTCTTGATTACTGAGTAATTTTTGCTTTTGAAGTTCCTCAAATAGAGCATAAAAAGAATGAGATCAATTCACTTATCTCACTTTGGAACCTTGGTACTAGAAAATTCACTCAATCAAATAATCAAGCATCATCTGGACTCTAAAAATCTTCTAAAGCAATGCAGGAAAGTTATAGTTATTTATTTAGTTATTTTTGTATAGGTTCCATCATAAGACAACTATCTAATGATTTTTACCCCTTTTCTAGTACCCATTTAGTTATCTATACACACATTGACATTGAAACCATGAATATGATAACTCTTTCCTACATAAACATCATTATGTGATCTTGGTTCTCAAGGCAAACTATAGTTAATAACTCCTGTATGTTTGAATTAAGCTGGTCTAGTTCAGTGGCATTTCATGGTTTCCTTTATAAGGAGAATCAAAGTTCAAATCCCCCTCCACCATTATAAGTAGGGTTGTTTGTGTGTGTGTGTTTATAGCATTTCTTGTTGAATAATCTTATTCATTTTAAGTAGGAAATATATGAATCGACACAAATTTCACAAATTGCAATCACAGACTTGCAAGACAGCAAGAATGATTGTCCTTCAGTCATGCGTATGAATGACCAGAGTAATTCAAAACAAAAATTTCCAGAGGCTACAGTGGCACATAAGGCAAGAATAAGATGGACACCAGAGCTCCATGAGCATTTCTTAGATGCAGTCAACAAACTTGGTGGCCCTGAGAGTGAGCAAACCATCTTTAAATAATCAGGAAGATCTAAATGATTTTATTTCTATGGCTCACAATTGTTGCTATATATTATAGATGCTACTCCAAAGAGCATTTTGAAGCTCATGAATGCTGCAGATTTAAATATCTACCATATCAAGAGCCACTTGCAGGTAACTTTTAGATACACAATGTGTCTTTAATCATACTGAAGATTAAACATCTATTGCATATCAACTGACCTTTTTGAGGAATATGATCTGCAGAAATACCGACTTGCCAAGAATGTGCCAGAGTTGAAACATGGTAAAGATAATGTTGCAAAACAAAGTTCATTCTGGTTTTTTTGTACATGTTTTTCTTCATCTTGCTTTAAGTTTTATCTTCCTTCACAAAATCCCACTCTCTCACTTCTTCAAGCCCTCATATTGAACTGCTTTTTTTCTCACCCAAATGCAACATTAAGAGGTGACTCCTAGTCATTCCAATTCTCATTTTGATTTTCTCAATGTTGGCATGTCTTGCCTTTCTTTTCTTCAGATTTATTCAGTCAGATGTATTTATAGTTTCCCAAAATTTGAAGACAATATGTTTTTCAAATGTTGTACAAATATGTTCTGTAAAAAAGTAAGCTTAGGGCTAATTAAAAATTGATCTTAAAAGTTCGCTATTGGAGTTTTTTTTACACCACTTACCAGAATGAAAAATATACACTGATATTGAATTGATTCTATTTTAAAGGCCCTTTAGATAACTGTGAAATTGAACAGTGACATCTGACATGCTTTAACTTTGTGCTGTTAAGATGGAGAGACTTCCAGCTTTGAACAAAAGAAGTCAGCTTCAACCAACAATGATAATGAAGAATGTATAACAAGGTCAAATTCTGTCATCTCTTTTTTTATTTTCCCTTTTTCCTTTTGTATAGATTTACTCACTTACTTCAACTTGCTTTTTGTAGCAGAAACTTGTCAATTACAGAGGCTCTGCACATGCAAGTTGAAGTTGAAATGCAGCTCCATGAACAGCTGAAGGTGTACTAAATATGTACTATTATTCATGTCAAGCTAGCTGCTAGACTAGTATTGATTTTTTTTTTTTTAAATCCTTTTTTTTGCCTTGAACCTTTCTTTTTAGCTTTAATTGGTTTGTAATGATATGTGTATATAATTATTTTGGTTTGAGTAGGTACAAAAGTCTCTTCAACTACTCATAAAGCAGCATGGAGAGTACTTGAAGAAACTTTTGGAGGAGCAAGAGAAAGTTGGGGCTCCCTTAATTCCTGCCCGTGCCTCCCCACCAAGACAAGTAGAGTCTAAAACCGACAGTTCTTCGTCTTCACTGTCAAAGCATAAACCCTCTGACTCCGATTCTATCGAATCTGAACAGTTATGTGGTCAAAAGCGGCCTCGACAATAAAGAGCCCCAAAAAGGCTTCATCAACAGCATAGTCGATAGTAGTACAGAAAAATAAAAGTTAACCACTTCAACCAGTAGGGTTGAAGGGCCTTTTCCTGTATATATATAATGCACAAGTTCTACCAAAATTTTTATCAAAAAAATAAAATAAAATAAAAAGTTATTTAGATGAGCAGAGATGAGAAGGAAAAAAGAATGTATGAAATTTATCTCCTTCAATTGAGATTCCCAATCGATTTATGTAAGTGAAAGTTGTAAAATTGATTGACTGCTCTGTAAAAGGCTGCTCTCTTTATACAACAATAGAATACTTATCTTTTTCTTTTTTTCACCCCTAATGATAACAAGAAAATTACATGTACAAGAAAGAGAGAACTCCTTGAAATGCTTCTCAGCTGTCTGCTTTAAGTAACATCATGTGAAGAACATAATATAGTAAATATGTGAAGAACATAATATAGTAAATATACTTCCTTTCCGCACAATAACAAAACAGATAGAAAATGAAACAAAAGTACATACAAAGAGGCCCGATCCAGAGTAAAACCCCAAAATTAATCAAAAGTTAGGACAGTGCTCAAAAATTTGATGGCAATGTCAAACGCCTTATACTTAAAACATAACTCCAAACTCACTGAAAGCATCTATTTCTCACCACTTTTTCTCTTGAGTGATCCACTTAAAGCAGCCTTGGTTTTTGACCACTCTTTCAGAGAAGCAGCACTTCTCATAAAAGAACAAGTTTCACCAATTATAACATTCCTAGTAGATGTTAGCTTTGGTGCTGAATCATGTTTTCTCTGAAATATTGGAGCAAGGGCCTCATTATTACCCATAACAGTCTGCTGATGTTTCTCTGGAGTACTCCTAACGTCCTTTCCAGTTACCAAAATAGTAGATCCATTTCCAGGAAATTCACTATTATCATCTTTCCTTAAATCACTGTGCTCGCCATTGGTGGAATCAACAATGTCCACGCTATTGGGCTTTGCTTGCACTTGCTTTTCATAAGAAATACCAGGCAAAATTTGTTCAAGGCTAAATGAACCATTGTTATTCTCACTAATCAATTGTGTCCAAGAGGATTTCTGGAGCCAAGCAGCACCTCTGCCAGAATTAATTGAAGCTGCACTAGGTTTGGCAGGCTGAGTTTCTGTGACCTCTTTAATTGTTTCACTTGAATGACTTTCCAAGTGATCTCCATGCCTTACTAAGTTGTCATTTTTGCTGACAGTGGAGTCAGGCACAGATGAACCATCAAATTTTGGTTGATGTTCCTTGCTGGAGGCAATGCCTGGCAATATATGTGAGACGCTGAATGAAGTGTTACTATTATCACCAACAAGAGCTCTCCATGAAGACTTCTGCGACCAAGAAACAACTGGAGCTGATTGTTGGATACCAGATTCTGGCTCAGCCAGTTGAGCTCCCAATACAGTTGACTCATCAGAATGAGTTTTTAACTTCCCCTTGCCTCTAGTGATAGCAGAGAGTGATCCATTTTCATCACTTTCTTGATTAAGTGACTTCCTCTTCTTGTTAGGAGGTGCGGTATTCCTTTTCTGCTCTTTGAGAGCATTCTGATTTTGCCCATCTTTGGAAGTTTGCTTGCCACTGAATTCCATGTCCTGGGAGTCGGCCTCTTTAATTGTTTCACTTGAATGGCTTTCCAAGTGATCTCCATGCCTTACTAGGTTGTCGTTTTTGCTGACAGTGGAGTCAGGCACAGATGAACCATCAAATTTTGGTTGCTGTTCCTTGCTAGAGGCAATGCCTGGCAAGATATGTGAGACGCTGAATGAAGTGTTTCTCTTATCACCAACAAGAGCTCTCCATGAAGACTTCTGAGACCAAGAAACAACTGGAGCTGATTGTTGGATACCAGATTCTGGTTCAGCCAGTTGAGCTCCCACTACAGCTGATTCATCTGAATGGGTTTTTAACTTCCCCTTGCCTCTAGTGATAGCAGAGAGAGATCCATTTTCTTCACTTTCTTGATTGAGTGATTTCCTCTTCTTGTTAGGAGGTATAGTATTCCTTTTCTGCTCTTGCTGATTTTGCCCATCCTTGGAAGTTCGCTTGCCACTGAAGTCCTGGGAGTCCAATACAGATAGAGAAATTTAGGCCAGAAAGGCAGAAAGTATAGGGATCATCAGCATAAGTAAAACGGAAAAAACAATTATATTCTACAAATTGAACCTTAAAATTCTACCTGATTTTCAGAAATTTGCTCCTTTTCCTGGACACCTAACAAATCCATCCTATTGTTTTTCCTTTTCACCACATTAATTATGAGATTATCTTCATCCGTTTCAGAGTCAGCTTCATTCTCATCAAATTGCAAGCCAGAAATCAATTTGGTAGAATTATCTCTTTCCTTGGCCTGTCCATTTTCACTATGTCCAGCATCCGATACCTTTTCCCTTTCGAAGAGCTTGTTCATCACTGAATTCATTATGTTAATCTCTTCCTCATTCATGCCCCCACTATGTGCTTCTAGATCATTAGTTTGTTTTTCTTTTGCAGGGTGAGGATCAATAGAATGCTCTTCACAATCACAGAAATGAATTGGGAGAGGAGGAACCTCAACATTTCGGAAACTGTATTTGTGTTTGCCACTTCCACTTAAAGGCAATACTTTCACCTGCACAACAGATTCATACATAACCATGCAAAGGCACAGTTTCAAGCAACAGTGCATTCAAATGCTTGATCCCAGTTGTTTTAATGCAGTGATGTTGAGTGCAAATGAGAATTGACAATATATAGACACATAAAATTGTATATACTCTAAGAGAAAATAAGACACATCAACTGGTGCAAATGAAAATCAAAACATACATATCAGACCCATATTCACCTTTCTTAAGCTGGGAAAGTAGATCCGAAGTTGCTTTGTTTCTGAATTAAGGTCTTTCTTAGGCTTTTTGGAAGAGGCTATGACTTCATTCGCATCAAAACCGTCACTAGGTGCCCTACTTGCAAGTTCAGCTTGTTCTGCCCACTCTCGTTTCAAACGGACTAGATAATGTTCTTTAGCCTTCTCAAGCTTCAACCTCCCTCCCTTCCAGACACACCCATTATACTGTGCAGTTGCATAGAGGGGATTAGTGTAGGCAATAAAATCCAGCACATGTTAAAAAGAAAGGAAAAGAGAAGTTCCAGCTTCTCATGATGCACCTGTACAGGATTGAACCTGTGATCTCATCCTCCTTCCCTTGTTTTTGGAGGAAGAAAGACCATTTGGTCCTATTATCATTGGCAAGAGATAATAAACCTAACCAAGGAGCTTGTTTAGAGCTATAAGGTTATGCAGTAGAAGCTTAGTTGTGTACATAACACTGTTTTCTCAAAGAGAACTCAGAAGGGGTATATACATATTGTACACCTAGATGACACATCATAGCAGGTAACTAAATAAACAAATTGATATCATTCACGTCCATGTAGCAGGTGCTAGAGCCCCGCTTTACTCAGATATTTTACCATTATCTCTCACTGAAGGCATTTGATTATTATGTTGCTAATTCCAAGTTTTGCATCAACTTTGTTATTTTATTTTCTGCACCATTGGATACAATATCTATTACAATATATGTACACTGGAGAAACAAAGAATAGTTTTGACAATCCACACAACAGGGAGTGCCATGGGACTGTTGTAAGTTAATGCTTTTGTTATTCTTTTGTTCTTAAAGCCATTGACTCTCTTCACCTTGTTCCATTATGCACCCAAAATTTGCAATCGAATGGTTCACCCTAAAACAACATTTATCTGTCACCAGTTTAAGTATCTCCGAGAGCAAATGCACATATGGCACCTTCTCCCATTCTAAGTTCTAACTAATCTGTTGAGGATCCATACCCGATCCCTAAATTTTGGGATTAAGACTTGTTGAGTTGTTGTTCTTGTTAATGGGTTAGAAACACAATGTTCTATACTTGTATCTACACATTACAAAATGGCTTGTTGTATGCACATGAAAAATGGAGAGCTTAGTCTTAATCATACATAAAAAAATCAAACCCTACAAAAATCCCACATGGGGAAGCATGGCTATATTATGTACAAGTCTAAAAGTTGGTCTTGTATTTGCAATGAATTCAACTTTAACAACATAAACAAATTCAACTAGTAAAGTCTCGTTGAGAATGAAAAGGGTTGATAGTGTATTTTTTTTTTTTTTTTTTTTTTCTTACAGTGCTGAAGAGCTTGGAGAGGGACTTAAGAGAAGAAGGGGAGAAATCGACATAGGCAAAGCTGCGAGATTTGGTCCTGACAATATCAAGCCTCTCAGCAACTCCCAATGACCCAAACATCCTCTGCAAATCTTCAGCAGTCACGCTCTCTCCCAATCCTCCCACGAATATCCTCACCTGACTCGCTGCTTTTTCTGCTTCCTCATCCTCCATTTTGTTTGACAAGGCGGCGATTGAGCCCAGCGGCGGCGGCGGCGGCGACGGGCGTGATGGAGAGCACTGAGAGAGAGAGACGAAGTGAGCTGGGAATTTTTAAAAGAAAATATGACAGAAAACGAGATGTTATTTTGGAAAAAAAAAACCCCCCAGTCTTAAACGACGTCGTTGCTTCTCAGAATAAACGACACTTTTTTTTTTTTTTAACCAAATTGCCACCTTGCTAACCCAAAATGGAGTTCTTATTCGGAGAAGGCATATTAGTAGGCTGCCTGCACACTCCTCAAGGCTCAACCTTTTTTAAAAGAAAAATTTGAGAGTAACACTTGCACTATGTTTTAGTTTGGCAAATTTTTTTTTAGCTTTTAGCATTTTTCTTTTTGGCTCACCTTTAAAAAATAATAATAATAAAACTAGTCTTTAGCTTTTTGTCACATGTAACATAAAAAATAAAAAGAAGAAGTAAAAAACTACTAAATATTAGTATATTTTTTTATAAACATTATACAAATAAGCTATCAAAAATTGTAGGGATCGATACTTGCAGTGTAGTAAACTTTTTGAGACTTTTTTGAGACCCAACGTAAAAAGTTTTATTTTTTTTAACCATCATGTGTAATTTTTTAATAATAAAAAATTATCATATGACTTAAATATAGATAATAATAATAATAATAATAATAATAATTATTATTATTATTATTATTATTATTATGATAACGAATGATTGATAGAAGCCTCAATAACATTCATTTTTAATTTTAAAATTTTTTATTTTGTTGTTGAGAAACTTCATTTTTTTAAACTTCATTAACCAATAGCAATCACTTGTTAAAACTTTTTTTTTTGGGCAAAAATTGTTTATTGAGATTTTTTTTTTTGGAGATTAATATAAAAAATCCCGTTTGGAAACAAGGATTTCCAAATCCAAATCCCCGTTTGGGCCAGCAAATAAATAAAGAAATAGACTTGGATTTGGGGATTTGAAATCAGGGGGAAACAGAGCAAGTAGAGCAGCGAAGAAGAAATTCAACTACACAACTTTTCGATACTCTTAACAGGTACTTCCGGCCTCACTCTCATTTTCGTGTCCCTGTCTTTTGAGTTTCAGTCTCTCTATTTCTCTATGCTTTTCAATTTTCAGATTCGTTTTCTTCACTTATATATCTCTCTTTTCCGCAATAATTTTCTCTGATTCAAATTCAATGCAACTGTGATCTTACAGTGTTGTATAGCTATGTCTACAAGCTTAGGGTCTTTTTATTTTGGGGGTTTATTTACAAGACTTTGTTATACATATCAAATTTAGCTCTTTGATTTTTGGAGTTGTAAGTAGTTTTTTTTTGGGTTTTGTGTATTCATTTTGGTTTTGCATTGGATTATATGAATTGGGTTTCATTATTTTTGCTTATTTCATGGTATGTGTTAAGTTTTGGAGTTAACTCTTTCTTTTAGGGGTTGTTGGATTTGGTACATGAAGTCCAAAAATAACATAAGTAGACATGTTAATTAAGGAAGTAACAAAGATTATAACTTTGGATACAATAGAATGGCAAACAAGAATACGTGTGGCCGACCCTAAATAATCTATTAAGGTACCATATTCAACCCAAAACAAGATTGGGACTAAGGTTTAGTTGTTGGATTTACCTGCTGTCTGATTTTTTTAGAAAAAAAAAAAGAAGAGAGGAAAGAGCTGTTGCATTAGGTTTCCTGTTGTTTGGTTGCTTAGAAAACATGGGGGAAATGAATTGTTGCGTTGGAAAACCTTTAATTCAAGAATTCATGCTGGTTTAACTTTTTTTTTTTTTTTTGGAAATATTTGACAATTGTGTTTATATTTTATATTTGTCATGAACTTGTTTGATGTTCAGGGTTTGGTTAGGAAGAGCTTCTAATGGCAACAGCTACGTACCCGCCACCACCACCACCGTATTACAGACTACACAAAGATTACTTACAAAACCCAAAGTCAGCTCCTGAGCCTCCCCCTCCTATTGAAGGGACTTATGTTTGTTTTGGAAGCAACTACATTGAGATTTCCCTTTTTTTGATTTTTATTCTCTCTTGCAAAATACATGTGAATATCCTAGTTTTGATTTATCGGTCTTGCCTTTTTAGGTGTATGTTTAGTCATAGAGTTTATATGTGAAAGTTAATTGTGCTGAACTATTGTTTGTATTTAACAATTTGAAGAATGTATCCCCTGTTTGTTCACAAGCAAGAATAGAAAGTGAAGAGAATTTCCTGAAAATGCATAAGCAGGGAAGGTGGTTTTAATATCTTGAGTTTGTAGGTCTTAAGTCCACAGCTTGGATTTGATGAAATCATTGAGCTTATATTATAATTGAATTATTAGGCTTCTGTCATTATTCTATTTTTCCGTGATAATTTTTCCAATGTTTTGTCTAGACCGATGATGTGCTTCCAACCTTGGAAGAACACGGAGTGCGCCAGCTATACCCAAAGGGACCAAATATCGGTATGAATTTGTGGCGCTTTTACTAAATCTTTTGCAAGTACTACTTAAAAAAAAAAAAAAAAAAAAAAAAAAAGGTAGTCAACTATCTGATCATTTATAAAGTTCTACTTTCTTTGATAATAAGATTTTTTTTCCCCTTTTTTTTTCTTTGCCAAATAAATTGGTCAGGTTTCTAGTAGAATTAATTTTTTTTTCCTCTTCACTCTTCCTTGCTTCTTGAATGTTGAGTAATTCATTATTTTCCAGATTATTGATAAAAAGTGTGGTAAGCACCATTAGGAGGGGACTCTTTCCCTCCTGTTGTTGAAACTAGTTTGGACACTAGTGATGAATGATTTTTTTTTCCTTAATCTGAATTTTTCCATACACTTAAGATCTTATGGGTTTTCTGATTGTTAATCTCTTAAGCATGTTGTCTACCATTGCAGCCTTTCGAAACTTCTGCAAAGATGTAGGAAATTGATTCAAAGTAATTTGTTTCCATATTGTTATTCTGAGATCTCAATTCTGATTTGAAAGGAAAATTCTCATACTATCATAAAGTGAGATTACAATGACCAACCTTGGCTATTTATACGCTAAGGAGTTGGTAATGCTGACAACTCCAGAACAAACTATGCTGGCACTTACAACTACCAAAAATTATCTACATGTCCATAATTGTTAATAGATGTTTAAAAGAAAGTACAAGTAATTCTGCACATGGAATACTTGGCCATAACCCCATTGCCATGTGAAATGCCCCATATCAGAGAGAGAGCTTATTATATGTTTGCCCACGTATTTCATCAAATTAGGATCAATTGGTAGGGAAAATAAACAGTTGGTAGTGCACTCTGTAATCTCCCGCTGCCCCCCTCTCTTCTGTTTTCCCCACAAGTATTTTTTGCCACCAGATTTTTAAAAGCTGCTGTCTGTTATTATTTTTTGTAGATTTTAAGTAGGAACTGAGGTCCCTTAATAGAGAGTTGCAGCTGCATATTTTGGAGCTTGCTGATGTTCTTGTTGAGAGACCATCGCAGTATGCGAGGAGAGTGGAGGAAATATCCCTTATATTTAAAAACTTACACCACCTTCTCAATTCATTGCGTCCTCATCAGGTTAAATCATTCTAGATTATTGTGATCATTTCTTTTGGATGGTTTTCAAGTATCTACTCCATCATATATTGTCCTTTTCCTTATAGGCTCGAGCAACGTTAATTCACATTCTAGAACTCCAAATACAACGCCGTAAACAAGCTGTGGAGGATATAAAGAGGTATAACCTTAGAAAGTGTGTGTAACTTTGTCTTCCTTTTGAACTTATCAAAAAATTTTTATCTTCCTTTTGAGCATTTTATATGAGAAGTTTCTTTTGCACTTGATTTCTTGTAAGATCATTGGAAGGGTGTTGTCATTTTACCCGCCGAATCAGCCTGAATGTATAGCTTTTAGTTCCAAAAAAAAATGAAATTTAATCCTTCAATTGATTGTGTGTGCAAGAGAGTGATAATTACAATTGAGCTCTTAAGTGAGAAAATTGCTTTTGCATTTTGTCCCTTTTAAGATTGTTGGATGGATGACTTCATTTTGTCCCATTACTCTGTTTTTCAATCCATTTGCTATCTTTCTCTTAAGTTATGCTTTGTTTTTATTATGTCTTAGTATTTTTAGAACTTTTGTGAATAGAATGTGACTGTTAAATGAAGTTAAATGCTTAGGATTTGATTGTTCTATGCAAGTTGAATGGATAGGATTCTAGGATTACTAAAGACTATTATAAATATCACCTCATTTGAGTCATTGTTGGCAATCTTTTCTTATACACTTTATGAAATTTTAGATTTGAATATTTCTTGAGCTGTTTTATATTTTAGCAATTGATATTTGATTGTTCCAACTTCATTGTTATTATCTTTTTCTTTGATTTAGTCTTGTTTATTATTGGTTTTTTTTATTAAAAAAAAAAAAAAAAACCCTTCTTCTACCCTAGAACTAAGTTTTCTTAAACCCTTCTACCCTAGAACTAATTTCTCACTGTATCCAGTGGCATTAGAGCAAGCATCCTAGATCTAAGCCATAATATTTATATCTGACTCAAAAGGTTACAACTTTAACCTATGGTTGGTCATGGTGGAGATCGTGGGGTTAGAGGAAATCTAGACCAACAGACAGAGAAGCAGGAGCCCTAATAGGAATTATGTAAGTTGACCACGGACATTAGTACATTCCAAAAAGTGCTCTATGACTACTTTTCATGCCAACCTCTAGTAGTTCATTCCTTGACTTGGTTTAACTCAGTTACAATTTATATATTGGCATAAGATGGAGGAATAATGATGTTGATGTGTTTTCGTTTTTTTCCTCTCATCTTAATAAAAGCTGTTCTTGTAGGCTGGTGCAGAGTTGTAATTGTGCTAGGAAATATCATGAATCTTGTATGTGGAACTCTGGAAGCACAAGAAAATTGACAGTTGAAATCAGCTTCTCTTTGTCCTCGGTATGCTGTTTACTGAGTGTTGCCTTTCTTTGCCTTAAAAGGCAGCTTACGATATATAGGACAATTATCTCTGAATTACAGCTGACATTGCATGCTGGCTTTTTGGTCTGAGTGACACACTTAGCTCTACCTCAGATGGCACCTCCCCTTGTAAGAGCGTGGTAGAGGGTGAGGTTGTAGGTTTAAGATCCATTGGGTGTTTAGCCATAAACTTCCAAGGAGGGAATTTGAATTTATTCTACTTGAAATTGTTAGAATAAACAAAGTTGATTGGCAATATATGCTTCTTGTTGTTTTTCTTTATACCATAATGTAGGAACCATCATCTTAAGCATTATAAGTTTCTTCTCAACATTTGCATTATATGTAATGAAGTTGTAATGTCTTAGGGCAGTGAACATAGTCACTATGATAGCTCCCAAATGCTTATTGACCTTACTGTTTGTTTAATTGCTTGTTCAGGAGAAGAGAAGAAGCTCGGAAACTTTTCAAGGAGTCAATTGCAACCTTGGACGGAAACTAGTGCATGAATTGGATAATATTTTATGAAATGATAGCTGCATTTACTGCAATTTAGTTCTACTCAGCGCATCTTCTGTTTTCTCACTCTCCTGGAAATCTGACTTGAATATATCTGTTGTGTCACATATGACTCTTAGGGTTTAATTTTAAGTATGCCAACTGAGTAATCGCTAAATTTCTAACTACAGGATCTTGAGCACACGAAGCCTATTAGAGAATTATAAAGAGAGTTGAACAAATACTTGTGGATCTGAAATCTGCTATTGTAGAAATATATGAATGGCCAACTTTCCTCAAAACCAATTGGGGGACCCATTAGTGGCGATTTATAAGATCATCTACGTATTTGGATGGAGAGAAACAACAAAGCTTACAATTTGACTCTAGTGCAAGAGCTTTTGCTGATACTTTTGTCGCCCCCCCCCCCCCCCCCTTTTCTTTTATTATTACCAGTTTCAACAGTTCAATTTTGATTTTATTATGTATGTCTGGGGATTAAGTGGCCACTGTATGACTATTATCTACAGAGGAGAAAAAAAAAATTACATTTTTATATTGTCCCCCGAGATGCTATTAGTTTGTACTACCAGTTCCTTCACTACAGTCTGTCTTTTATCTCCAGCACATTCTACGTGATCTGAGATTGCATGTGCATTCTACATACCATGAAACAGAATCTTTGATTTTCCCATAGCCAATTGACTAGCCATCATCTTGTTGTACATATTTTTATTCTCTTTGATTTCCATTTTCTCGGATGCATTCCTTAGTTCTCCTGACCCGAAACTTGGTTAGTCCACAGATATTGCGATGTTTTAACGAGGCTGTTAGCTACATGTCTACATCTTTAGAAGGAGGCCATAGCTCATCATCATTACAAGGCCAACAATTGGGTCATCATTGCTGCATAATCATCACCATGCTCTTCTATCAAATTGTTTGACCGGTTTCACTTTTAGTTTAAGATATGTTACAAACTCCAAAAAAACGGATAACAACAATTCTAAAATTGAGAAAGGAATAGGCTATAAGCAATCAAACAGATTTCCTAACACTACTTCCTCTTACTATGGAAGAAAAAAGAAGCAAAGCTCAAAAATAGCCAAATCAGTTCCTAAATTTTAAATCCCTCCTATAGATAAGAGCTTTCGGCTCTCTCGCCTAAACATTCATATCCTAGAGTATCTGAGTTGAAGGAAACATAAAAGCACTCGTGTAAAATAACTAATTGTTAAGCCATCAATACTCTTACGATGCAATAACTTAATAATCATCAAGCATGTTCTAACACGAAAATATCCGGGACCTCAGTTACTGCAAAGTAGGTACCATTACTGTGTCTTCTAGCCTTGCTTTGTAGATCAGTCACCAATGGAATTGAAAGGGCATTTTAATAGTAAAAAGAAGTGCATTATCACGGTCAACTATATTTATCAAGGGAGTCACATCTATATCTATATATTATTAAAAGCTGAAGCGTAACGTTTAATGCTGTTGCTCTCACGTTGCACCACATCAACTGCCACGTCATTTTAAAAATATATATATAATTTGTCCTACAATTTTAAAATTGTTTTTACAATTTTCAACTCTATAAATGCAGCCCACTACTTATTTATTTATTCCCACTATCACCCTATAATAAATCCAGCTCACTACTTATTTATTTATTTCCACTATCACCTTATAATAAATCTGTATGATTAGCTCTTATTTACTTAGTTCCACTATTAAGCCCAACCCAAAGCCTTTTTAGTTCAATTATAGGGTTTTGTGTGAGCCTTTTTAGCTTAAAAGGAAAAAAAAAAAAAAAAAAAACAACAACAACAACAACATCATCATCAATTGCTTTAGGGTTTTGTGTGAGCCTTTTTAGCTTAAAGGGGGGGGAAAAAAAAAACAAAATACAAAAAAACAACAACAACAACGTTGAAGCCTTTCAAGCTTTAGGGTTTTTTTTTTTTTCTTTCCAATTTTCCTATAATTTTTTTAACATTTATTTTTTTTAATATTTACACTTTCCCAAACCTTTCTCTCCCTCTCTCTCTCCCTTACCATTTCATCTCCCCACTACTTCTTCAATCTTTCTCCCTCCCTTACCTTTCATCTCTCCACCCTCTACATTAATATTATTCTTCCTCTTTCCATTCATCTTCCTTTATTTTTGTCTTTTCTTATTCACATTCTCTTATTATAAATTTGTCACTATCTCTTCTATTCTATGCATAGTTTTCCCTCACAAAAAAAAAAATGGTTCTCTCCCTCTCTCTCTCTCTCTCTCTCTCTCTCTAAATTTTTTGGTGGATTTTTTTATTTTTCTTGCATCTTTACTTTAGGTTGATAATTTTTTATATTCTTTAAAACTCTATTTTGGGTTAATGCGATTTAGTTTTGTTTTTTAAATTGTTGTTGTTTTTTATTATTATTATTCTCTTTGATTGTTAAATGTTATTCTATTGCATTTTAAAGAATTAAATATAGCATATAAAAATATAATATTATTCTATTACATAGCATGATTTGGATAATTTAGTATTTATTTTGTTACATATCATGATTTTTTATAGTGCTCAATTTAGCTGTTAAATTATGAGACTTTACTAATTTTTGTTTATTTTCTAATCCTTTGTGCGGATAAAGTACTCTTAATAGTTGTATTAGAAGTACTCTATAATGTCATTCATTTAAAGAAAAGTAAAAGTTAGTCAAACGAAAATAATCGGATAGATGACAAATTTTAACTTTTGCAACTTTATTTTAATTATTATTATTTTATAACAATGCATGTATAGAAATTTAATTCTTAGATTTTGCTAATAATTGTTTATTTGATAATATGTTTTGGGTGGCCGAAATTAAAATTTCTACAAAGAAAATAACCTTAATAGATTATCAAAAAAAAATTATCCTAATATTGGTTCAATTAATCATTGTTAAGTTTTATTAATTTTTTTTTAGTTTATGTTTTTTTGGTGTTTTGGATTGTTCATTGTGTGGGGTTTTTCCCGCACAAGCTATTTGTCCGCTCTGGGGAGCCAAGCCCGCACGGATTTGTTCTCGAGTGGCATGGAAGCTACGGATTTTCACCTCAGGGGATGACCCCGTGTTGGCTTGACACCATAGTCCCACATCGACAAGAGACGCGCCCCACTCATGCCTTATAAGCTCTTGGTGCCAAGGCATGGTGTACCACTCCAACACTCTGTTTCTGTGTGGGGTTTTTCCCGCACAAGCTATTTGTCCGCTCTGGGGAGCCAAGCCCGCACGGATTTGTTCTCGAGTGGCATGGAAGCTACGGATTTTCACCTCAGGGGATGACCCCGTGTTGGCTTGACACCATAGTCCCACATCGACAAGAGACGCGCCCCACTCATGCCTTATAAGCTCTTGGTGCCAAGGCATGGTGTACCACTCCCACACTCTGCTTTTCTGTGTGGGGTTTTTCCCGCACAAGCTATTTGTCCGCTCTGGGGAGCCAAGCCCGCACGGATTTGTTCTTGAGTGGGAGTGGTACACCATGCCTTGGCACCAAGAGCTTATAAGGCATGAGTGGGGCGCGTCTCTTGTCGATGTGGGACTATGGTGTCAAGCCAACACGGGGTCATCCCCTGAGGTGAAAATCCGTAGCTTCCATGCCACTCGAGAACAAATCCGTGCGGGCTTGGCTCCCCAGAGCGGACAAATAGCTTGTGCGGGAAAAACCCCACACATTCATATATTACATTTACGATTGTTCCTATAATAAATAAATATATAATTATGAAATACATTACTCATTATTAAATTAATTTAAATTGTAAAAATAAAAATAATAAAACCACCATAAAAATAATTACTAAAATCTGAAACGTAGCGTTTAATGTTGCTGCTCTCACGTTGCGCTACATCAGCTGCCACGTCATTTAAAAAAATATATATAATTTGCCCTAAAATTTTAAAATTGTTTTACAATTTTCAATCCTATAAATGCAGCACACTACTTATTTATTTACTCCCACTATCACCCTATAATAAATCCAACCCACTACTTATTTATTTACTTCCACTATCATCTTATAATAAATCTGTATAATTAACTCTTATTTACTTGGTTCCACTATTAAGCCCAACCCAAAGCCTTTTCAGTTCAGCTTTAGGGTTTTGTGTGAGCTTTTTCAACTTAAAAGAAAAAAAAAAAAAAAAAAAAAAAAAAACAACAACAACAACAACGTTGAAGCCTTTCAAGCTTTAGGGTTTTTTTTTTTTTTTTTTCCCAATTTTCCTATAATTGTTTTTAATATTTATTTTTTTTAATATTTACACTTTCCCAAACCTTTCTCTCTCTCCCTTACCATTTCATCTCCCCACTACTTCTTCAATCTTTCTCCCTCCCTTACCTTTTCATCTCCCCACTACCCTCTACATTAATATCATTTTCCTCTTTCCCTTCATCTTCCTTTATTTTTGTCTCTTCTTATTCACACTCTCTTACTATAGATTTATCACTATCTCTTCTATTCTATGCATAATTTTCCCTCACAAAAAAAGATTCTCTCTCTCTCTCTCTCTCTCTCTCTCTCTCTCTCTAAATTTTTTGGTGGATTTTTTTTTCTTGCATCTCTACTTTAGGTTGATAATTTTTTGTATTCTTTAAAACTCTATTTTGGATTAATGCGATTTAGTTTTGTTTTTTTAAATTGTTGTTGTTTTTTTTTTTATTCTCTTTGATTGTTAAATGTTATCCTATTGTGTTCTAAAGAATTAAATATAGCAAATAAAAATATAATATTATTCTATTACATAGCATGATTTGGATAATTTGGTATTTATTTTGTTACATATCATGATTTTTTGTAGTGCTCAATTTAGATGTTAAACTATGAGACTTTACTAATTTTTGTTTATTTTCTAATCCTTTGTGGTGGACAAAGTACTCTTAATAGTTGTATTAAAAGTACTCTATAATGTCAATCATTTAAAGAAAAGTAAAGGTTAGCCAAACGAAAATAATCGAATAGGTGACAAATTTTAACTTTTTCAATTTTATTTTAATTATTATTATTTTATAACAATGCATGTATAGAAATTTAATTCTTAGATTTTGCTAATAATTGTTTATTTGATAATATGTTTTGGGTGGCCAAAATTATAATTTCTACAAAGAAAATAACCTTAATAGATTATCAAAAAAAAATTATCCTAATATTGGTTTAATTAATCATTGTTAAGTTTTATTAATTTTTTTTAGTTTACGTTTTTTTGGTTTTTTGGATTGTTCATATATTACATTTATGATTGTTCCTATAATAAAAATATATATAATTATGAAATATATTACTCATTATTAGATTAGTTTAAATTGTAAAAAAAAAAATTAATAAAACCACCATAAAAATAATTATCACTCGCAACACGCGGGTTCGCAGCTAGTTATAAGAAATGTCAAGTCATTATTCTGCCTTTTCACCAGCCATTTGCCTTAGAATAGAATGCACATAAGAAATTCCAGAAATGTTACTGGAACAAAAACAAAATCACATTTTGAGAACATACAGCAAAGGCAATTGATGGGCTAATAAGTTAACAATGGCATTCTAACATGTTTCCTTTTCCTCCACAAGCCTATGGGTGATGCCCATTGCAATAAAATCAATTGCAGTCCACAAAAGGCCTATTGCGGCCAAGCTTATCTTCATCTGTATTTTTTTTTTAGCACTTTCAGGCTCATTTGGTTGAAGAGTTTGAGTAATATTGTTTGAGTTTTTTTGAAATACATGTGGGTGAAAAAATGTACAAAAATACATGAAATGTTGTTTAAAAATTAAAAATGTTTGTTTGAGTTGCTCTACCAAACAAGGCCTTAATCTCTTTAGTCTCCAGTCACATCTACACATCTACAATATTCAAATAAAAATACTGGCATGACTAACAAGTTTTTAACAGTATTACTCACAATTCTCCATGTTGTAATGAGACCATAGATTAAATAAGCCCTTGCACACAAATAGACCTGTTCAATTTGCTGTCTTGTCTGAGTTTAGGGTAGGTCTCAGCCTATATTCAGGCTGAATTATGAAGACATGCACCTGGCCTGCTCAGGAGATAGGACCTAATGTTTCAGCCCTATTGTGCTCAATGGAGCCCAGCCTAGGCTTCTTATTTATTCTTTCAAGGCTTAACCCTATACTCCTTAGAGCATCCACACCAGTTCATTCATTTTACATATCTATTTTTACTCTAAAAACTTTTTTTTTTTTTTTTTTACACAGTTACTTTTACAAAAAACCTACATCAGTTCATCTATCCTACACATCTTTTAATTCAATTTATTCACATTTTTTATTATTTTTCTCAACTACCGCATATGATACACGCGCTCTCTCTCTACCCATTTCTCATTTCTAATTTGTTGCTCTCTCTCTCTACACCCATCTCTCCCTCTCGATCAACTCTCCCTCTCCGATCCACCATCTCAGATCAGCTCTCCCTCTCCGATCCACCATCTCAGATCAGCTCTCCCTCTCCGATCCACCATCTCAGATCAACTTTCCCTCTTTGATCCACGATCAGCGGCTCCGATCCACGATCCGCGGCTCCGATCACGATCCACGAGCTCCGATCACGATTTGCAACCTTCGATCCACGATTCGCGACCTCCGATCACGATTCGCGAGCTCCGATCTCAGTTTTTTTTTTAGTAAGTATATCTCTGTATTGATTTTCTGTGTATATGTGTTTATGTGTGAGTGTGTTTGTGTACATCTGAGGAAAAAGAAGAAGATGAGGAGTTGAGTTTTAACTGGGTTTATTGAGCACGGAAAAGAGAGAAAAAAAAGGAGCAAACGGAAAATTATAAAATAATTGTATAAACAAGCTACAGTAGCCGTGTATTTTAGAAGCTTTTACATAAACTGACGTAGATGCTCTTAGGCTACTTGGCTCCCTTTTATGCCAAAAAAATAAAAATAAAAAATTGCTCAACATGATTTATTTTGGAAGATATATAGTTTTCATAGTTTCATTTTTGGAGAGAAAATTTCAAAGTTGCAACCTCCACTCAATATTTAAATACCAATACGCTTTTGCATTATTGTAATAACCCTTCAAGCACCATACAAAAATAATGGGAAACAATTACTTCTCATTTGCCATGTGCATAACATAAAAATCTATACAAATTAAAATTTCATTTTTCTCATTTTCTTTTCAGCCAAATATAAGGAAATATACATCAGTTTTCATCCTCCAACGAATTTCTTTTCTATCTTATCACTTTTAAATCATTACTATTCTTTCTATTCTTCCATTTTTCTTACCTCCCACTTTTTATCATCTATCCTCCCTACCAAATGCTCTTTCTATCCTCTCCCTACCAAATGAGGTTAGGCTTTCTTGACTTATCTAGCTCCTTAAGCAACTTTGCTATTCCCTCTGGCAATGGACCTGGTGTCAGTTGCACTAGATCGATTTCCTCATCATTGCTAATCCAGCCATGGTAAGGTCGCCTCCTTCGGGTAGGACGAATATCTGGTAGTGGGGATTGGTTCACATGTGGAGGTGACTGAGCAAAACTTTTCCCAATTATTGCAGCACCACCAGAACTTGCTGCCAGTGGTGGTGGGAGATAACGCATACTACCTGCAATATGTGGAGGTGGCTGGGCAAGATTTTTCCCAAGGGTTTCGGCAACACCAGAATTTGCTTCCAGTGGCCGTGGGAGATAGCGCATACCATTTGCAATATGTGGAGGTGATTGGGCAAGACTATTCCCAGGAGTTTCAGCCCTACCAGAACTTGATGCCGGTGGCCGTGGGATATAACGCATACCATCTGCAATACGTGAAGTTGATTGGCCAAGACTGTTCCCAGGAGTTTCAGCCCTACCAGAACTTGATGCCGGTGGCCGTGGGATATTACGCATACCATCTGCAATACGTGAAGGCGATTGGCCAAGACTGTTCCCAAGATTTTCAGCCCCACCAGCTCTTGCTGCAGGTGGCCGTGGGAGATAACGCATGCCATCTGCAATACGTGGAGGTGATTGGCCAAGACTGTTCCCAAGATTTTCAGCCCTACCAGATCTTGCTGCCTGTGGCCGTGGGAGATAACGCATACCATCTGCAATACGTGGAGGTGATTGGCCGAGACTGTTCCCAAGAGTTTCAGCACCACCAGAACTTGCGGGAGGTGGGAGATAAATCAAACCATCTGCAATATGTGGAGGTGATTGGGCAAGACTGTTCCCAAAAGTTTCAGCACCACCAGAACTTGCTGCCGGTGGTGGTGCGAGATAACGCATACCATCCGCATTAGGTGGAGGTGACTGGGCAAGACTATCCCCAGGAGCTTCAGCACCACCAGAACTTGCTGCCGGTGGGAGATAACGCATACCATCTGCAATATAGGAGCATACATAACATGATTAAAGTAACAGAAAAGTTCTCCTGCAATTTATTTATGGATCAATCAAACATAAACTTTTTGGTTAAATGTGCTTGAATCTATATGTCGATTGTTGAAAATGAAAGAAATTGAGTAAAATATTATTTCAAAAGCTGTAAATGAACAAAAGCTGATTACAAGATTCATGTGCAGTGTCTGGAGCCTCATTAGGCTGTGAGGCTGAGTCCAAAGCCTGGTTAGTTAGCAACATAGCATCTGTGGCCCGAGTTGGAGCAAGTAGGTATGGATGGCCCAACAGCTGAAGATTCTCTATTATCTGCATCTCCCGGATCATGTTGAGGAGAATCGTCCTTCAAGAATAATTGGGAAATGAAATTAATATTATTGTTATTAATTTTATTAGTAATAATGTGAAGGTTCAAACTAGCTTCATGACTACATTGTACAATTAATTCCTCTTGTGCAAGGTATAAACTAGCAAGAGCCAAACTGTAGCTAATTATAAGATGAATACTATGTAGAAGTGCCAATGAACTCTAGCTCAAATTACACTTCCTCTTCCCATAATATTGAGATGGCAAATGAGATTTTCAGTTCAAGACTCACTAAGTGCATGTAGATATTACCAACCAATAAATTATTATCACGGAAGTTCAACTAATGAACCACAAAGCTGTATAGAATATATAGAACTAACAGAAATAGGTATTAGTATTACTCCACTAAAGAGAGTAATGAAAAAAAAAATACTCATGGATAGTATACAAAACACACAGCAAAACACAGCATTAGCTAATGCATGGATAGTATACTCATGCATTAGCCGATACCAATTGTTGGAAAAACTGGTTTTGCATCTCAGGAAAAACTGGTTTTGCATCTCATACAAAACCCACAACGGAAGCAACACAAGAATCTACTTCATTCAAGATAAATAACATGTAATCTTGAATTTTAGAACAAAGAAAAGAAAGCGTACCATAATGCAGTAAAATTCAAAACACAAGACTTAAGGATACTTTTAATCTTCATCCCAATTCCACATGGTGCCCAGGATGAGTGGTCTCTCAATCAATTCTTGTGTACGTTAATTTTCCTTTGGAAAAGTGTATTTCCAAGATCCTGTAGAGAAAAACTGTTTTCTTTTCCTTTTAATCATACGTACGTTTTAACTGCCTTAGTAGTTACTTTATTTAATAACTTTTATTAAATAAATAACTGATTACCTAATTGGGTTAGCCTTTTGGGCCAGCCTAATTGGACTTAAATGTGTGGCTTGGGATGGAAACAAATGGACTAATAAAGCTCTAGCTCTAATGGGCCTTAGACTTATCTGTCAATTCTTGACAAGCTTAAATTACTATTAATTATATAACCAGTATCACTATAGAAATATAATTGCACCCTAGGCCTTATCTATATATATATATATATATAACCGAAACTTTTGAAACTCCTACAATTTTTCACGTTAGCACAATATTAAAAAAAAACATAAACGAAAAAAAAAAAAAAAAAAAATTTCACGTAACATGAAACTTTTCTAAAACCCAATAAACGCAAAACCCACTCAATCAATATCCACCATACCCACAAACTCTTATTTTAAGGTCACCACTTCCGAGAATCCACTATTATTAAAACAAGTGGTTACAAGTAAAGGAATCTTAGTACCTTTTATCAACCTACAGTTGAACCCTTACCTCAATACCCAATTGGACTTGTTCAGTAGTGACAATCTCTCATTTTCAATACATGGCTCCCAGTACGTGACTAACCAATAGATGTGCAAATCCCAATACGCGACTTGATCACCAACTTGAGAAGGATGTTGGCTGCAAATTTCTTCTGTTTTTCAACACATGAAGATCATGAAGTTGCTTGGTCACAAAATCCTACGGTGTACAAACACAATAGCTTCTTTAAGAACTAAGGCAAACTAGGTTTTCGGTTACACTTGAGGAATTATGCTATTGTACAATTGTGCTCTTGGCTGTGTAACCTAATACGGCCCTTAAAATAATCCTTATATATGTTTAAGGTTGTGAGAAAAGAAAGCTCAAGCACATAATCATAGATTGAATGAAAATTAGTCCAGAAAAACTGAGTTTCATAAACCTCAACAGATACTGTAACATCCCAACCTAATTGCATATTTAATTGTATGGGTTTATATGCTTTTATCATCTTAATTACCTTGAGTGCATAAAAATTGGATATTGTGATAATCTAGAAGATATATGCTCTTTTAATGTGGTGGAAAGGAGTTTTATAAAGGTAAGGATATGTATGCAAAATTATATTGTTCTTTGGGCCTTTCTAGAAATATAAGTTTTTAAGGGGGGAAAGGACATTTAAAAAAAAAAAAGTGGAAAGATGAGTCATTAGCTCACTCTCCCTTAGCTTACATGTGCCCCACCCCAAAAGTCCACTTCCTTTATCTTATCTTCTTGGCTGCATCAGAAAGTCCAGCCCCTTGTCTTCTTTCTCTATTCCTTTCACTTTGTTTCTTTGTTTTCTTTCTCTCTTTGCTCTTACACGGCTACACCTCTCTCTCCCTCTTTCACCAAAACAATATATACCTCTCTCTAAGAAGAAATTAAGAGCCTAAAACTAAAGTTTCGGCTTCAAAATTTATGGGTAAGTAATCAAAACTTCATTTGATTTTGGGTATGTTGATATTATAATTGTTTTGTTTATTTTCCCTTCCTTATTCTCTAATATGATTTTGGAGGCTGAACTTGTGATTTCTGTTTTAGTAATTTGAAAGATTGATGGTGTTATGATCTATTGGATGCTTAATATGTATTTTAATGTTTATAGTATTGGTATAAAAATACCCAAATGAAATGAAGACCAATTGCATTTACTTGATGATTTTGTAAGAACATGCATTGAAGCTGTCACTAAGACAGATTTGATGTTTACCACAAGAAAATTCTGTGTTAAATCATTTGTTATGAATTAGGACACTAGGAGTAGTTTTATGAATCCTAAGACACATATGGTTGTTATGGAAGTGGTCTCACAGCATTTGGATCAACATATAATTTCTAAGATGCATGAATTTCTGTCAGGACGGATTTGAGTATGTTGCCTTGTACGATTTTTAATAAATCATGGTTTTATGCGTTGATTCTGAAATTGATATGGTATATACTAGACATCTAGGGGAGTAGTTATGTAAAATTTCATGACATTTGGATGTGTTTAGATAGCCCATTTGTATTTTACAAATGAAGCTTTTGCTGCTGAAATGAGCAGTAAACAGTGAAGGATAACTTTGATTTTGTAGATTTAATTTTGAAGATAGAGTGAATGTTTTGAGCTATAATTTAATGTGATTATCTTTTGGTATGTTTAAATCATAGATGAATTTTTTATGCCTTGGTTTCTCTATGTTTTGGTATGTAATGTGTTTGATGATTGTACCTTGTTTTTTAGAAAACTCTATGTGATGGGAATTAATATTTTATTAAGTTTGAGAGTTAGGTTGTGTTTGAGGTATAAGTTTATATATTTAGGAAGAGTTTGTCAGTAATAAGTTTTAGTCTTTCATTTAAGTGAAAAGAACGAGAACATGGACACTTGAGCTCCTCTTGTACAAATCTCTCGCGTCTTCTGTTTTCAGGTACGGGATATGTGACATGTGTGTTTGATAAGTCATGAGGTTATTTTAAAGTATATTATGCATTAGAAAGGTTTTTTATTAGAGATATGGCATATAAACATATTTCAGACAAAAATATGTTCGTGAGCTTTCGAAAACTAATGTATATGATTTAAGCATATTGATGCTATTGTTAATTCCACGAACATGATGTTTAAAGAAAAGAATGAAAATGCTATTATTATGAAATGTCATGCAAACTATGAATTTTAGTATTATTGAGGATGGCGGTACGTCCGCACTCAATCAAAGCATTATTGAGAATGGCGATGCGTCTGCGCTCAATCAAAGAATGTACTGAGGATGGCGGTTCGTCCGCGCTTGATCAAAGTATAAGTTTATGTTAAAAGTCATAATATTATTCTGATAAGAAAAGGGAGGACAATTATTTTCCTACGAAAAGCGTATAAATTATCATTATGAATAGTATAAAATACTATGCATTGAAATATGTTCTCCTACCTGAATGTCCATAAAGTATTTGATTTACATGCATTCTTATTAAAGGCCCATGGAGCTTAAAATATTACTGGGCTTTGCAGCTCACCCTATTATATTTCAGTGCACAGGTTCTTCCTAAAAGTAGCGAGAGTATATGAGGTGGCAAGGATTCTATGATTCTCGTTTGTTAGATTGTATAGTCTTTTTTGTTGTATAGGAGGAATCAAGATGTACTTGATCCTTTGAGTACAGATGTAATTCAGAACCTTAGTTTGGTTTAAACCTCAGTTGTATATCTTTGAGGTTGGGTTTGTAAATAAGAGTTTTTGCTAAATTTTTAGCTATGTAATATTTACATAAATACCTTAAGTTTTAGCCAAGTGGTAATCCTGCAAAGTTCAAATGAAATGAATTTTCAAGATTTTCATCATTTTTGTATATTATGGCTTTTATGCAAGAAAATAAGCAGGAATAAAGGAAACAATTTTTTATAAGCATCTTCAGTTTAGGTTGGTTCGTGTTAGTATTGAGGTAAACTTGATATTAACACGCCAGCTCTAAATTCTGAAGTCCACGTTTGGGTCGTGATAGATACCCTAGCTGTCCAGCAACTGTCGAGCCTCAAACTTAAACAGCTCTTTTAAACCTCGATAAATGCTAGCTGTCGAGTTTTAATGAACAACACTTCTTCACTTGTTTCTTGGGCAAACTTGTATGGCTTTACCACTTGAACTTAAAAATCTTGTTTTTTTAAGCATTAAACACATCCTAGATCTACCCAATTACAAGTAAAGTACGTTTTGTCAAAGAATTAGCCAATACATAAAATGTTGACATATGTTCCTAACATCCAATCACATATGTCCTAACAGATGGAAAATTTATCTTTAAAAGTAAAACATGTAAACTTCCATTTAGATTACAATTATAGACAATGCTTAGCTTTACCATAATGGAAACACTTTTCTTTGGTCGTGCTTTTGAGTCTAATTTTCTTTGGCAACACCTAGGACAAATAGCTTGCTCAATTGTTTGGTATTGTTATTCTTCTTCTTACCCCTATCTTTCAATTAAGGCTTAGAATTTGAATTAAATCATAGGCGAAAACCCCATTTTAGTCCCTACATTTTCACGCGATTTCTACTTTGGTCCCTAACTTTTTTTTCCACCGATTTTAGTCCCTATTCTGAAAAACGCCTTTCGTTTTAGTCCCTGGCGTTACATCAGAGACGGATTTTGCACAGCTGGCAAACGGCATATACTGTTCATCTGACGTGGCCATTAAAGTAATAATAAAAAATGCCACGTCAGATCAACAGTAATAAAAAATTAATTTATTAATTTTAATTAAATAAAAAAAATTTAAAAACAAAATTAAAAACTAAAAATCAAACCAGACCCAGAAATTAAAAAAAAAAAAAAAAAAAACCCTCAGATCAAGAACAACAAGACAAGATCTAACACAGTTAATCCAAGAACAACAAGACAAAAAAAAAAAAAAAACTAGAGAACACAGTTAATCCAAAACTGGAGATCTAACACACACACACACACAGATCTAACACACACACACCCACACAAATCCAAAAATCTCCATAAATTTCAAAAACTCAAACCAAAACAGACACACCAGCGACGCTGAAGGGAGGATCTCTCCTCCTCCGCCACCTCGTTGCCGAAGGGAGGATCTGGAGCTCTCCGCCACTGCGTCGCAGAAGGGACGATCTGGAGCTCTCCGCCACCGCGTCGCCGAAGGGAGGATCTGGAGATCTCTCCTCCTCCGCCATCGCGTCGCCGAAGGGTGGATCTGGAGCTCTCCGCCACCGCGTCGCCGAAGGGACGATCTGGAGCTCTCCGCCACCGCGTCGCCGAAGGGACGATCTGGAGATCTCTTCTCCTCCGCCATCGCGTCGCCGAAGGGTGGATCTGGAGATCTCTCCTCCTCCGCCACCTTGTCGCCAAAGGGAGGATCTCCTCCTCCGCCGCCGCCTAGCTGTTTTCTTTCTTTGTTCTTAGATCTTGTCTTGTTGTTCTTGATCTGAGGGTTTTTTTTTTTTTTTAATTTCTGGGTCTGGTTTGATTTTTAGTTTTTAATTTTGTTTTTAAATTTTTTTTATTTAATTAAAATTAATAAATTAATTTTTTATTACTGTTGATCTGACGTGGCATTTTTTATTATTACTTTAATGGCCACGTCAGATCAACAGTATATGCCGTTTGCCAGCTGTGCAAAATCCGTCTCTGATGTAACGCCAGGGACTAAAACGAAAGGCGTTTTTCAGAATAGGGACTAAAATCGGTGGAAAAAAAAGTTAGGGACCAAAGTAGAAATCGCGTGAAAATGTAGGGACTAAAAGGGGGTTTTCGCCTAAATCATATTGATTCCAGCCTTAGCTTTAGGATGTCTTCTGTTACGTAGAACTCACTCATCAACTCAGATAATATAAACAAAAAATTATTTATTTTCAAAACAATATGAATTAATTAAATGATTCTAATAAGGGCTTGTGGATCATATCCCTATTAGATTAACAATTAATCTCCACATCCAAGAATTTCAATTCATTTGAAGATGAAAATATTTTCATAAAATGATATTGAATTGGAACTTCTTAAGCCTTTCTTAGCACTCAATATGATTCATACCATACATCTCATTTAGACTTAATATAAAGTCTAAAACTAGTGCTAACTTTTGCATCTCATGCTGTAGCACAATTGAGATAGAAGCCAGTGTAACATTTTAACATCTCAATAAGACTATGATCACATCATAATCTATCTTCCAATATGCATCATGTAAAGAAAAATTATGACAATGTTGAATCAGAACATATTTATGTACTTCAACTCCTTTAAGCACAATGTCCAAAATTGTTTCTTAGTCAATGAGATTCAATTAAAATAGCAGCTAGAGAACAAAAATTTATGACAACTTTAATTTAAGACTATGAACATAATTACAAGGATATTATAATTTTGCATCCACAACCATATAATATGGAACCCATATAAACATATTATATTAGGTGCAACGACAACCCAATCCTATAATTAATATTCCTCGATAGCGAGGTCATACCAATCACTATGATTAGGTGAGAACTATTCTCATTATTAATGTTATCATGGTAACTCTTACCAAACAAAAATAATTTGCCGCTCTTCCTTTAGCCTCTAAGTAATAATGACATAGCTCCATTGGAAGGTTAACATTATACTTAGTCTAGTGTACACAATTGCCTAGACTCTATGTGAGTCACCAAGTAACTCTGCGGTAGCGTGGTCGTTCTCAATATAAAAACATACTTCATCCATCATTAAGAATTTTAACCTATAGTACCATGAATTAAACACCCTCTGTAGGGAGCAAGGCATATACGTCAAGGCGAGGTGCCTAATCACACTACTGTGAACCGACAATGGAGGCTGTGAGACTCAACCCTTGAATCTCTCTCACACTAAAAATTTTAAAACAAGTGGACTGTTTTTAAATCACTGTGATAATCACAATTTTAACCCTACACATCAGATGTGTTTAATTGTTTAAATTCAATGTTATTTGATTAAGTCATGTCATAATAGCGTAATGCACATTCGTGTAATCACAAAGAAGTTTAATCATGTAATCCGTGAAGTAAATACCCTGCACATGGAGTGCAAGGCTCAAGGCCAAGATAAGGTACCTACTCACATCACAATAAACTTAACAAAAGGGTTATTTTAAATTCAACACTCTCACTTGTTATTTGGGTTTTCTTTAGAATATTGTGATCTCATCACAATTTATAACCTTGCACTTGTTAAAGATTCTAATCTCATTAGAATCATTAACTAAAATGAAAGTCCTAAACTATTTAGGATTCCATATACTCCAATGGATCAAAAAAATTTGTTATATAGAACTCTATCTTTAACTTACTTGATAAAGAATTCTAATCTCATTAGAATCTATATAACTTTTATTTAGAGCTTTAATCTCATCAAAAACTTTTAATTAAAATAAATTAAGGACTTTTAATCATACAACAATTCCAATCTCATTGGAATGTTTCTTAAAAGACAAGTCCTAAACAATTTAGGACTCAGAGTTCTGTTTAACTAATATATTTTAATCTCATTAGGCATTTTAGTTAAATAATGATTAATAAATATCCTTAGCTTTTAAGGACTATAAAATTAATCACTTTATGTATAATTTTGTGTAATCTCATCACACATGGCTTTGCACTTTATCTATGTTTTAACACCTGATCAACACTAATCAAATTAGTTTTACATGATCAAAAAACACCTTTTGATTTTATAAATAAAGATTTATAGATCAAACATTAAGGTTTTCAAGATCAAGATCAAGAACCCTAAAATGCTAGAAACCCTTGAAAACAAAATCCTAATCTCATTAGGAATGGATCTCTTTAATAAAATTTCAACTAGTAAACAAAACTACAGATGTTATATTCATAAAGTTTAATTTAGCATGCTCAACATTAAACTTATATAACATTTATATGAATAATCTGTATTATAGCCAAAAAAGAGAATCCCATGAATGTTTACATAGATACCTTTCCAAAGGAACGACATGCCCAAGGCCAAAACATTCAATCACAAAACTACTCACATGATATCAAAGGGAAGTATTACTACGTTGCACGTAGTTGTAATCCTTATATCAAATATGAATAAACCTAGCAATATATGTTTGTGGCGTGCAACTCTGATACTTGGACTACAAATACACTGCACTTGATGACAGAAACAACCATTGCCTTTACGAATCATGTCAAACCCATAATTAAAACAAATATCAAGCCAATGGTTTCCAAATCAACAATCAACTATTAAAAGCCTAAATATAATAAGCAAAACGTAATGCTCAGACTTGATTTATATTCCAATTTTAAAGAGTCCAAGCAGTACAAAAACGTCCAAGTGGTGCATCTTTGACCATGGGAATCACGGATCATGATTGTACCCATATATATATATATATATGTATGATAAATTGTCTTTGAGGGCAAGTGGGAGATTGTTGGGATTTATGCCCTAAAATCCAATTTATTGGCATATCATAAATAATTAAATTGTTTAATTATATGAGACTATTTATAAATAAACTAATGGGACATTATCATAGTCCATGAGATGCATTGTATGTGATTTATGTGATTTAATCACAGAAGATATAAATCACAAGTTCCTTGTAAACGCAAAAAGTAGTTTGTAGTCAAGGATGAAATTGCGCATTTCATCTGCGAAGACTGTAACACATCAACTAAGATTATTTGTCTTGATCATAAAAGTGTAGACTTTTAGTTGATGTGTTAATGTGTCTTAAGAGTTAAGACATATTGAATTAAAATTAATTATTTAATTAACAACTGTCACCTGAATAATTAATCTGACTTCTAATTTCATAAACTCTCAATCCTGAGAGAGTAGTGAACTCAATCATGAAATGTAGGTTAATTTGATATATCAGAAGTGAGATCTAATATTCACGGTCAAAACCTCAATATGTTTGGTAACCACACGTAGTGTTAAAGGAACACATATTCTCAAGATAGAATCCATAATCTCTTTTTATAGAGACACGAAATATCCCCTTGAAATAAGTTTAATGGGAACTAGTTATTCAGGGTGCCTACTTTAGTGACTCCTTACTAAAGTTTATTATGACTTTGTTTACTATGGATAAAGTTTAAGGAGCTACTAAAGTTTATATTTATTGAAATTAGATTTCAATAAATGCGAATAACTAAAAGATTAAACAGGGTATTCAAGGATAAAATAGTTGTTTACAAAGTGACGGTTTATTATGACTTTGTTTACTATGGATATTTCATGGAATGGTCAAATGATATCATTAGAGTCTTGGGATATAATTTATTAATAAGGCCTAGAGTGCAATTATATTTATATAGTAGTATTAAATATAATTAATGGTAACTTTAGACTTGTCAAGAGTTGATAAAAAAGCCCAAGGCCCATTGGAGCTAGAGTCTTATTTGTTCCCTTTGGTCCCATCCCAAGCCACAAATTAAAGCACAATTGGGTAGGCCCAAAAGGCTAACCCAATTAGATAATTAGATTTTATTTAATAAGAGTTGTTAAATAAAGTAACTACTAAGGTAGTTAGAATGTACATACGATGAAAAGGAAAGAAAATAGTTTTTTTTTTCTCTACAATGAGAAGTATAAGAACTTTCTTTGAGAATCAACGTACATAAAGACTGATTAAGAGACCACTCTTCTCAGAAACCATGTGGAATTGGGATGTTGATTAGAGGTATTCTCAAGTCTTGGTATTTCGAATTTCACTGCATCAAGATACGCTTTCTATTCTTTGTTCTAGAATTCAAGATTACATGTTATTTCTCATGAATGAAGTAGAGTCATGTTTGTTGCTTCTGCTGTGTGTTTTGTATGAGATGCAAAGCCAAATTTTCCAACAATTGTTGATACCAAATGATAATAAAAAAATTTACACTAACAGAACAAAGTTCTATAATTTACAATATTGGTATCTTAACTAAGTTTTGTTAACTATCTGCCAAATAAATAGTCAAACTCTTTAACCCACACCCAACAACAAATAACACCCAACTACAATGACAATCAAATCAAAATTCTTACCTGAGATATAAATTTGTTGAGAGGGAGGAGCAGTGACAGAGAGAGGCAATGTGGTGTGAGATCAGAGACAATGTGGTGTGAGAAGTGTGAGAGTTATGGATGAGTGAGGTAGTGGGTTACTGAGGAGTGTGAGGCTGAGTGTTATGGATGAGAGGGTGTTGAGTGACTTATTGATGCGTATCTGTGTTTTATAAAAATTTTCCCAGCAAAAATCAAGTCTATAAGACTCGAGATCCAAGTATATTTTAATTAAATTTCGAGTCTTATAGACTCGAGATCTATGTGGCATAACCACATATCCTGAAGAAAATCAAGTCTTAAAGAATCGGTTTTGCTTTGTAGAACTCGTCTTTAAGACTTGAGATCCATGTGGCATAATAGTGTCCAACTCATCAAGTACGAAGCGAGTCTTTAAGCCTCGAGTTTTATATAGAACTCGAGTTTCTAAAACTCGAGATGTTAGTTTGCTAAAACCTTTCAAACGTGTGATAACTTACTATATTCTCGGCCCTTACTATGCTAGTCCCCAGATATCCCCGTTCCTGCTTCTCCCATTCCATGAAATCCTGATATTTCTAGTGGGCATCGAACATTCCTCAGTCACTAACGCTAACATTGATTCCATTTCTTTTCTTCAACCTATTCTTCTTCTCAATTTTTGAATATGTTCTTAAACTTAAACCCCTTTAATTTCATCACCCACCCCTCACATAGACATAGTTCTCAAATTTTCTTCAAATGTCTTTTGCTCACCTTCTACGCCTTTTCGGTAACACCCAATGCGTCCTCAAAGGCAGAGCAATCCATGGCAAGATTATCACATCTGGGTTTTTCCTCAATGCCTATGCAAATAACCATTTGATGTGTTTGTAACTAAAAATTAATCGTATGAATGATGCTCGCAAAGTGTTTGATACAATGCCTGAAAGAAATCTAGTTTCATGGACTACTCTAATATCTTGGCATTCCAAAATGGGTATGCTAGAAGAAGCCTTGAATTGTTTCTAATTAATGGCTAAAGATGGTTTTGACCCCAATAATTATACATATGTTGGTGCTATATCTGCTTGTGCTAGTTTAGGTGATGCAAGAGCTGGTTAAGGAGATTCATGGAAGGATTTATATGCATGAGAAAGAGTTGAACGGTAAAGTTAGTAATTGCTTGGTTAATATGTATGGGAAATGTGGTTTGTTGAAATCTGCCCGGCTTGTGTTTGATGATACTTTGAAGCCAGATTTAGTTTCTTGGACTTCAATACTTTCTTCTTATTGTCAATGTGGGGAGAATATAGAGGGTTTAAAGATTTTCATGAGGTCATAGGAGGAAGGAGTGGAAGTTAAAGAATTTTCTTGGGCAAGTGTGTTGGGAGCTTGTGCTTCACTTGAGAACTTGAAGGTTGGGATGCAAATGCATCCCCTGGTCATAAAGTGTGGACTTGGATTTGACAACTTTGTTATGCCAGCATTGATAAATCTTTATGCGAAGTGTGGCGAATTGGACTATGCTCATCAGTCATTTTTGGAGGTGGATAAGCCATAGTTGCAGGCTTAGACTGCACTAATAGGAGGCTGTGCTCAACAAGGAAAAGCAATAGAAGCTATTGATCTTTTCCACAAGTTCCATTCTTTGGGTTTGAAACCTAGTGAAAGAACATTCTCATCAGTACTTGGAGCATTAGCAAATACAGTGGATGTTGAAGTTGGAATACAATTCCACTCTTTGATCATTAAAATGGGGTTCAATTCCTTTATATTTGTTGGCAATGCAATTCTGGAGTTTTACTCAAAATGTGGGCTTCGTGAGGAATCATCAAAAACTTTTGAGGAAATGCATGAACATGATGTTGTCCCTTGGAATGCACTGATTTCTGGGCATATTAGATATGGTCATCATGGAGAAGCTATTGAGCTTCTAAAGGATATGTTGATTGAAGGATTTGAACCAAATCTTCATACATATGCTAGCATTTTTAGCATCTGTGGCGATATCCCAGCAATCAAGTGGGGTAAACAAACACATTGACGCATCCTAAAACCTAGGTTTGACTTAAATGTGGTTGTAAGGAGTTCTCTTATAGACATGTATGCTAAGTGTGGAAGACTATGTGAAGCTCAGAAAGTTTTTGACATTCTAGTTACAAAAAACTTGGTTTCTTGGAATACCATACTTGTGGGATATGCCCAACATGGATTTGGGAGGGAAGCTTTAGAGATCTATAACATAATGCGTAGTAACGGGAACCACCCTAATGGTATTACTTTTCTTGGAGTCTTATCTGCTTGTGGGCATGTGGGACTTGTAGAGGAGGGATGGCACCACTTTAATTCGATGATCAAAGACCATGTCATTTTCCCAAGAATAGATCATTTAGCTTCTTTAGTCAGCCTCTTTACCGGTAAAGGACAGACAAAAAGAGCTTTTGAATAAGGAGTTTTCCAATGGAGTCTATTAAGATGGTTTGGCCGTATCTCTTGTATGGCTGCAAAATTAACAAGGATGTAGCTCTGGGAAGATACGCTGCTGAGAAAATTTTGAGTATTGATCTAGAAGATACTTCAGCTCATATCATGCTTTCAAATATATATGCTAAGGCCAAGATGTGGAATGAAGCAGCACAAGTGCGAAAAATAATGAAGGAGAAGGTATTAAAGAAAGATACAGGACATAGCTGGGCTGAATTAAAGAACAGTATATATTACGTTTCTACAATTCATTACACATAATTCCAAGAAACAAATCTCCACGAGGTATTGGATGGGTTGACAACCCAGTTGTTTGACGCTGGATACATGTCTGATGCCATGTTTGTATTGCACTGTGGGAAATAAGCTAGGGATATTAGATGAAAAAAGTATTAGTTCATACATTATAGTCTTTTACCTGTGAGAAAATAAGAGAAATGAATCCATGATCGTCTAAGATGATCGATTTTTCTATGAGATGATATTGAAAGAGGACTAAACAGTATAGAAAGAATTGAAAAGTAAAGTGATGTTGACTTCTTATAGGAACTTGTAAGAAAGACAGTCAATCCAAGGTCACATTACCACACATAAAGTTGTAATTGAACTAAGAAAAACATCGAAGACTAATGGTGTGGGAGGATCCCTTGGTGAGAGGTTAACAAACTCAAGGGCTTGAAGCCTTAGTTTCAAAGGGTAATCCGCAACACACCCAATTCTTGGGCCTACTCCAGTTGACCATTTCAATAACAGCTGATACCCTAGTTGATATGAACTTACTTCCTTTTTTAACTTGATCCTCTGCAATATCTCTTTCTTTGGAAGACTTGTTTTGGTTCTCTGGAGATTACTAGACAAGGTTCTCTTATAATTGTGTGTTCGTGTGCTTTTTGTTTGAGCATAGGTACATGATTCAGAGGGTCTGCTATTAATCTCATTCTCCCTAGAAGCTTGGCAGTGTGGTTCAGAATTTGTTAGTTCTCTAAGTTTACTCTCTTCTTGAACATTTTTTGTTGAATAACTTCTTTCATTAATTGATTTATGGCTATTGTAGCTCTCATGATCTTTCGTAGGGAAAAGTACCTAACTAAAATAGATAGAGCTCATAGGAAAATGTGGTAGAAGCAGTATATTTGGCATATGTTTGTGATCCACAATATCCTAAAATTTTGAAAAGCTATTTTCAAGCCTCCAAATGTTCTATCAACTGCAATTAAGTCAATGTAGAATTAGCAGAGGGGTAGCAGATTAGTGAAATGACATTATATATAAGTTGCATACCTGAACTTCATCAAGGTTGACCCCATTCTCATCAAGGAAGGCTAAGAAGTTGCCAAGGTTCTCCGCAATTGGTCGGTAATGTCCATTGTATGCCAATACAGACTAGAAGTCATAAGGACATGTTCAAAATTTGGATGCAAGAAACAGAGACTTTTCAAGTTTATATACAAAGTACGTTGGTATCAACAATTGTTGTTGGGATCAACATTAAGTGTTTGGATAAGCTGTTTTAAAAATAGTTATTTTTTGTGTAAATTCCAAAAAATGACTTAACTATTTTGTTAATGGTATACTATCATTTTTCCTGTAATAAGTGTTTTTTTATAATTGAAAATATGTAATTAATCTAAACAATTACATTAATAATAATAGCAATAATGATGTTATTGTTGTTGAAATTCATGGAGAGAAGTTTATCAAATTTAAAATATTAAAAAAAAAAAACTCATCAAGAGAAAGAATTGCATAATTTGTTAACGTTATGAAAATAATTACATTAAAATGTTCATCGCCAACAACTTCAATACTAGACAATCCATAATTTTTTTAACAAAAGTTCTTATCCAAAACTTTAAAAACCAAAATAGAAATAATAAAATTATTATTTACAACCCACAAATGGACCGAGCTATTTTGTCACGAACAAATTTTATCTCCTCATCTTGTACATTGAGCCCGTTTGCCTGTTTGCTACTACCTTCTCCTCTACCATTGCTTCTTGGTTTTTCCAAGTCATGCTCATCCCAATTGAATCCTTCATCCTCCTTGTCATGTTTCCTAATAAAATTATGCAAAACACAAGTAGCAACTATAATGTTTCTTTGATCATTAATGTCATAAGATGGCATTTGCTTCAAAATTTTCCATATGTTCTTCCATACTCCAAAAGTTCATTCAATTGCACTTCAAAGTAATGAGTGAACATAGTTAAACCTCTCTTCTATGTGATTCCCTTGACCAACTCGTCAAAAATCTGAAAGATGGTACCTCTATCCCTTATAAGGTGGCAAATATCCTTTCCTTAAGGGGTATTCAACATCAACCAAATAATATTTTCCTAGTAAGGGAAAAAAAAATGTAAGATGTACATAAATAATATCCTTCATACATATTTAATATATAAAAATATTATATACCTGGTGGTGGTTTTGGAAAGTTGATAGATTGTCGACGGATAGCATCTAAGAAAATATGTGTATCACGTGCTTCACCTTCTCATCCAACCATAACAAATGTGAAAAGTAAATCAAAATTGCATGCTACCATCACATTAAAAGATGGCACACCCTTTCTATTATAATATGGAGCTTTCTTGTCATTTTCAACAACAACTTGGATATGTGTACTGTCAATAGCACCAATACAGTCCTACAATAGAATATAAATTTTAGTTACTTAGGAAATAATCCTTAACAAATATTAGAAGCAAATTGGAATGTATGAAATGAACACCTGAAAGTGTGGCATGTATAATGGATTCTTTTGAATATATCTTGGAATTGCACTAAATGTAGAGTCAGAAGGTTTGAGGATATCCATTGACATTATGTTAAGGCGTTTCAAAACTCTATGAAAATGTCTATGTATAGTCTCACTAGAATGTTGGAATCTTTCTTGAACCAATCTGTTACAAGCTCCTTATCCAAGTATTATCAAACATATACTTACTGACTCTTCAAACCTAATATGCATTGTGTACTGAAGTCCATATGTATGTTGTAAAAAATTACACAATTGAAGGAAAACATGTGGCTTCATTTTAAACATTTTGTGACATTTTACCCTTCAAACAATCAATCAATCACATATAGCCAGTTTATTCAAAATCTCTACAAGGTTGCTTATCAATATATTTCACATAATATGTCACTGCCACATGACATCCAGCAACAACAAGATCATATAATTCTTCATCATCATGTTCATCATTTTCCACATCATAAGAATACTCATCATCACTATTATCAATATAGAAATAAATTAGATAAATCACAATAAAGAAAATGACTAAACATTTAAAAAATGATAACTAGGTGTTTATCAAAAATTTTAAAAAAAATTAACACATGATTAAAATTATTTAAAATAATGAGTGAAACTTATTATGAATTTCTTCTTTTGACAGGCAATATACTATTTTTGTTTACAATAAGTGGGGGTGGGGGATTTGAACCTAGGTTCTCTCAATAGAGAGATGCAATCGAGCTACAAGGCTCTTGGCTTGAAACTTTAGTAAGAGTTTCACACATACTAAATTATCTTTACTGATTTTAGCGTATTAATAGTGAGCCACAAGGCAAAAGCATATCATACAACATGTGATGCATACATTGAATCACATAACTTAAGCACAAATGCCTAACACAACCCTAGTGGTATTCAGGGGGTTATATATAAAGACTCATAATTGTCCTAGTATTAGAATTCCTAGTAACTTGGATCCAAAGAATGGATTATATATATATATTGCAAAGTTGCAATTATTAATATGTTAACTGGCCATCCACACAAATTTGACTACCTTACACCTAATTTCCTCTATTCTAGATTGATGATGAGGCCCAAAATTATAGGAACAATTTTCAATGAATAAGAATTCATTAAAAGCAGGAGCACAACAATGAAAAAGTAAAATAGGTGATAAGTTGGTGTGGTATAAAATGTCATATTCCCAAACTATCAACATGTAATAGATCGTTGAAAAAAAAGAGGTTGCACTTAGACCAAAAAGAAGAAACAGGTTACATATATTATAATATTATATCTTTCCTTTTCTTAATAACTTCAACGTCCACCTTCACATGGTCATTTTTCCTACTTCATCATCATTAATTATCTGCCTCTCTTATGATGTGCACCATCACATTTTTCATAACATTATAATGGTCTTTGATAGTTAACCCTTAACGACATTCTACTGTCTACAGGTTTACCTCTTTTAGGGCTAGTGTAATCAACAACAAAAGTTTAACAATGATTATGATATTCTACTGTCAATATGTTTACCTCTTTTAAAGCCACTGTAACCAGTGGCAGAATGTTAACAATGAATATGATATAATGAATTGTGTTATCTAGAGTCATTTAACCACTTGCAAACCATGAGTTTTGAACATGAAACAACATATAAAGGGAAAATGAAATGAGAAGAGAAGGGGGGGGGGGGGGGGGTTCATCTAATAAGGATTCATAAATAATATAAACTCATTTTGCCTCACAAGAGAGAAATCTATATTTGTTAGCTAATTACATCAAGCAACCTGTCAACTCATGCTAATTACAACTAATTTCACAACCAAACAACAAATTGCAAGTATCATCATCAATGCAAGAACATAGGAATTTGTTGTATGGGCCTCTGCTTGAGCCTCTCAATCCAATTTCTCCACTAAATTACTAAACAGAAATAAATCATCAGCTAGAGCCAATTAAAAAGAACACACTAACAGACTTTTTAAAGTGCAAAGCAATTTTGTATGTCAAGCAAAGAAACAACAAAAAAACTGGCACTTGTCAGTTAAAGGATCACTATTTTTATTACCTAGGAATAATTTTGTATGATCCCTGATAAAGTACAATCGTAAAAATATTGGTTAACATCAGGTTAGGGAGATTGCAAACCATAGGACTTATAACAACTTGAAAACTATGTGCTACTAAAATTTCAGTGTCCAAGCAGAGTTAAGATCCATGGCAAAAGATAGCACAAGATTTTTAGTTCATTTTATCTTTTCTAAAAGATTATTCTGAACTAGGATTTCTAAATAGTTATACAAGTAGTTGGGATACAGAGAAGCAACTTACCAATGCTTAGTTTTGAACAGAAATGTCCAGAATAATTCATTAGAAGTTGAAAGAAACAAAAGATAAGTAGAAGGGTATGTGGATCACAACTTTTGCGGAAAGATATAAAAAATAGAAGTGGCCTACTATAAAGTTATTCAACAGTCATTAGAACTTTGAAGTAATTGATTATTATGTGGTGAAATAATTTTTTTAAAAAGATTTTAGTATATGTTTATTGTTTGGAACCAGCAGTGAGGTTCACCAATTCCTATATCTTGAAATTCTGCACTAGACCAGCATATCACGAAAAAAAACCGTGGAATCATGAAGAAATTAAATCACTCTGCTTTTAAAAGCAAACCTAACAAGTAACCACTTATAACAACTAAGTGATTATTTAGTTATTCTTAGGATTGAACCTTGTAATTGGCTACAACACTCACTAATTACAGCAGTAATGCAGCGATGATTACTTGCAGCAATAACATGCTTCCTTGCAGCAGTAATGCAGCAAATTCGCTAACTATAGCAACCACTGCACTACTTAATCAGTCCACAAAGAGTCTAACACTCTGATACAATATGGTGCCATTGCACTACTCAATCACTACACAATATGATCCTAAGATAGCACTGATTTAATTTTTTTATCAGGAAACCTTACAAACTCAACATTAGTGAAAAAATTAAAGTCGATGTATTTGCAAAAAATGGTGAGAACAATGAAAAGAGGTCCCAACTCTTGATTTAATAGCATTCTATTCAAAGATACTGTCAAGCTTCTATCTTTGTAATTCAAACACCCTAACAGCCCAACAAGTTAAAACACCCTAAGAGCCACATTATTCAAATGATAAAACAATAAAACATTAAAAACATCTCTCTCTTTCATAAAAAATTATTTAAAGGATAAAACATAAAACACCCTAAGTACCAAAGTAGTGCCCTCCTAACAATCTTGCCTCCTCTTTTAGAAACTGAAGTTGTAAATATGGTTCTTCCATCATGACAAACATCTCTCTCTTTTCTTGTTTCTGAAAAATACATGCTGCCATGAGGTAGAGTTCAAAACCCTTCTCAATGCCATCTAAGGTGCACACACGTTCCATGACATTACGAATAGTACTACTTGGCTCCACTGAACAAGCAAAGTTCCTTAACTCCACAACATCACATATACGACCAAGCTATTGTGTCAACTGTAATGTAGTTCCTCCTTTCTTCCCTTTACTTTGTGTGGATGATGGTAAAGCTCGCTTCTTCCTTGAAAGCTCGAATATGTGTGAAAACACAAGAGCTTGTTTAGACCCCCAAATAAAAATTACGACCAGATTGCTTTTACTCTAACTAAGTGCAGAACAAAAGTAAATGAAGTGTGATAAACTGATAACTACTCTAGTGCATAAACATGAACAACAAACAATAAAAATAAAGCACAAGAGTAAGGGAAGAGAGATGCAACCACAAGATAACATCAAGATGTGTTATTGAAAAAGAAACCGAAGAACTCGGCGAAAAATCTCTCCACCGCCCTCTAAGTGGTAAATTGATCTACTAGAGAATAAATTTGAGTATACCAATAACAAAAGACCCTCCAAGCTCCTACTACTAACTGACTTAACGAAGCCTTATCTTCTCTAGCTTTCTGGATCCCGCAATACGCTCAATTGCATCCGCCAAGCCCCACCGGCTTCTTTTGGCAAATTTCCAAAACTTCCCAAACTCCAAAACAATCTCTACACTCTAAAAAGGTGTGGGTTGTATTTGGATACAAATCTCCTCTCAAGATATGATAATGGGAAAAGGAAGAAGTAAAGGCTAGAATGATTTCTCACTAAGAATGAGTAGTTCTCTCTCTAAAAGATGGGTGTGTGTGTTGTAGAAAACTTATAGAGGGTTTTTCTCTCTGAACGGCCTTTCATACATTTGTGGGTAATGAGGGTATATAGTATGGGTGAATGGTAAGAAAGTTACACTTAAAAATCCTCTAGGCAGAATGTTTCGTGAGTACCTCACGAGACATTTGCAAAACTGGCACTCTTTAGCTTCCAGTCATGTGCTTCTCACGTGGCTACTTCGCAGGTTAGCTTCTCGCGAGCTTCTCACAAAATTCACTTGATCTTCAATTAAGCTTGAGTCTTCACCAACTTAATACTAAATTCACTACAATAAAATTCTACAAAAATACAAGGAAATAAATTTATGTAATTACAAAACTTTTTATCATGGAATAAGCCAATACTAATGTTATGATAAAAATCATAACTTAACAATCTCCTCCTTTGGCTATTCCATGACAAAACACCATAAAACAGACTTTAGACTTAAACGTGAGTTTGGGAATAATGACAAAACTCACTCACACCTAAATCTAGAAGCTGTGATGAACTTGGAACATATATGCCTATAACTTGTAACACTTGCACCGTCAAGGTAAATCAAGTGATAAAATGACAAAAATAATGTATCAAGTAAATAGTGCTCAAGTAAACATGATGTGAAACATATGAACAACTTGATCAAACACAAAACAGTCAAATGAAAATGACCACAATGATCATATAGCAAAGTAAATGATCATCCAAACATGCAACAAATAAAGCATAATAGCATAAGGAAGTATGCATGTCCAACACATAAGTCATATAGAAATGACGAAACACTCCGGTATACTCTCTCTCTTTTTGTCACGAATAAACAAATGAAGCAAAAGGAATGAGGGAAAGAAATGAAGATATGAACAAGGGTAAAGATGATGCATGAGGGGTGCAAAATGAATGAGAAAATGAGGCTCAAACGAAAGACAAAATATTAAAAAAAATGCTACAAAGCATAAAGTAAACATGACATGCTAAGGAAGATGGAACAAAGTGTAGACCAAGGCATGGCATGGCATAGACACAAGAACATGTTATATGCGCTAAAAGGTCTAAAAAGACTTAACTAGTATGAGTGAATGCAAAACATGTCAAGTGAGCAAGTGTATACATCAAGTGTACATGTGGTGCATATGTAATGCATGAACAAGGCTTGACAGAGCACATTTGGGTCAAAGTGTGTAAACATACAACTAATGATCAAAACATGATAAACATGTACAATCATGGTAATCCCCAAAAATTGGTACTCATCGGAGTCCAAAATGAGCAAAACAACAAGAAAATATCATTTTGGCTTTTTATCAAACACATAGAGTACACATACTACACATGTATGTTAAACAATACATGAACATATGAAAAACTTGCCTAAACCATAAGGGGCCAACATCCAAAGCAAATCAACATTTAAAACAAAACACAATAAAAAAGATTGATAAAAATTATGTTTTCTAACTCCAATTTGAGAAAATCCCAACTATGAACATAAATCCCCTAAAATCATAATTTAAGGATCAAAATCAATTAAAAGAGTTAAGATTTCCTTAGAGATGTTTATGGAATGTAAAACACTTGAATTTAGTTGAGTTTTAACGTAGACACATGATAATAGGGGTTTAGGAGAAGATGGGAGAAGTTTAAAACAAATGTTCCACGAAATGCCCTTTAAAAAGCTGATTTGGAAATTTTCGCTGGTAATTACACTGGTAAGCTTCCCACTGGTATTTCGCTGGTAAGCTTTATACGCAAAACAGTCATGAAACTTTCTGTCCAAAACTAAAAAACTTGAGAATTGGACTATTTAACCCGCGACTGAACTTACACATGAAATAGGTCACGAAAACACCCAGAAAACATGTTTTTGACACAAAAAGAAACTTGAAAACTTTGAAAAATATGGGTGATACAAATCACTTCCAAAAGCAAACAAAAAGAACAAAAATCTTTTTGGTTTGATCCACATAAGGTTGAGCACACACACATCACATTTGAACATGTACAAACACACAAATGAAATAGGCATTCCTTGAACATTAAACTTGTGTGTTGAGTGTGTGTATCAAATATGGAATAGTCCTTAGTCTAGAGTAAAACTTCAATAATCAATTCAATCAAGTCATACACAACTAGTACTAAGTCAAGTGGTCTATCTCAATTATAGGAATGAACCTATATGACCTCTCACGAGACAATGATTATAATTCTTTAAAGCTTTTCTTTTGGCTTCTTTCAACTCATAACTTTTGATCATTTAAGAACAGTACGTCTTATTTTGAGATCGATGCTTGAAATTTTTAATATTTCAATTTGAGAGTAAGCCTTTGGCTTTTTGGGCACCATACATTTCAATACAAGTCGTTTTCCCTTTTTTCTAGTCAAATACTAGTATGTGTGACGGCTTTTGTAGCTCATTATCTCTTTTTGAGATTTGACATTTGGTTGAGCTATAAAGCAAAAACATAAAAGAGGTAGGAAGATATATAGGTACAAGTCTATGCATATATCAAAACGATCAAGACTATTGACTAATCATTCATGACAAGCTTGAAGATCAATTTTATAACAATCACACATAGATGTCAAGATTTTTTACCACAAAAATAGATGTGCATACAGAACAAGCTGCGCTCGTAAATGCACTACGTCATAAGTACGAGGGTACTAGGTCAAACTCACATGTGATAAGTGCTCAAACATATACGATTAAACTTTTTGAATTTTCCACTTTTTATGCACTTTTGGATTTTTACACATACAAAAATAAAAGCATAAAAGTAAGATCAAATGCAAAAATAACAAAAACAATGCATATAAATAAATGCATGATGCACAAATGCATGATAATGAAGCATCTAATGCATGAAGAGTCCTACAAAGATCGAAAGAATTAAATCAAAGACCAAAAGAGCAAAAGCTCAACCATAGGTACCCTTCCTCATCGAAATGGAATGATTGTTTGAAATGAGTTTCTCATAAAAAGTGAAACGAGAGTTGGAAGAATGAAAACCGGAGATGCACATAGACACGTGAGGTAAGAATATTAAAACATTCTTCAACAACTTACCATTTTTCCCAAAAACCGGTTTAGCTTACAAAGCACAATTTCCAAGAAGCTCGAGTTTCTCTTTTCTTTTGATTCTTTTAAGAGTTTGAAACTTAAAACAATGCGGTCTTGGATGATCGAAGGCACCACAATGATGATAAACAATATGTTTAGATCCACTAGACTTTTTGAGAAGAGATTTAGCAACATGGTTTTGTTCTCTCTTCAACTTGAAATATTAAGGTTTTAGGTGACCGATCACACCACAATGGTGGCAAGTTGGAATAAATTTGGATCCATCCAAAACCTTAGGTTGAGACCTAAACGGAGGCTTTGGCTTAAAAGCCTTTCTCTTCACCTTTTGATTTCTTTTGTGTAGATGAATGTACACTAATTTGTCTTTAGAGGTAGAACTCACAATAGACACAAAATCGAGTACCACAACATGATTGCATCAAAGATTTGCTTCCTTTTTAGCAATAGGTTCAGCAATCAAACACTTGACATACATCTTAAGAGATTCATTTTCACATTTGAGATCATCAACTAGTTTGTTAGACAAAACAAGTTTAGCATCTAAGTCTATTTTCAAACATTCAAACTCTTTTAGTTTTTCAAGAGAATGTTCAGTAAGTTTCTTACACTTTTCAACCAATTTGTTGGATTTATTAAGCTTAGTAATCAAATCACCATTTTCACAAAATAACTTGCTCAAATTCTTATGAAACTTGTTAGCCTTTTTCTTTAAGAGTTTGACATTTGGAATATCAACAACACCTGATGATTCATGTAACATGTCATCACAATCAAGAGGATTGACACTAATAGAGGCGTTTTCACAAATATGTGGCATGCTACATTCATCATCAACCGAAACATGCATAGAAGCGTACAAAGCACTATCCATGGCAATTAACACAAGGGGTCAAGGATCACACTTAGGTAATAAAACCAAAACAAGTTTACCCACTCTAATACCGATTGAAAGCTCGAATATGTATGAAAAGACAAGAGCTTGTTTAGACCCCTAAATAAAAATTACAGCTAGATTGTTTTTACTCTAACTTATCTAAGTGTGGGACAAGAGTAAATGAAGCGCAATAAACTGATAACTACTCTAGTGCATAAACATGAACAACAAACAATAAAAGTAAAGCACAAGAGTAAGGGAAGAGATATGCAACCACAAGATAACACCAAGACGTGTTATCAAAAAGGAAACCAAAGAACTCGGCGAAAAACCTTACCGCCGCCCTCCAAGCGGTAAATTAATCCACTAAAGAATAAAGTTGGAATACATGAATAATAAAAGACCCTTCAAGCCTAGTCTACCCTATGTACTTAAGCCCTCCAAGCTCTTGGTACCAATTGACTTAACGAAGCCTTGTCTTCTTTAGCTTTCCGGATCCCGCAATACGCTTAATTGCATCTGCCAAGCCTCACTGGCTTCTTTTGGCAAATCCCCAAAGCTTCCCAAGCTCCAAAACACTCTCTACACTCTGAAAATGTGTAGGTTGTGTTTGGGTACAAATCTCCTCTCAAGGTATGACAATAGGAGAGGGAATGAGAAGAGGTTAGAATGATTTCTCACTAAGGATGAGTTCTCTCTCTAAAAGATGTGTGTGTGTGTTGTAGAAAACCTATTTAAGGTTTTTCTCTCTGAATTGTCTCTCATACATTTGTGGGTAATGAAGGTATGTATAGTATGGATGAAGGGTAAGAAAGTCACACTTAAAAATCCTCTAGGCAGAATGTTTCATGAGTACCTTGTAGGAAGGCCTTACCTATGAGACACTCGCGAAACTAGCAATCTGGTACGACTCTTCAGCTTCCAGTCATGTCCTTCTCACGTGGCTACTTCGCAAGTTAGCTTCTCACGAGCTTCTCTCAAAATCCACTTGATCTTCAATTAAGCTTGAGTTTTCACCAACTTAATACTAAACCCACTACAATAAAATCCCACCAAAATACAAGGAAATAAATTTATGCAATTACAACACTTTTTGTCATGGAATAAGCCAATACTAATGTTATGATAAAAATCATAACTTAACATTTCCTTTATTTTTTGTTGGGTTAGGTGGTTATGTGAGGCTATGAGTCTTATCTTCATAAACATCATCGTCATCATTGGAAAAAGATGAGTCAACAGAAGTATCACCTAACCCCTCCTTAGGTGTCTCAAGATCATCAGGTAACACACCTAAAGTGGGGGGCCCATGCTACCTGTGGCAGCAATGTCCTTAAACATAATGTCTAATAAGTTAATATTCTCTAAACCTTTCTCTTGAAATTTTGCAGCTGCAGGTACCTCTTACAAGTTTGAATATTTTCATTAATAACTCAAATTAGCATGGTTTATCTACTAATACAACATACATACAATTGGGTTATACAAAACATACCATTAGCTTCCTTTCCCACCACTTATCAGTTGCAGCTATTTTTCCTTTGGCTACATCCCATCCCAATCCAGTTTCACTTCCCTTCAACTTATTCCAAAGCACCTAATCTTTCTTCAATTCATGCCATTTATGCTTATACTTCATCCTAGGATATTTCTTTTCAGTTTTATTTTCAAAAGTTGCTATAATATTTGTCAAACCCTTTTTAATAAAGTGGGAATCAGGTCGATTACCCTTAAATACCTCATCCACACAAGCTTCACAAAAGATAGTTGTTAATCTTGATGGCCATTAAGCTCTAACATTTGAGATATTTTGGGATGGCTTACCCATCTAAAAAAAACATAAGTTTGTTAATATTAATGTTCAGCCAAATACAACAAGTTCTACAATCAAACCCATGAGAAAATTGCATAGTAAGAGTAAGTTTCCTAGGTAAGCTATTTATGCCCAAGAAGATCACGACAACATACATGGAACCAAATATATTGAACAAACTCTGCTGGTTATTCCTAATGGATATACTACATCATGTAGACAATTATATATCTCACAGATGCATAATCTTAAGCAAAGAAAAATCTACAACTGTAAGAATCACGCTTATTAGACAAACATGCACTTCATAAAAGAAATTCTGGTTCTACTGTCACTTAGAATGCGCAAGCTCAATATTAGAAATCACATCAAGTTTTAAGGACAATATTTTGTTCCACAAAATAGATGTTCTTTATGAGAGACAAGCACAGCCTTGAAACCTTATAACACTAAGGCCACATATTAAGAAGGGACAAACAAAATACAAGGCCATTACCCCATGCATTTCAAAAAGGATGAAAAGCTATGGCAGAAATTCCATGGCAACAAAGTTACTTAATAGAGACATTATTTCACATTGTACAGCAACAAAACCATGGAGGGCTATCTGTGAGACAAAGAGAGCTCTTACCAATAGCAGCAACAACAACAAATCTTTAATTTCTAATATTTTGAGTTCAAATAGTGTAAACCAACATGCCAAAAGCCCAAATCTATATCATAAATTCAAAGATGGGTAATGGAGAATAGTTACCTGGAATCGCGATGAAGAACGACGATGAGCGGAGCAGAGCAAAAACAAAGAAAAGAGAACCAATCCTTGTGAAACTGATGAGTTTAGATGCAGAGGACTGAGGATATATATATGGTGAAGGGAAAGGACTGAGGATAAGCATGGAGCCAAAGGCTATTTTCGGTTTTCAGCCAAAAAAATTAGCGGTACCACGATTTGCAAATCGCGCGATATCAATATCACAACGGGAAGTTGCCTTTCTTGAAACGCGAAAATCTCTAGATTCAAAAGTGCAATCCCACAAATTTTTCCTAGCCAAACATATCAGGATTTTCACGATTTGCTAACTCAATACGCCTAAACAAACGAGCTCCTAGCATTGTTATTGTCATCATCACTTCCCATTCTCAAATACCTCATTCCCACATGCTAGAACACTATCCTTGTGATAGTAAAAAGGTCAAGTACCTTATAAACAAAATTATTTTGTTCTATAAATATAAGGCTCCTCTCAACTGGCAAGAGATCCTATGGATAGGTTAGAATTGAATGAAAACAAAATCTTGGAAGCCAAAAAACACAAGCAATGAATGTCCGTGGACATCATGTGATTTTCCTGTTCAACTCCTTTTTTTAAATAAAGAAAGTAAATAATTCATTAAAAAGCAGGGGTGTGGAACCCATGTACATGAGAAGTATACAAGAGATATAACAAAAACTATTAACAATAATTACAAAGATCAAGCATTTCAAGTAAATTAGAAATGGAAGCATGTCCTGAATATGATATCCACTTATGGGATCTAAGAATGCTTAGAGTTTTGAAGGACAAAATATTAGCTATATTTAATAAATCTTCTGTATTTCATTTCTTTATTTTGTTCTTCAAGGCAAAACTTAGTTAACGCTCTTTGTGTTCTTATGCCACCAATTAAACATTAAATTTCTAACTAGTAAGCCCAACCATGTTCACATCTAATCTCTAAACATACCTTCAAAAGTTCACGCTGTGCATTGGTCCATTTTCGTTACCAAGACACCCTTACACTTGTTCTTGTGATTCCTCTTTTCCTCACAAATGCAAAACTGTCATGAATGAGCTACATAAACTCATAAGCTTTATTCTTATGTGCCACCCATTTTCAACCAAACAATTCTAGACCATATAATATATCACGCAATGATTATCACACTGATACTATTCACAAAAAAATGTTTCAAACACCCTTAGACAATAACTTGTCTCGTTTTGGTTATATACTTGGTTGTGACAAGAATTTTCTATTCTTTTGCTTGTCTGCTTGGTTGTTACAGGAATTTTCAATTCTTATCAATATGCATCTACTGTCTTTCATACTCCAGCAAGAAGCTAGAGGAAACAATATCATTATGGCCAAAAAGTAATAATAATAATAATAAGATCCAAAGGTAACATAGTCACATTAAAGGAGCCATCCAACCCCCAACCGTGAACATATTGTGTAGCAACATCTTTTCCAATCTACCATGAAAACAAATTATTGTTATATTGCAAGTTTTACACATGCACACTCACACCCAACTCAAATTACACATAGATTAGCCACAAACCAATAAATAGCCTAATAAGCTTCTTCTAAGAAAAAAAAAGGGAGTTCCCCAAAACTACACCAATGGACAACCATAAAAACACAATAGATTTAACAACAAAGAAATAAAGACACAACCCAAATGAAAAATATACAAATAAAAATTAAAACAACATTGGTCTTTCTATTAACATTTATTGTGAATGTTGCAATTACACAAGGCACATTGAAAGTCAAATTAATGTGTAGCACTTCCCAATAGGTGGCCATTATATGTGTTACTTGACATTTGGTTCTTCCCCAAGAATGCAATCCCGATGAGCAGGAAAATTGCAATCTTCACAGTAGTAAAACCATTGCTTAGGATCTCGTTCTTCTTCACAGATATCACAGTAATATTCACCAGAGTCATCTTCTAGAGTATAACAGAGAGTGAAGGGATGTTCATGTTGGTTGTACAATGTGGTTTGTGGTAGTGTAGCGCATTTGAAGTCCAAAGCAAATTCACAACTGACACAACGAAATACTCCATACATTTCAGAATTACAACTACTACACTTCTCTTTATAGTTTGTTATAGAGAGGTAAAGAGGATGCTTATGAGATAAATGAGTTAGAGTGTCTGATAATAAAATACATTGAACATTGATATCAAGGTTGCAGCTCTGACAGTTGTATTTTAAGCCATTGCACCATTGGCCACAAGCATCACATGAAAAAGAATCTTGTTGATAATTGAGGGTGAGAGGGTGAGTATGATGTGAGTGTCGTTTTATTTTGGGTAATTTAGAACAAGATTTATGAAGAAAGAAACTACACTCGGTACAACTATAAAATGGAAGGAGAATGGATTGTACGCACCCATTGCATTTTGTGTTATTTGGAATCTCATCAGTAAGCTTCAAATCATGCTTGTGACTGAAGTGGTTGATTTCTGTGGCTATTTCAGTTCCATCCTCTGCCACAGTGCTTTTTATGACTTTGCAAATTTCTGAGTCAAAGGATTGATGGAGCTCTAGATCTTCAGTTTTTGACTCGGTGGACTGCTCCTCTTTAAGTTCCTGCAAATTTATGTGCTCCCAATTCCAAGAGAGCATAGCACAATAGAGGTGGACAGCAAAATCACATCTTGAGCAATAGTAAAGCCAGAGTGTATCCACTTTTCGAACACAAAGTAGACAAATTGGAGAGTTTGATCGATGGACTTCAAGAGAAGGGGTGAGGTAGAGAGGGTGATTGTGACGATAAACTTTCAGTCTACGAGGACAAGCAGCACAACGTGAATGTATAGCAAAATCGCATTGGACACAACAATAGGGCAGATTGCCTTCTTTGCCACAAAAGTCGCAAGTGAACTTCATCAACTTCCAAATGCTGCGGGTCAATTGGTGGTCATGAACTTCAGTTTGGATGGTGAGTGATAAAGAAGAACATCTGATGTGAATGTTGAAGTTGCAACGATAACAAAAATAACTGTATTCATTACTCTTTATTCCGCAAACGTCGCATTTGCTAAAAATTTCATATTCTTCTTTGTTGCTATAATATTTATATATGCTGAAGATAATAAGAGGATGATCTGGGTGTGAGGGATGGTGCAACCCAAGGGGTAGTTCAGCACATGATTTATGATGAAGGTACCCCTCTTCTCTGCATTCTTTACAGCTGTAGCTAGGGCCAAATACTGGTTCCAGGCACCCCAAACAAAAATCTCCGCTTCTCTCGTCTTCATTAAAGACCAACGGATGCTGCCAATGCCACCAATGCTGAAGCTCCATCTTCTAGACAACATTAAATTTGGTTAGAAAATAATGACAGTGCAAAACAAACTGAGAAATAGAGAGATGCACATGAGATGCTTGATTGAAGTCTGGTAGCATTTGTTTTCTCACTAATTATCATCAAGTCACATGGAAGAATTAGTAAAGTTTTGTATAAAGAGTAACGACTAATACCAAATAGACAATCTTGCACTTCTCCACTAAGCTTAAACACTAATGCTCTCGCTGGTTAGGCTTGCTCCAATTTGATTTGAAAACCCAATTTTTAATGTTAACTTGTGAGATTAGAGGTGTGAGGATTCTGGGATTTTAAGAAAGATAGGAAACATTTGGGTTCATTTGGAGGTCCGTGGATGCTGATGAGTTTGGAAGTGTCTAGAATGACTTTGTGTTTATAAAGTAACCCAATTTATGTAGAAATAGAATGGGAATTCCATTTCCCATTCGAGTATGGACTAGTTTAGAAGGATCTAGATTCTAAAACACTGTTTATTTTGAGTTTACAGCTCATTTATTAGGGTAGATTTGGGCCTAAGAATGTGGGTGGTCCATCTTAAAGTTCTGAACCAATGTAAAGTGTTGAAGACAATGTTGAAAAGTTTTAAATATTGAGATAGATAAAAAGTTCTTTAAAATGAGTATTAAAAAAAATTATGAAAAAAACTTTCAACTAAGATTATTAATAAAAGATAAAATAAATTTTTAATATGCACGGTATATAAGTTATTCTTTACATTACAAAAGGAATGAGATTTACTAGGGTCCTTATGTCAAATTCTTTTCACTAAGATTAATGTTTCTTCCTCCTATATAATAGTAGATAACTATAATTAAATTCTTGGTGAGGATCTACATTTATATGACAGGAAGGATTGTTACTTTTGGAATATTAAAAAATTTTATGCTTAACTCATGGTTGGAATAAATTTCTTTCCAAATTATGAGGTTTACCAAATATTATTATGATCTATCATTCTTTCTGAATATCGAAGCAATTAAGCATTAGAAACTCATTAATTTATATAGAGATCTTATAGTTTTTTGAATTATTAAATATATTAAACAAATAACCATATAGATTTAACAGTAGATCGCAATTGACTGTTGTGAATTCTTGCATGTGATTAACCTATAATAGATATTTAATAAGAATGTGAATTTAAGAAAATAGTAATAAAAAAAAAAGTAACTAATTGATGTAATTTTTATAAAAGTAAAGTCAAATGTAGCATGAACCAAACCCATTTAGCAATAATATATATCTCACAAAAATAAAATATTAATTCAAGTGCTAAATAAGCCAAAAATTTTACTTTATTTAACATCTATACAACAAAATTTAAGCAATCAAATCAGCATATTATTTATGAAATGTAATAGAAAAACACACATGCATATAAATAAATTTGCAAAAACAACCATCATGACTTACTATAAGAATAATCCAATATTGACTTCAAAACACACCTAGAAAAGCTTCCAAGTTAGTCTCAATATCAATTTTGTCAAATATATGTTCATGTGGAGGACATCCATGACTTCTTCTATATATAGACTTATTATTCCTTTGGCACATAAAAACATTCTTCAATACAAAAGAAAGAACATGAGAAGAAATTGGGCAAGGAATTTGATGCTTACTTGTTTAGATGTTTATACTTATCTTTCTCATTTTCTCTTATTATTATTATTATTATTATTATTATTATTATTATTATTATTATTATCATCATCATATCTAGACTTCATACTAACATTTCCTCTTTATTTTTTTGTAAACATGTCCATACAATCAATTTATTTCTCATTCATTTATTATATTTCTTTATGCATCTCTATCTAGGTTATACAAACACGCATGAAACTTTGTCTTTTTGTTCCTTAGATATATTCTTTGAAAACATCAAGATGTGCCAGTTGAGATACACTCTGATAAGATGGTAATTTGATGATGATAGATCAATCCTAATTATGTCATATATTCAACACCCAAAAGAAGCTTCATAAATTGTATTATATTTCATTAATTATATGTGTAACCATATTAAAATATAGATGACAATTTGTTAGTGGTTCTAATCTGGACCATCAAAGACATCATTTATTTACCAATTATTAACAGTTTACCACCTGTTGTAATATTGTGTCCCTAGCTTTATTCATACGACTTAACTAATTGAATTTATTTTGTTATCTTTTATATTAATTAATTTATAATTGATTTCTTTTAGATAAGTAGATTAGTAACTGTAATAAATATATAACTTCAGTTCTGGTACATTTAACACTTTTGCTTCAAAACTGTAACAAATTGTTTTCCGTTTTGTGTGTGTTTCCTCTTTCCATTTTCTTTGTTTTTGAAAAACATAAAAATTGAGGTAAAAAAAAAAAACACAAACATTAGATTGACGTAAAAGAGAAAAGGAAAGAAGATTGAATAAAGAAAAAGAATAAGGACAAAAATACTTTAAAGAAATGAACTTCTTTATCTTTGCTTTGATTCTACTCAATCATTTTAAAAAATTGATCATTCCAAACTTGAATGCTATATCTTGTGTAACTTTCACTTCTTTATCTTTGCACTAATTCTACTCAATCATTTTAAAATATAAAATTCTACTCAATCAATTTAAAAAATTGATGATTCCATACTTGAATGTTATCTTTAGTATGACTTAATCATGTCAAATGTTGCAACTAATATCTGGTACCTCTAATAAGCATAAAATATCGGTTAGTCCATTATATTTTAGTTTATCAACACCTATTGTAACTCTAAGCAATGTTATACCACTTAATAGAATAAAATTTTGAAAATACCTAGTGTTAGATTACATGTTATCTATGCTTTTAATATGCATTGAACTCTGAACATTCTTGTTAGAAACACCAGCCAGTGTCAATTGAACTATAACATTCTTCATGCAAAATTATGATTTAACTAGAAACATAAATGTTATGTTCTCACAAATTTGAAAGGAATGAATCTAACAAACCAAACTTGATAATTTTATATTTCCATGGATATGATTTCAGGAATGAAAGATTCCACAAGCCAAATGGTCTCTAAATGTTTAAAAATTCAAGATTTACCTTTCACATTCCCTAAATTAGGTGGTGAATAGGTAGTTTCTCTCCAAGTGCAATGCAGAGTTTCAAGCTATGGTTATTGATACCACAACAGTTTTAGAAAATAATTCTTGGATGATCTATGCTGCAAAGATATCTTGACTTTTGGAAAAAAAAAAACCTTGCTTATTGTGACAACCAATCACCAATTAGTCTAGCACACAGTGCCACAATTTTATGAAGTTGATGTTTTAGAAATTATTTTGCTTATTGTCATTTAGTTTGATTTTACTAACAATTTCGTTAGTTGACAAGTTTTGCTAACATCCTAAGTCTCAAAAACTCAAGTTCAATAAAGAAACTCAAGTCTCAAGACTCGAGTTCAAAGTGGTAGCAAAACTTAAGGTGGACTAAAAATATGTGTAACTCGAGTCTTAGAGACTCGAGTTCCATATACACACACAAATAATATACATAGTTTAGGTAGAGAAAGTTGCCCAGATTGAACAAGGAAAAACAAAAACAAAAAAGAATAGAAAATGCAAGTTGTCAACACAATAAGCTAGTGAGAAGGACTTGAAAAATTGGTGCTGCTGCCCACTAAGCAAAGCTACTTCCTCTCCTTTGCCAATTTACCCATATTGATTTCGGTATTTGTTTTGGGTTTTGTGTTTGGTTATGTTCTTAAATTTTTAGGGCTGGAAGTGATTGATTCGAAAATGGGAGAGAATGGGATGCCATTACAAAGACTATGAGAGTAATTTTTGTTTGCAGGAATTCGAGTCTTAAAGACTCAAAATTCATGTGGATTTTTAGTCCACCTTAGTTTTGCCACCACTTTGTAACTTGAGTTTCAAAGATTTGAGTTCCTTCATTGAACTCGAGACTTAGAGACTCGAGGTGCTACTTAGCAAAATAGTTAATAAAACTTGTCAACTAACAAAATTATTAGCAAAATCAGGCTAAATGCCAAAAAATCCTTGGTTTGGTTCACGGCTTTAATGGTGGAACACCCCGTTCTTGATTTTTTTGTTTACAAAACTCTCGTTTGGAAAAATAGACTAATGTACAGAGCCATCACTTCTGTTGTGTTTTAGAGATGTTATAAAGCAGTCTTATCCCATTTTATTGGAGAGGCTGTTTCTAGACTCAACCTCATGATCTTGTCTTTTTTGTGGAATGTATTAGAGGTTTGCATCAATTTATTTGAGTGGTTTTTTCAATACAACCCAACCAATCCAACTCACCTAGATTGGATTGGATAGTTTTTTTTCTTCTTCTTTTTTTTTTTTTTTTTTTTAAATGAGCATTAGTATAGCACCAACACAAATAAAAACAAATTTATTAATGCTTTAAAGTTTAAACCGATACAAATAATAACATATTTATAATGGTAATACATCGAGCCAACACAAATAATCAAACCAAATGACATTTCATTTAGTTAATAAGATATCAAATAGTTCAATCTCAACTCAATTGAGAAACAAAATAAACATGAACTAGTTTTAATATTTTATAGTTATTAAGATATTATATAGTTCTATCTCAACGCAATTGATAAAAAAAAAATAGTAAATCATATAATATATTTTTTAAATATAAGTAGGTCAAGTTGGATTAGGTGAATTTGTGAATTTGCTGGCCAACACACAACCCAATCCACCATAAAAAAAGATTTTGACAATCCAACCCAACCCACCAACCCCCAAAAATCAACCCAACATAGCGGGTTGAGTTGGATTAGGTTGATTTTGGCGGATTGGTGAGATAGTAGCACACCCCTAAAGATAATTATCATTGTACCAAGGCTTAACTTTTTTTTTTTTCCTTAAAATGCAAAATCCTTTAAAATTTTGAGAGTAACACTTGCACTATGTTTTTGTTTGGCAAATTTTTTTTAGCGTTTAGCATTTTGCTTTTTGGCTCACCTTTCTTTTTTTAAATTTAATAAAACTAGTTATTAGCTTTTTGTCACATGTGTGACATAAAAAGAAAAAACTACTAAATATTTGTATATGTTTTGATAAACATTATACAAATAAGCTATAAGAAACTATAGAGTTCTCTTAAGTCGACACTTGTAATGTTATAAAATTTTTGAGACCTAACATAACAAGCTCTTTTTTTTCTTTTTCTTTTTTTGTGGACCATGGTGCGGACACAAGATATAAGCCCCCAATTATACGCATGTATGGGAGGAAGAGCAAAAAGAAGACGGCCTAACCAATGGCCTTATGGATGGGGCCTGTTAGTTATCGGGCTTTAGATTGAGCAAGCCCGAGCATTTAATAATTAGGGTTTCTTTGTGCTTTATGTTGTTAGTTATTTAAACACTTTTTCTGATTATTGTAAGACAGCTTTTGATAATTATAAAAAAACGTGTGTTTTCTTTTACACTGGTGCCGACTCTAGTTTGCTTGGTGCTAACTCCAAGCAACCCTTAGGTGCTGACTCCTAGGGTTTATTTTTTTATTTTCTGTATTTTTGAAATATTGTGGTTGTCCTCCCCACCTTCGCGCCACCACCAGCCGACGATCCTTAGCACCAGTCGAAGTCCATCGTAGCAGCACCTTCCTTTTTTCCTTTCTTTTCTTTTAAGCTTTGTTTGTGGAGTTTAGTTTGAGTTCATTTTGCCTCTTTAGTGCTTCGTGTTTGACATTTGACTCTTGTATTTTGTTTTTTTCTAGTTAAAAAAAAAAAAAAAAAAAAAAAAAAAAAGAAAGAAGAAAGAATGTTGTTACTATTACAGCCCATTGCTACGTGAAAGAATGTATTGGGCCTAAATTCCTATGTGAAAGAATTGTTCATCCACAGGTTATTTTGTTCAGCTAGACCCACTCAATTGAGGAGCCAGATCGTGACTGTCTAATACAATAAGTTGGCCACTGACTAGGGTACAATTCTTACTCTATTTTTTTGGTGGATTCAATTTTGTCTCATTAAAAAATATTATCTTTATATTTTTTATGTGCATATCCCACCATACCCCATTAGCCTATCCATTTTGTGCTCAAATTAGCTGTTTTATTATTTGTGTTTACTTTCAGTACCCACTCTAAAATTCCAAAAAAAAAAAAAAGAAAAAAGAAAAAAAAAAAGACATCACCCAATTTCTTTGAAATATCTGATTCTCATTATTAATTGAGGAGCTTAGTGGAATTTGATTGTTATTTGGGCTATCTTTCAATATTGTGAACACTGCCACTATTTGACTGCAATTTATTTCTTTGATTCATTGATCAAGTTTCTACATGCACTCTTGCTTGAGCTTCAATTTTACATTGAGAATTGGTTACTTGAATATTTTGGAATCTCAACTGCATTCATAAATATAGTGTTGCATGCATCTACGTAGTGGTCGCATCATGTCAAACCCTGAAATTCAATCTACTTCCGAGTCTAGTCCCTCTTTAGAGCAAACTATTGGAGACCTAGCAAAAAGTGTCCGTGATTTACTGGTTAGGGTAGATCGAATTGAAGCATCCCAAAGAGAGCCCATTAACCAGGAAGGAGATAACATGCTTAGGCAGAATAACCATGGTTACTTTAATAGGGCTCCAAACCTTGAACATGATCACTATAATCACTATGGCCCTAGGGACTATAATGATAGGATGTCTAAGGAAAAGATAGAAGTACCCACCTTTGATGGCTGCCTAGACCCATGGGTTTTCACTGATTGGTTACGTCAAATGGAGAAATTCTTTGACTACTACCATTAGGCTGATAATAGAAAGGTGAGGTATGCTAGGATGAAGTTGATTGGGAGAGCCGACCTTTTTTGGGAGGACCTTGAGGAAACCCTTAGGCGTAGACGTGAGCCCCCCATTATTGATTGGATTGAGATGAAGGAGGCACTCTCGAGGAATTACCTTTCTCCAACTTATAGGAGTTCTCTCCTTGAGGAATGGGATCGCCTAAAACAGGGCACTGCTCTTGTGGCCAAATACATAGAGAAGTTCAAGGAATTCAAGAGGCGAATCCGAATAGTTGAGGAAGAGGTTGTCACGCTCAATAGGTTCAAGAAAGGTTTAAATGCTAACCTACTAGGCGAGATTATCACCCGAGGAGTCACTACCTTAGGAGAAGCTTATGACCTTGCTAGGAATTGTGAGTTAGCATCCAAGTCTATCTTTTGGCAACGTTCTGAGCTTCGGAGTGTTCCTACCAACCCCCAACCTTTTGGTAGCAAATTTAGACTTGCCTTACCCCTTAAGGCCAACCCCAATAGCATCCCAATAGAAAAAGAGGATAAGGGAAAAGGTGTAATCAATGAGCCCTCAAGATTAGGCTCTCGCCTCCAATGCTTCAAATGCAATGGGATTGGACATGTTGCAGCTAGATGTCCCTCTAGGACCCTTGTCATTCAAGAGGGTGATGAAAAGGTTGAAAATGTTGAGGAGCTAGTGTATGATCCAAATGTTAAAGGAGTCCAAGATATTGAGGCTGGATGGGAAGATGAACCTAACTACCTCGTGTACATTAGAACCCTTTCTCCCCAGGTTGATGATTCCAATGTTGTTTTTGGTGTCCCTAGAGTGAATGTGGTAAGGTGTGCTTTGACTGAACAAAGAGACACTAATGATTGGCGAAGGAGCACCATTTTCCAGACTTACACTAAGTGTGGAGACAAAACTTGCAAGGTTATTATAGATAGTGGGAGTTGCATTAATGCAGTGTCCTCTAATGTTGTTTCCCGTCTAGGCTTGAAATTGATCCCATACCCTAACCCATATAAAGTTTCTTCGGTGGATACTTCCTCCATATCCATAAAAGAAAGATGTGTTATCCCACTTCAATTCCTCACCTACAAGGTTGAAATATGGTGTGACGTAATTCCCATGGATGTAGGGCACATAATCTTAGGTAGACCTTGGCTTTATGATTGGGATGTCACCCTTCATGGGCGTTCCAATTCTTGCTCATTTATGTTTGAGGGTAAGAAAATTGTGCTCAATCTTTTGAAACCCAAGCCAATTGACGTGAGCAAGAAGCCAGAAGCACCAAAGGCGAAAGGTCTGAACATCATAAGCCCAAAGGCATTTGAGAGGGTAGCCGTTCAAGAATCCATTGTGTTTGTCTTAGTGGCCAGGGAACTTCATGGAGACACCCATGAGGAGCAACCTGAAGAAGTGAGGTCCGTGCTCCAGGAATTTATGGATGTTTTCCCTAAGGAACTCCCCGATCATTTGCCACCCATGCGTGACATACAGCACGCCATAGATTTTATGCCCGGAGCGACCCTACCTAACTTGCCTCACTATAGGATGAGTCCTGCAGAACATGCCGAGTTGCAAAGGCAAGTAGAAGAACTACTTCGGAAGGGTTTTGTTCGTGAAAGCATGAGTTCTTGTGCAGTCCCTGCACTTCTAACTCCAAAAAAAGATGGGACTTGGAGGATGTGTGTTGATAGCCGTGCCATCAACAAGATCACTGTGAAGTATCGTTTTCCTATCCCTCGGTTGGATGACATGTTGGATATGATGGCTGGAGCAACGATCTTTTCCAAGATAGACTTGAAAAGTGGCTATCATCAAATTAGGGTTCGTCCAGGTGATGAGTGGAAAATTGCCTTCAAGATGAAGGATGGTTTATATGAGTGGATGGTCATGCCTTTTGGATTGTCCAATGCTCCTAGTACCTTTATGAGAGTGATGACTCAAGTGCTCAAGCCTTTTATGGGGAAATTCCTGGTTGTGTACTTTGATGACATCCTTATCTATAGTAAGTCTAGGGAGCAACACTTAGACCATCTCACTCAAGTTTGTTTGGCCCTTAGGAATGAAAGCTTATGTGGTAACCTCAAGAAGTGCTCTTTCTTTACCGATAGAGTTGTCTTCCTAGGCTTCATAGTATCTTCTGAAGGAGTTTCTGTTGACCCCCAAAAGGTTCAAGCGATTGTGGATTGGCCCGAGCCCAAAAATATCCATGAAATTCGAAGCTTTCATGGGCTCGCTTCCCTTTATCGCCGATTCATCAAAGGGTTTAGTACCATTATGTCCCCCATCACTGATTGTATGAAACAAGGAGAGTTTATTTGGACAAAAGCTGCTACTAAGGCTTTCAATGAAGTAAAGCAAAAGATGACGGAGGCACCTGTCATGCGTCTCCCTGATTTTAACAAGCCTTTTGAAGTGGAATGTGATGCCTCAAGTATTGGTATAGAGGGAGTACTTAGTCAAGAGCGCCACCTAATTGCTTATTTTAGCGAGAAGTTGAATGATGTTAAGCAAAAGTACTCCACATATGACAAAGAATTCTACGCCATTGTGCGAGCTATTTGGCATTGGCGCCATTACCTGTTGTCGCGAGAGTTTATTATCTACTCCGATCATGAGGCTTTACGCTACCTCCATTCCCAAAAGAAGTTGAATTTTAGGCACGGTAGTTGGGTTGAGTTTCTGCAACGCTACTACTTTGTGGTGAAACATAGGGCGGGAGTTGAGAATAAGGCTGCTGATGCATTAAGTCGAAGGGTGTCTTTGTTGTCAGTCATGAGTGTTAAGGTTATTGGGTTTGAACGACTCAAGGATGACTATGAATCATGCCCAGATTTTGGGGAGCTCTACACTAGCCTAAGTAATGCCTCACGGCCAGTCCTGGATGATTATACTCTCCAGGATGGTTACTTGTTCAAGGCCAACAAGTTATGTATCCCTTGGTCATCAGTGAGAGACTTCCTAGTTTGGGAGATACATGCAGGAGGTCTTGCAGGTCATTTTGGTCGAGATAAGACAATTGAGGAAGTGGAATGTCAATTCTATTGGCCTAGTCTTAAGAGGGGCGTTGCCAAGATAGTTGGTCAGTGTCGTACATGTCAACTAGCCAAACATCGCAAGCAAAACACTGGCCTGTACATGCCTCTACCTGTGCCAGATCGCCCGTGGCAGGATGTGAGTATGGACTTCGTGCTAAGTTTGCCCCGCACCTTTAGGAAGCATGATTCTATCCTAGTAGTTGTTGATCGCTTCTCTAAGATGGCTCATTTCTTACCATGTTCTAAGACTTCTGACGCTTCTAAAATTGCAAAACTCTACTTTGATGAGATTGTCAAGCTTTATGGTCTTCCCAAAACCATAGTGTCTGATAGGGATGTTCGCTTCATGAGTTATTTTTGGAAGACCTTGTGGCACTTAGTAGGCACCAAATTGAAATTTTTCACAGCATTTCATCCTCAAACTGATGGTCAAACTGAGGTGGTCAATCGTAGTCTAGGCAACCTTCTTCGGTGTCTAGTGGGTAAGGCCAATCGAAATTGGGATTCAATTCTTCCTGTAGCCCAACTTGCATATAATAGCTCTGTCAATAGGTCTATAGGTGCTAGTCCTTTTGAGGTTGTGCATGGATTTACACCTAGGAAGCCCTTAGATCTGTTGCCCATGTCCCCACATATTAGGATTTCTGAATCTGCTGAGGCATTTACACGACATGTTCATGATTTGCATAATGAGATTCGCAAAAAAATTCAGGTAAGTAATTCTCAATATAAAATTCATGCTAACACGCATCGGCGTCATGCAGAGTTTCAGGTAGGGGATTATGTCATGATTCGGATCCGACCTGAACGGTTTCCCTCGGGGACTGTTAAGAAATTGCAGGCTCGTAGTGCCAGTCCATTCAAGGTATTGAAACGAATGGGCCCAAATGCATATGTTATTGACCTTCCTCATGATTATGGTATTAGCTCCTCCTTTAATATTGAGGATCTAGTTTCTTATAAAAGCCCTACAGCTATTCCTGATACTCCTTTTGATAAGCCTTTACCTGATCCTATTGATGCCCCTATTCCTACCCCTTTACCTTTAAATTTGCCCTATGCACATAAAGAATCTATTGATGCTATTTTAGATGAACAGATTGTTTCTACCAGGGATAGAGGAGTTCACCGTTTCCTAGTTCGGTGGCGAGGGCGACCAGATTCTGATTGCACATGGATTACTAGGGATGAGCTACAGCGATTGGATCCTAACTTGCTGGAGTACTACCAGAGCTCTTCAGATTTCCACTCGACGGGGTCGAGTTCTTCTCACCCAGGAGGAGTTGGTGAGGACACAAGATATAAGCCCCCAATTATACCTATGTATGGGAGGAAGAGCAAAAAGAAGACGGCCCAACCAGTGGCCTTATGGATGGGGCCTGTTAGTTATCGGGCTTGAGATTGAGCAAGCCTGAGCATTTAATAATTAGGGTTTCTTTGTGCTTTATGTTGTTAGCTATTTAAACACTTTTTCTGATTATTGTAAGACAGCTTTTGATAATTATAAAAAAACGTGTGTTTTCTTTTACACTGGTGCCGACTCCAGTTTGCTTGGTGCTAACTCCAAGCAACCCTTAGGTGCTGACTCCTAGGGTTTATCTTTTTATTTTCTGTATTATTGAAATATTGTGGTTGTTCTACGTCAGACCATCATGTGTAATTTTTTAATAATAAAAAATTATCATATAACTTAAATATTGTATTATTATTATTATTATTGTGGGTGCCTAAGGACTACAGTAATGATGTAGGGATATCACGTGCCCGAAGAGGGAATTTGCCCGAGGAGAGGAGGGGATGAGACAAATGACTCTGAGACGTTCCAGGTGGAAAGTATGGTCTGAAGAGAGAGAATCAGTGAGAATAAGAAAAGTTTCTAGTTTGGAGTAGCTTGTTGCCTCCGCATTAAATGGTGGGCAACAGTTTTATCAACTACATTGATGAGGAAGTGACCTAAATAGTGTAAATCATAGCTAAGCAAGCTCCTTCTACCACCTTCTTCAGATGTAAAAAGAGACAAATGTCATGGGAAGAGATTTGTTAGGTAAAGATGGGAGGTCAAGATGTGAAGAATGGAGAAGTATATAAGAAAGATAGTGTTTTCAGAAAAATGGAGCCAGACACAAGTATCAAGAAATAGAAAAGAAACAAGAAGAATGCTGAGAAAAAGATGAACAGTACCATTTTCTGTATAACATAGGCCTCCTTAGGCTAGCTTGTATTGCTATATTAGCTCATCTATTCAATAATATTAGCCATTTCTTCCTTATTTTCATCCTCGAGCAGGGCTCCCTCTTATTGTTTGTTTCTCTCTCTTACAAATTTATTAATTTGGGTCAAGATTGAACTGTACAAATTACTGTTCTAAGTGGGCTAGGGTTGCAAGCTTATTTGGTCCTTACGATTATTATTATTATTATTATTATTATTATTATTCCATTAGATATATAGATAAAATAATAATAATAATGAATGATTAATAGAAGGGTCAATAACATTCATTTTTATTTTTGAGAAACTTCACTATTAAAAGTTTATAAACCAGTAGCAATCACTTGTTAAAACTTTATGTACCAAAAGCAATCACTTGAATTGATACGTTAAAAAAAAAAAAAAAAAACCGCCTGATAAGCAACCAAGAGTAAGGGTGGGTTCTAATTAGATCAAGTGGTAATATCTTTAATAGTTGAAACTCTCTCAAGGACAATATATGTGTGTGTGTGTATATATATATATATATATATATATTTATATTTTTTGGGCGTTGGAAACCTGGAAATTGTTTATTGAGATTAAAATAAAAAATAATATAAAAAATCCCGTTTGGAAACAAGGATTTCCAAATCCAAATCCCCGTTTGGGCCAGCAAATAAATAAAGAAATAGACTTGGATTTGGGGATTTGAAATCAGGGGGAAACAGAGCAAGTAGAGCAGCGAAGAAGAAATTCAACTACACAACTTTTCGATACTCTTAACAGGTACTTCCGGCCTCTCTCTCATTTTCGTGTCCCTGTCTTTTGAGTTTCAATCTCTCTATTTTTCTATGCTTTTCAATTTTCAGATTCGCTTTCTTACTTATATATCTCTTTTTTCTGCAATAATTTTCTCTGATTCAAATTCAATGCAATTGTGATCTTACAGTGTTGTATAGCTATGTCTACAATCTTAGGGTCTTTTTATTTTGGGGGTTATTTACAAAACTTTGTTATACATATCAAATTTAGCTCTTTGATTTTTGGAGTTGTAAGTAGTTTTTTTTTTCTTTTTTTTTGGGTTTTGTGTTTTCATTTTGGTTTTGCATTGGATTATATGAATTGGGTTTCTTTATTTTTGCTTATTTCATGGTATGTGTTAAGTTTTGGAGTTAACTCTTTCTTTTAGGGGTTGTTGGATTTGGTACATGAAGTCCAAAAATAACATAAGTAGACATGTTAATAAAGGAAGTAACAAAGATTATAACTTTGGATACAATAGAATGGCAAACAAGAATACGTGTGGCCGACCCTAAATAATCTATTAAGGTACCATATTCAACCCAAAAAAATTTGGGACTAAGTTTTAGTTGTTGGATTTTCCTGTTGTCTGATTTTTTTCATTTTTTTTTAAAAAAAAAAAAGAGGAAAAGAACTGTTGCGATAGATTTCCTGTTGTTTGGGTTCTTAGAAAAAATGGTGGGAATGAATTGTTGCATTGGAAAACCTTTAATTCAAAAATTCATGCTGGTTTAACCTTTTTCTTTTGTGTGTGTGTGTGTGTGTGTGTGTGTGGAAATCTTTGACAGTTGAATTTATATTTGTCATGAGCTTGTTTGATGTTCAGGTTTTGGTTTGGAAGAGCTTCTAATGGCGACAGCTACGTACCCGCCACCACCACCGTATTACAGACTCTACAAAGATTACTTACAAAACCCAAAGTCAGCTCCTGAGCCTCCCCCTCCTATTGAAGGGACTTATGTTTGTTTTGGAAGCAACTACACTGTGAGAATTCCCCCTTTTTTGTTTTTATTCTCTCTTGCAAAATACATGTGAATATCCTTGTTTCGATTTTTAGGTGTAATGTTTAGTCAGAATTTTATGTGAAAGTTAATTGTGCTGAACTATTGTTTGTATTTAATAATTTGAATAATGTATCACCTGTTTGTTCACAAGTAACAATAGCAAGTGAAGAGGATTTCCTGAAAATGCGTTAAGGGGGAAGGAGGTTTTAATGTCTTTAGTTTGTAGGTCTTAAGTCCAAAGCTTGGATTTGATGAAATCATTGAGCTTATATTATGATTGAATTATTAGGCTTCTATCATTATTCTATTTTTCCATTATAATTTTTCCAATTTTTTGTATAGACTGATGATGTGCTTCCAACCTTGGAAGAACAAGGAGTGCGCCAGCTATATCCAAAGGGACCAAATATCGGTATGAATCTGTGGCACATTTACCTAAATGTTTTGCAACTACCACTTAAAAAAAAAAAAAAAGAGTAGTCAACTATTTGATCATTTATGAAGTTCTCCTTTCTTTGATAATAAGAGTTTTTTTTCCTTTTTTATTCCCAAATAAATTGGTCAGGTTACTAGTAGAATTAGTTTTTTCCTCTTCTCTCTTCCTTGCTTCTTGAATGTTGAGTAATTCATTATTTTTCAGATTCCTGATAAAAAGTGTAGAAAGCACCATTAAGAGGGGGCTCTTTCCCTCCTGTTTTTTAAACTAGTTTGGACACTAGTGATGAATGATTTTTTTTTTTTTTCCTTAATCTGGATATTTCCATACACATAAGATCTTATGGGTTTTCTGATTGTTAATCTCTCTAGCACATTGTCTACCATTGAAGCCTTTTGAAACTTCTGCAAAGATGAAGGAAATTGATTCAAAGTAATTGGTTTCCGTATTGTTAATCTCAGATCTCAATTCTGATTTGAAAGGAAAATTCTCATACTATCATAAAGTGAGATTACAATGACTAGGCTATTTATACACTAAGGAGTTGGTTATGCTAACAACTCCTGAACAAACTATGCTGGCACTTACAACTACCAATAATTATCTACATGTCCATAATTATTAACATGTTTAGAAGAAAGTACAAGTAATTCTGCACATGGCATACTCAGCCACGACCCCATTGCCATGTGAAATACCCTACATCACATAGAGAGAGAGAGAGAGAGCGGATTATCTGTTTGCCCACGTATTTCATCAAATTATGATACAATCGGTAGGGAAAATAACAGTTGGTAGTGCACTCTGTAACCTACCCCCCAGTACCCCTCTCTCCTTTTGTGGTTAAGTGCTACTGTACTCTGAATGCTTTTTTCTTCTTCTGTTTTCCCCCCAAGTATTTTTTGCTACCAGATTTTTTAAAGCTGCTGTCTGTTATTGTTTATGTAGATTTTAAGAAGGAACTGAGGTCCCTTAATAGAGAGTTGCAGCTGCATATTTTGGAGCTTGCTGATGTTCTTGTTGAGAGGCCATCGCAGTATGCAAGGAGAGTGGAGGAAATATCCCTTATATTTAAAAACTTACACCATCTTCTCAATTCACTGCGTCCCCATCAGGTAAAATCATTCTGGATTATGTGTGATCATTTCTTTTGGATGGTTTTCAAGAATCTACTTCATCATATATTGTCCTTTTCCTTATAGGCTCGAGCAACGTTAATTCACATTCTAGAACTCCAAATACAACGCCGTAAACAAGCTGTGGAGGATATAAAGAGGTATGACCTTAGAAAGTGTTTGTAATTTTGTCTTCCTTTTGAACTTATAAAAAAAAGTTTATCTTTGTTTTGAGCATTTTATATGAGAAATTTCTTTTGTTCTTGATTTCTTGTAAGATCATTGGAAGGGTGTCGTAATTTTACCTGCTGAATGTATAGCTTTTAGTTCCAAAAAAAATTGAAATTTAATCCTTTGATTGTTATTGTGTGAGAAAGTGATAATTACAATTGAGCTTTTAAGTGAGAAAATTTCTTTTGCATTTTGCCCCTTTTAAGATTGTTGGATGGATGACTTCATTTTACAAGCTGAATTAATAGCTTTTAGATATTTAAAAATAGAAATAAATTAATAATAATCCTTTGTGTGTGTTTGTTGAACCAGGGGAGTGATGTCGGAAAATTTAAGCCCAAAGGCCCATTACTCTGTTTTTCAATCCATTTGCTATCTCAGGGCCAGGCATTTATTTCTCTTAAGTTATGCTTTGTTATTATCATGTCTATAGTATTTTTAAAGCTTTTGTGAATAGAATGTGACCTTTAAATGAAGTTAAACGCTTAGGATTTGATTGTTATATGCAAGTTGAATGGATTGGATTCTAGGGTTACTAAAGTCTATTATAAATATCACCTCATTTGAGTCATTTTTAGGCAGTATTTTCTTATATACTTTATAAAATTTTAGATTTGAATATTTCTTGAGCTGTTTTATATCCTAGCAATCGATATTTGATTGTTCCAACTTCATTCCTATTATCTTTTTCTTTGATTTAATCTTAGTTTTATTATATTTTTTTAAATAACCCTTCTTCTACCCTTGAACTAAGTTTTCTTAAACCCTTCTACCCTAGAACTAATTTCTCACCATATCCAGTGGTATTAGAGCAAGCATTCTAGATCTAAGCCATAATATTTATATCTGAATTAAAGGTTACAACTTTAACCTATGGTTGGTCATGGTGGAGATCGTGGGGTTAGAGGAAATCTAGACCAATAGACAGAGAAGCAGGAGCCCTTAAAGGAATTATGTAAGTTGACCACGAATGTTAGGACATTCCAAAAGGTGCTCTACGACTGCTTTTCATGCCAGCCTCTAGTAGTTCATTCCTGGACTTGGTTCAACTAAATTACAATTTACGTGTTGGCATGAGATGGAGGAATAATGATGTTGATGTGTTTTTGGTTTTTTTCCTCTCATCTTAATAAAAGCTGTTCTTGTAGGCTGGTGCGGTGTTGTAATTGTGCTAGGAAATACCATTAATCTTGTATGTGGAACTCTGGAAGCACAAGAAAATTGATAGTTGAAATCAGCTTGTCTTTGTCCTCAGCATGGCGTTTACTGATAGCGTTGTCTTTCTTTGCCTTAAAAGGCAGCTTATGATATATAGGCCAATTATCTATGAATTACAGCTGACATTGCATGCTGACTTTAGGGTCTGACTGACACACTTGGTTCTATCTCAGATGGTACCTCCTCCCCTTTTAAGAACATGGTAGAGGGTGAGGTTGTAGGTTTAAGACCCATTGGGTGTGTAGCCATAAACTTCCAAGGAGGGAATTTGAATTTATTCTTCTTGAAATTGTTAGAATAAACAAAGTTGATTGGCAATATATGCCTCTTGTTGTTTTTCTTTATACCATAAGGTAGGAACCTTCATCTTAAGCATTATAAGTTTCTTCTCAATATTTGCATTATATGTAATGAAGCTGTAATGTCCTAGGGCAGTGAACATGTAGTCGCTATGATAGCTCCAAAATGCTTATTAAATTGACCTTACCGTTTGTTTAATTGCTTGTTCAGGAGAAGAGAAGAAGCTCGGAAACTTCTCAAGGAGTCAATTGCAACCTTGGATGGAAACTAGTGCATGAATTGGATAATTTTTGATGAAATAATAGCTGCATTTACTGCTATTTAGTTCTACTCAGCGCATCTTCTGTTTTCTCACTCTCCTGGAAATCTGTCTTGAATATATCTGTTGTGTAACATATGACTGTTAGGGTTTAATTTTAAGTATGCCAACTGAGTAATCCCTAAAATTCTAACTACAGGATCTTGAGCACATGAAGCCTATTAGAGAATTATGAAGAAAGCTGAACAAATACTTGTGGATCTGAAATCTGCTATTGTAGAAATATATGAATGGCCAACTTTCCTCAAAACCAATTGGGGGACCCATTAGTGGCAATTTATAAGATCATCTATGTATTTGGATGGAGAGAGAAACAAACCCCCCAACCCCCTTTCTTTTATTATTACCAGTTCAACAGTTCAATTTTGATTTTATTATGTATGTCTGGGATTAAGTGGCCACTATGACTATCATCTAAGAGGAGAAAAAAAAAATTACATTTTTATATTGTCCCCCGAGATGCTATTAGTTTGTACTACCAATTCCTTCCCTATAGTCTGTCTTTTATCTCCAGCACATTCTACGTGATCTGAGATTGCATGTGCATCCTGCATACCATGAAACAGAATCTTTGATTTTCCCATAGCCAATTGACTGGCCATCATCTTGTTGTGCATATTTTTATTCTCTTTGATTTCCATTTTCTCGGATGCATTCCTTAGTTCTCCTGACCTGAAATTTGGTTAGTCCACAGATATTGCGAATGTTTTTACTAGGCTGTTAACTACATCTTTAGAAGGAGGCTATAGCTCATCATCATTACAAGGCCAACAATTGGGTCATCATTGCTGCATAATCATCACCATGCTCTTCTATCAAATTTTTTGACCGGTTTCACTTTTAGTTTAAGACATGTTACAAACTCCAAAAAAACTGATAACGACAATTCTAAAATTGACAGAAGGATTAGGCTATAATCAATAAACAGATTCCCTGACACTACTTCCTCTAATTATGGAATAAAAAAGAAGTAAAGCTCAAAAATAGCCAAATCAGTTCCTAAATTTTAAATCCCTCCTATAGATAAGAGCATTCGGCTCTCTCGCCTAAACATTCACATCCTAGAGTATCTGACTTGAAGGAAACATAAAAGCACTCGTGTAAAATAACTAATTGTTAAGCCATCAATACTCTTACGATGCAATAACTTTTTAATCATCAAGCATGTTCTAACATGAAAATATCCGGGACCTCAGTTACTGCAAAGTAGGAACCATTACTCAGTGTCTTCTAGCCGTGCTTTGTAGATCAGCTACCAATGGAATTGAAAGGGCATTTTAATAGTAAAAAGAAGTCCATTATCACCGTTAACTATATTTATCAAGGGAGTTCGTTATTCACATTATCAGAAATGTCTAGTCATTGTCCTGCCTTTTCACCAGCCATTTGCTTTAGAATAGAATGCACATCAGAAATTCCAGAAATGTTACTGAAGAGCAAAAACAAAATCACATTTTGAGAACATACAGCAAAGGCAACCGATGAAGAAAAATCTTTGGACAAATCATAAATCCTATCTAAGCAAAAACAATAACAACAAATTAATTACAAATCCTAGGGCTAATAAGTTAACAATGGCATTCTAACATGTTTCCTTTTCCTCCACATGCCTATGGGTGATGCCCATTGCAATGAAATCAATTGCAGTCCACAAAAGGCCTATCCGGCCAAGTTTATCTTCATCTGTATTTTTTTTTAGCACTTTGGTCTCCAGTCACATCTACACATCTACAATATCCCAATAAAAATACTGGCATGACCAACAGGTTTTAACAGTATTACTCACAATTCTCCGTGTTGTAATGAGACTATAAATTAAAGGGGAGGAGGCGAAAATGGGAAGCCAAAGCCATGACCGAACTGTCTTTGAGGGTCTGAAGGTTGAAGTGAAAACTGATGAAGAGACTTGAGAGAGGAAAATAAGGAATAGAGAGATATCAGATCTTTCCCATTTAACTCTCACCGTTAGATTGGCTCTCCATCTTCAATTATAACCGTTGATTTATAATGTGTTAATGTGCCACTGTGTAACGCCTAATCAATCCTATCATGCTCAGTTCGTCTCTCATCACCACCATTGATTTTAAATTTCAATTAGAGATGGACGGTTGATATGGATGTTGGATGGTGTGAGTAAAAAGTAACTTTGAGACCCGGGCTGGGATTGGCAGAGGTAGTGGTGGGCTGCTTGTGCATGGGCTGTCCGCTATGCTGAGTGCTGTTAAATCCTACAGTTTTTTTTTTTAATAAGTAATTCGGTTGGTTCGGATTTTACGGGTGAAATTTTTTGAAACCTGAATCCGAACCGAAATATTCGGGTATTTTCTTTGGACAACCTGTGACCAACCATAGAATGATTTAGAGCTGCTCGTGGACCTTCGGTTCGGGCGGGTTAGGGCGGGCGGATCGGTTGATTCGGGTCAGTGGACACCCCTAAATTAAATAAGCCCTCGCACACAAATAGAACTGCTCATTTTGCTGTCTTGTCTGAGCTTAGGGCAGGTCTCAGCCTATATTCAGGCTGAATTGTGAAGACCTGCACCTGGCCTGCTCAGGAGATAGGACCTAATGTTTCAGCCCTATCATGCTCAATGGAGCCCAAACTAGGCGTCTTATTTATTCTTTCAAGGCTTAAGCCTATTCTGAGGGAGCCCCTTAGGCTACTTGGCTCCCTTTTATGCCAAAAAAATAAAAAAAAAGAATTGCTTAACATGATTTATTTTGGAAGATATATAGTTTTCATAGTTTCATTTTTGGAGAGAAAATTTCAAGGTTGCAACCTCCACAAATACCAATACGCTATTGCATTATTGTAATAACCCTTCAAGCACTATAAAAAAATAATGGAAAACAACTACTTCTCATACGCCATGTGCATAACATAAAAATATATACAGATTAAAGTTTCATTTTTCTCATTTTCTTTTCAGCCAAATATAAGGAAATTTACATCAGTTTTCGTCCTTCAACTAATTTCTTTTCTATCCTATCACTTTTGAATCATTACTATTCTTTCTATCCTTCCAGTTTTTCTTACCTCCCACTTTTTATCATCTATCCTCCCTACCAAATGCTCTTTCTATCCTCTCCCTTCCAAATGAGGTTAGGCTTTCTCTACTTATCTAGCTCCCTAAGCAACTTTGCTATTCCCTCTGGCAATGGAGCTGGTGTCAGTTGCACTAGATCGATTTCCTCATCATTGCTAATCCAGCCATGGTAAGGTCGCCTCCTTCGGGTAGGACGAATATCTGGTAGTGGGGATTGGTTCACATGTGGAGGTGACTGAGCAAAACTTTTCCCAATTGTTGCAGCACCACCAGAACTTGCTGCCAGTGGTGGTGGGAGATAATGCATACTACCTGCAATATGTGGAGGTGGCTGGGCAAGATTTTTCCCAAGAGCTTCAGCACCACCAAAATTTTTTGCTTCCAGTGGCCGTGGGAGATAGCGCATACCATCTGCAATATGTGGAGGTGATTGGGCAAGACTGTTCCCAAGAGTTTCAGCCCTACCAGAACTTGCTGCCGGTGGCCGTGGGAGATAACGCATACCATCTGCAATACGTGAAGGTGATTGGCCAAGACTGTTCCCAAGATTTTCAGCCCCACCAGATCTTGCTGCCGGTGGCCGTGGGAGACAACGCATACCATCTGCAATACGTGGAGGTGATTGGCCAAGACTGTTCCCCAGATTTTCAGCCCTGCCAGATCTTGCTGCCGGTGGCCATGGGAGATAACGCATACCATCTGCAATACGTGGAGGTGATTGGCCGAGACTGTTCGCAAGAGTTTCAGCACCACCAGAACTTGCTGGTGGTGGTGGTGGGAGATAAATCAAACCATCTGCAATATGTGGAGGTGACTGGGAAAGACTCTTCCCAAAAGTTTCAGCACCACCAGAACTTGCTGCCAGTGGTGGTGGGAGATAACGCATACCATCTGCATTAGGTGGAGGTGACTGGGCAAGACTATCCCCAGGAGCTTCAACACTACCAGAACTTGCTGCCGGTGGGAGATAACGCATACCATCTGCAATATAAGAGCATACATAACATGATTGAAGTAACAGAAAAGTTCTGCAATTTATTTATGGATCAATCACACATAAACCTTTTGGTTAAATGTGCTTGAATTTATATGTTGATTGTTGAAAAAAGAAAGAAATTGATTAAAATATTATTTCAAAAGCTGTAAATGAATAAAAGCTGATTACAAGATTCATGTGCAGTGTCTGGAGCCTCATTAGGCTGTGAGGCTGAGTCCAAAGCATGGTTTGTTAGCAACATAGCATCTGTGTCCCCTGAGCTGGAGCAAGTAGGTTTGGATGGCCCAACAGCTGAAGATTCTCTATCATCTGCATCTCCCGGATCATGTTGAGGAGAATTGTCCTTCAAGAATAATTGGGAAATGAAATTAATATTATTATTATTATTATTATCAAGTTGATTAGTAATAATGTGAAGGTTCAAACTAGCTTCATGACTACATTGTTCAATTAATTCCTCTTGTGCCAGGTATAAACTAGCAAGAGCCAAACTGTAGCTAATTATAAGATAAATACTACGTAGAAGTGCCAATGAACTCTAGCTCAAATTACACTTCCTCTTCCCATAATATTGAGATGGCGAAGGAGATTTTCAGTTCAAGACTCACTAAGTGCATGTAGATATTACCAACCAATAAATTATTATCACAGAAGTTCAATTAATGAACCACAAAGCTGTATAGAATATATAGAACTAACAGAAATAGGTATTAGTATTACTCCACTAAAGAGAGTAATTGAGGGTGTTAACTAGATAATAGCATAACAGAATGAGTCATTGCCATAGGCGATCAAGTATTAGGGATGTCAGTCAATTAGAGAATAATTTGGCGAGTATCAAGAGAAAAATGAACTTCAGTCTTCATTATGGAGCCTAACTACAACATCAGTTAACCTCCATGTTAAAATTTGCAGGACCTACGAACAACACATAACTATGGGTTTCCTCAAAGGGAAAGTGAGAGAAAAAAAAAAGGTGGGGGGGGAGGAAGGGGGTTGTTGTTGAGGGTTTTCGTCTACAGGAGAGGAGTGAATCAAGTTATATCCCAAATTACAACCTCTTTTTTTGTAACAGATTCACCAGCACCACCTAAAAATTTGAAGTTGTAAATTGGGAAACAACTAGTATGAATTCCTAGTTTTTGACAGAATAAAAGAAATAATGAACGTGGCTTGCCCAAGGCATGGTGATGTAGTTCTAACTCCTAAGTGAACATTTATTGCTATACTACTTTTCCAGATATTTTTGAAAAAGATATAGCTTCAATGCTTCATTAGTTTTTTTTTTTTGATAAGTACGATGTTTATTGATATCAAAAAAAGGAACACCCTAGTACACAGGGAGTGTACAAGAGTTAAACAATCAAGAACAGAAATTACAAGAATCTAAGAAATCAAGAAAAGATAAAAATGATTGGTTCCGCAAAGCAGCCAACCAATCTATTAAGGTTCTAAAGAAAAATAGCTTCAAGTCTGAGATTGACCTCTCCTTATCTGCAAAGCACCTGCTATTTCTCTCTCTCCAAAGATAGCACAATAAGCAATGTGGAACAATCATCCATATATACCGATTTCAATGACAACCAAATCCGCCTTGCCAACATGCTAATAGCCCCACTACAGATTGCGGCATCACCCAGCTAACTCCAAACAATCCAAACACCATTGCCCACATATCCATTACAACCGGACAATGGAGAAAAAGAAGATCAACTGATTCACCATTGCACTTGCACATGTAGCACCAATCCAATATACAAACCTTCCTTTTTCGTAAATTGTCAATCGTTAAGCACTTCCCCAAAGCAGCAGTCCAAACAAAGAAAGCAACTCAAGAAGGAATTTTCTGTTTCCAAATACTTTTCCAAGGAAAACAACGGTTATTAGAGCCCACTAAGAGACTATAATAATCCTTAACCAGGAAACCCTTCTCTCTATCAAGTTTCCAGCACATCTTATCCTCGCCTAACCCTTTCACCGAAGCAACATAAATGGTATCCATGAAACCAGCTAATGCTTTTGATTCCCGAGCATGCACACCCCTAAAGAAACTTACATTCCAAAAAAGGACTCCACTATCAAGCTTCATAAGCTCAGCCACACTAGTCTCCTTGTCTTGGCAAAATCTATACATTCTGAATAGCTGACTGCAAGGGAAGTCTCACCACACTAATGGTCTTGCCAGAATTTTACCCTTGACCCATCCCCAATATCATATAGAATGTGGTGGGAAAAAGAAGGCCATCTCTGACTAATATTTTTCCACAAGCCCACGCCATATGGACCATTAACAGGCCTAGAACACCAGTCACCCCATTCACAGCCATATTTCATCTCTATCACTTGCCTCCAAAGGGCAGTCCTCTCCATCCCAAATCTCTATAGCCACTTTCCAAGCAAAACTTCATTAAAAAGTCTTATCTTCCTTATTCCCAGGCCACCCCAAGCAATGGGATTGCAAACAGTAGCCCATTTAATTAAATGGAATTTTGGTTTATCTCCAATGCCACCCCATAATAAATTTCTCTGTAGTTTCTCAATTCGATCAGCCACAACAGTAGGAATAGGGCATAGAGATAGAAAATAAGAAGGTAAATTAGATAGAGTGTTTTTAATTGAAGTGACTCTACCTCCCTTGGATAAGTACAGATGTTTTCATCCTACTAATCTCTGTTCTATCTTCTCCAGAATTGGGTTCCATATTGTCTTATCCTTGCATTTAGCTCCTAAAGGAAGACCCAAATACTTCCTTGGAAGAGTACCTTCTTTACAGCCAAGAACAGTCAACAATAAGTCCAAATTATGCACCATACCAACAAAATCAACTCTGACTTGCCCAAATTTATCTTTAGACCAGAAACCACCTCAAACCAAATGAAGATCATATAAAGAAACAAAACCTGATCCAGATCATCACCACAAAAAATCAAAGTGTCGTTTGCAAAGAGAAGATAAGACACTGCCAATGATTTTCCCTCTACACAACCCACACTAAGCCTGACATGTGACCATGTCTCAACCCCCTAAAACTCTCAAAAAACCCACAAGAAGAGCCATTTACCAGAATAAAGAAACGAACTATGGATATACAAAAAAAAATCCACTGCCGCCACCATTTAGCAGAGAACCCACCCTTTTCTAATAACTGCATAAGAAATCCCCAGTTTAAATGATCAAAGGCCTTCTCAACGTCTAATTTGCAAAGTAGCCCTGGCAAATCAAATTTCAATCTACTGTCAAGGCACTCATTAGCAATAAGTACAGGGTCAAGAATCTGTCTATTTCTCACAAAAGTATTCTATGAAACTGAAATTATATCTTCCATGACTATGCAAAGTCTGTTGGCTAAGATCTTAGCAATGATTTTATAAAACCCCCCTCCCCCAACAAGACTATTGGGTGAAAATCCTTAACTTCAATTGCTGCATTTTTTTTAAAGATGAGAGTGATGAATGTTGTATTCAAACTCTTCTCAAATTGACCTTTATCATAAAAATGATGAAAAATAAACATAAGATCAGGTTTGAGAATTCCCCAGCAAGCTTGGAAGAAAGCCATTGGAAACCCATCAGGACTAGGCGATTTGTCACCATTAAAATTCTTTATGACCTCAAAAATTTCTGCCTCAGCAAAGGGTCTATCTAGCCAATCTGCATTATCACCGGATATCCTTGGAAATACCAATACTTCTGGAAATGGTCTATCAACATGCTCCTCAGAGTATAATTTCATATAGAATTGAGTGATACAATCAGCAATCATACCTTGATCGGAAGACAAGATTTCATCAACCATAAGGCTCTCAATACCGTTATTTCTTGTATGGAAATTAGCCATTCTATGGAAAAATTTGGTATTTGTGTCCCCCTCCCTCAAGTGAGCTTTTCAATATCGGTACGGAGATTAGTTTGTTCTAACTTTTCCTCAGCTGTTAAAGGTTGAATCTCTTCTCTAACATCCAAATCATTCAATTTGTTCCATAGATGCTGTTTCTTAATAGTGACATTACCAAACTCCGCTTCGTTCCACTCTTTTAGATCCAATTTCAAAGCTGCCAACTTCTTAGCTAGTATAAAACTTGGATTGCCTTGGAACAAATAGCATGCCCACCAAGCCTTCACTTTGTAGTTTCTGAAAGGCATAGGCACATCTCACAGAATTGCAGCCCCCAATGGAATAAGAGCCAAGCAACAACAGAATTATTGTATGTTTCTTTCTTTGCAAGTGAAATCATGGAATGTAAATAATATCAGGACTCTAGAATGCAACAGCTAAACTGGTTTGATTGTTCACTAACTTTGCTTTATTACATATAGATCCTATACAAACTGAAATGGACAAATTAGCATAATGCCTGAGTACAACTTCCCTCAATGAAGCCATATATGTCTGGGCTCAATTAAAAGGAGGATGACACTGATTTCCCAAGCAAGTTATATACTTATATTTCATTTTGTTCTTTCTTTCTTTTTTTTAACATTTAGGATATCAAAAAAAGAAATCAAAGCAAATGAAGGGGGGAAAATGAATACTTATGTAGCATATAACCAAAAAAAATCAAACTTTACCTTCTGATCTTGTGGAGCATTTGTTTTTTCAAGTAATGTTTCAACAAGGACAGAGTAAGAAGAGTCTTCAATAAAGACCCATCCTTCATTTCCACCATAAACCTGAGCCAAAACCCAGAAACCCATTATTGTTTTTTGCTTTCAAATACACATTGCAACATAGAAAGCAAAAAACAAAAACAAAAACAAAAACAAAAGCGGACCCACATTGAGTAGCTCCCCTACGGTGACTTCGACCAAATCCTGAGGAAATCCATAGGGGCGCATGGCGTCAAGAGCTGCAGCCAGACGAGTTTCTTTCTGCAAAAAAAAGTGTGTGAGAATATGACATAAAATAACATTGGAAAGAGACAATTTTTAGTTTTTAATAATACCATGTGGGATTGTGTTTGTGTCCAGGAATTTAATTTAAGAGAAGAAAATATGAGAGAGAGAGAGAGAGTGGAAGAAAAATGAGAGGGAAAAGAACAAAAAGATTGAACCTTTCTTGGACGACCTCTTGGTCTTGAAGCCATTGATGATCTCTCTCTCTCTCAACTCTTTTTTTGTTGGGTAGAGTCTTGAGTAATGTTACAGACACAATAATTCTTAGAAGACCCCAACTTACAATTAATGACAAGTTATGAAAAAAAATGTATAATAAAATACCTTGGTATGGTGTCACTCCACGTGTACAAATAATCCTAGATAATAGGTTAAAAACAAAAATTTGGTGATAGTGATGTTGAAAAGTTAAACCTAGATACTAGTCAAACAAGTCCAAAAAAGAAAAATAAAATAATTGGCTATTGTTAGGAGGGCAAATTGCTATTGGTTGAAAAAGATATAGTTTGAAATGGGCCAAATAAAAATAGAAAAAAAAAATCAGTAAAAGTTTATCAACTAAAAATTCGAGCTGCTTCTCAAAAAACTAAAAATTCGAGTAAATTGTGCAGGGGATTTGAGGTTGTTGCGTGTATGTTGTTTGGGGTGGAGACGTGAAAAATTGTAGAGGAATATCTAAAAGAATTATAGAGATGTGGGGAAATTATGCCCATATTGTTTTTTTAATTTTTAATTAAAAATAGTTGAAGGACCCTTAAAAAGAAGTTTACAAGCTATCTAATTATTATATAAAGGGTCCGTTTAGATAGAACTTATTTTTGTTGAACTGAAAATTGAAACTGAAAACACTGTAGCAAAATAATTTTTTAATGTGTAAATAGTACTGCGGGACCCATTTTTAATATTTTTTTCTGAAAAAAGTACTTGTGGGTTCCATGAATAGTGCGTGAACAGTGTCTAAACAGTGCCAAACAGTGATTTTTGCCTCCGCACAGTTAAACGGGAAACGCATCAGCTGGATCCAAACCACACCAAACTCAAGTAATTGAATCTTTTTTCTTCTTTTTTTTTGGTGTAAGGTTTTTATTATTTTTTAGAAAATGTAATTATTCATTGCATAATATTTCCACCATAAATTATTGAGTGACATTACCAAATGCATTCTCATTAAACATAATTACTTTTTTAGTAAAAGTTTTAGAAAAATACTAAACAATATTTCTCATAAGAATATACCTTAGGCAAAATTCAAAATCTATTTACAAAAAAATCTTATCCGATAGGCCTTTGAAGGTGAAAGTTTACATTTAATTTCATAAATTATGAAAACATCAAACGATATATTTTGAATTATAATAATTTTCCATGATTTATAAGTCCAAACAAGGAATTTTGAAATTTATATAGTTCAAATCAAGTTATTTTCAAATTCATTTTCTAGAATTAAAACACCAATATAAGGATATGTTTGATTGAGGTGAAAAGAAAGAATATGAAAAACTTAGCTAAAAAAATGGTAAGATGATTATTATTTTTCTTTGTTTTGCAAAGAAGATGGAAGTATACTATTTTTACCTTAGACGAATAAAATTTTCTCTCTCCAAAATGGAGAAAAAAAAAAATAAAGGAATAAAAATCCCCTACGGAAAAAGAAAAGCAAATCTGTGATTTTACCCCCACATCTCTCTATTTGTAAGGTTGTTTGTAACTTGTGATTTAATCTAGTCCAAATTTTTTTTTTTTTTGTATAAGAAAATGGAAAGAGAAAATAAAATTTTCTTTCTCTAAAAATAGAGAAAAAAATTAAAATACAAAAATATTCTGAATTTGGACAAGTTGTAAAAACGCTTCGAGAGTTTCAACTTTTCTTAATAATTTTCTAAGATTTTTATATCCAATAGCCTCATCACACGCGCTTTGCACGTGAGATGAGGCTTTTTATTTTATTTTTTATTTTTTGTGGTAGTAGCAAAAAAAAAAATCCATGTTTTTTATTATATATATAATTTTTATTTTGAAAATCTAATTTATAAGTGGATAAATAAATTTAAAATTTAGTAGGAAAGTGACCCTATTTTTTAGTGGAAGTTAGGGTTGTATTTTTACTGGATTGTCCTTTAATTTTTTCTCTACTTAAATATAGGAATGTAAGGGCATTTTAGAACAAAACAAAAAAAATCCGGATTGCCCTTTAGTTATTTTTTTATATATTTAGATTTTTTTTTAGATAAACGTGGGGTGTTTAACTTATTTTTCTATTTAAAAAATAAATAAATGTATAGTCATTTTGAAGAAGTGAGTTAGTGGAAGAATGTTCCTATTTTGTAAGCAATATTTTAGTACAATTTAGATATGTATTTTTACCAAACTATCCTTTAGTCTTGTTTCTACTTAAATCTAGGAGTGTAGGAGCATTTTAGAACAAATATAAAAAATTAGGTCAAAACAGGGGAAGCCCTTTTATATTTTAATGCAATTTAGACATGTTTTTTTTTACCAAACTATCCTTTAGTTTTGTCTCTACTTAAACCTAGGGATGTAGGTGTATTTTGGAATAAAAAAAAAAATATGGTCTAAACAGGGGAAACCCCTCAAATAGTAGTATAAATAAAATAAACTTTTAGAAATAACTTTCTTTAGCTATTATGGAATGAAAAATAACGTAAATCGCGTGATCTTAAGTTAGTTTGCTTGTATGTTCTAGACTTCTAGTTAACTCAATTGGTAAAATTTCTAATATTTGAAAAAAAAAATCTTTGGTCTAATCCCTGCCTATACCAACAACTAATTGATATTTTAGTTTAATGATAAAAAGTTATATTTAGGAGCAGACGTCATAAGTTGAAACTATAAAAAAAAAATGAGTTGCTTCAATAAAATTCATACAAATCCTTCAATTCTTGTGAAAAAAAAAATCCTCCAACTTTTTTTTTTCTTTCTATTCTCTCTACAAAAAATGGTAGCACCTCTCTTCTTTTTGGTTTTTTCTTTTTTTATTTTCCTAACAGAGCAATAACCCCTTATTTTATAACCCAAAAAAATAATCTGTAAAATTATTTTGATTAATTTTACGATTTTTTTTTTTTTGGGAGAATGATTAATTTTACGAATTAGGTGTAATTAGAAATTAGAAACACTGCGTACATGTAACGAATAAGGTGTAATTACTACCCTCACTCACTCCCACTTTCAACTCTCTCTATCTCTCTCCACAACAATACATAGAAGAATAGAAGATGCAGTACAAGAAGGAAATCTGCAGAAACTTTCAGCGTGGGAGGTAAGTTTTCTTCTTCTTCTTCTTCTTCTTCTTCTTCTTCTTTGGGTTTTCTTTACTTTTCTTTAACAATCGTATATTCCATTTCACACCTACTTTTATTGCTCGCCTTCTATTCTCTCTAAATTATATACATCAATCAAGGAATTTTTCTCTTTCTTCTTCTTTACTGTCAATTGGGTTTCTTCAGATTTTCTTTACTTGTTTATTGCTTTCACCAATATTAACATTACAACAATTTTTAGTTCTTACCCTTTCAATTTGCATCACTACTTATTGTTGTTAGAAGAATGTGGTTAAATGATTAAGTTCACCTTATCCTAATAGATGAAGTTTTTGGGAGAATCGGTAATTTACCCTGATATAGCGGGAGGTCCATAGTTCGATCTTGTCCTATAGTTTGGGAGTGTTAGAAGCACATGGTTAAATTGTTAAATTTATCATATCCCAATAGTTTAAGTTTTTGAGAGAATGAGTAATTTAACACTTATTACAATTATTAATGTTAATTGGAATTATAACCCGGAATCTAAGAGAGGTCATGGTAGACAGCCTTACCCACACTTTGTTTTGCAGAGTCTGAACTCAAACCCGCAACTTCTTGTGTTTTTGGTAGAAGGCCCCACTTTTTTTTTTTTTTTTTGGATGAGGAAGAATAATTTGATTATTGAAAAGAATTATATACAAAATGATGACAACTCTATAAACCATACAATACAATGGGTAGTTGTGAAGCCCGAAGCTCGAGATCACTTTGTGTCTAGAGGGTTGGGGGGGGGGTTTATTTTATTATGCAATTAGTTTTGCATTTTTCTATTACATGGCATCAATTCTCCACTTGCTGTGTGTAGATTTTGCTTCTTGTGTTACTTGCCTCATTCGATTTTTCAAAATTCTCTTTCAGCTGTCGGTATGGCGAGTCGTGTAGATATATTCATGTGACTCAACAACAACAACATCAACAACAACCAAAATCTGTTGTCTTTGGTTCAAATCAACAACAAAACTTGAACCCTTTTGGTTTTGGAGTCAAGAACACTTCTCAGTCAAGAGGGGGCACAGATTTTGCATCCAAACAGAACCAACCCAAGGTTCTTTCTCTTCTTATATCTCAAACTATACGTTAAAAAAAAGGTTCTTCTATGTTGTAACTTGGACATCTAAGTTTTTAGGAATTTTACTTATTTTAGGATTGACAATATTTTCTTATCAAATTTAATGACTTAGTGCCTGTTTGGTATGGTATAGCTTACTTTTCAGCTTTTTGAAAACAGAGTTGATAAAAGGATGGTACTTAGGAAAAAGTGGAGTCTAAAAAAAGTGTGGTTTAAAACAGCATTTTGGTTCTTTTATCATTTGTTATTGATAATTTTTTTTTTTTTGTCATTTTATTCTTGTTGATAAAATTTTACTTGTGTATAGCCATTTCAAAACACATGGACTCGTTCCACCCCCACAACACCTAGTGGTGCATTGCGGCAATCTGATAATCCACCTCAATCTGCAAATCATAAGTAAGTCTTGTCTATGAGTTATGCTTCTCTCTGTTTGCAGTTTATAGCTCTGCAGTATATGCTTTTTTTTTTATAAGTTGGTTCCGCTGCCAGGCTATGTTTGCAGTATACTCTTCTTCATGACTTAAACATTACCTGATCTTATTTGAATTGATGCGCTTGTAGGTGCACAGACCCTGAGACTTGCAAGCGCCAAATTGCTGAAGATTTTAATAATGAAAGACCACTTTGGAAGCTCACATGCTATGGTCATTCCAGAAAGTATGTCTCCCAACCATTGCTGCCATTAATTATTTGTTATTTGAATTTAATACGGAACCATTGTTAATGAGTTTTTGAAAGAGGAAGTCCTATATGAATTTTTATGTGGATATTCTCAGGAATTTTGAAGAACTACTATCAGTTTCTTAATAGTTTTGGGTTATGGGAACTGGGAACTAACCAGAGTGCTGAACTGCAACATTTCTTTAATGGCTTTTTCACACTTTCCACTCGCAATAAATATTTTTAAGAAATGTTGTAAAAGAGTTGGTGGATGTGATTTGTGGTAAAACCAGTAACCCTTGGCTGGTGGCTTGCTGGGTCAAGTGTGCTGCCTTTAAAGTCATTGGAAGCTTATAGATTAGTTCTTTTTCACCGAGATTTCCAAAATGGAGCAAATAAGATGGCAGAAAAGTGATCCTACTTGGCTGTAGACAACTCTAAAGTTATCAGTTTATTTGAATGCTTTAATCTTTGTTTGGTGAAGGAATAAGCTGATTGACACAAAAAGATTCCTTTTTGAAATGTGAAAGAATGGAGTTTACAGTCATCATCTTCATGAATTTTTTTCTTTGAAAGCATAAAAGAAAGGATTTTTTGGCAGTGTCACCATTATTTTATAATTTTACGATTTTGTGGGCATTATTGGGGTCACATATTAAAGTAGAAAGAAATTGGAAAAAAGCAGTGCATTTTTGAGAAGCGGAAGTATTTGTTGTCATCATTATTTTTTTGCAAAGAATTATTATTAATGAAAATAGAAAATAAAAATACAAATTTTTCATGATGGTGAACAACAAGAAAATGATAAATCAAATAGCAGAGAGGAGGGAATTTAGGAAACTAATCTAAGAATAAACATAAACTCAGAGAGAGGAGCAATCAGTAAAACCCCAACAACGAGACCACTCAAACAGACAACGCTGGCATAAAACCTCTAACTCTTCCGAAGTCTACTTAGTGTCCTCAAAGGAATGGCAATTTCATTCCAACCAAACAAACCACATCAAGCAACCTGGAATCAAATTTCAGATATTTGAAGTATTATTCCCAAGCTATTGATGCCCACAAAATAACAATCCTGCCATTGTTCCTAGCATAACCCAATGAATACCGAAAGCCTGAAGCATAAAAGTCCATAAGGTATATGTAACAAGACAATGAAGAAGAAGGTGATCTACTGACTCCTCATCACAACGACACATACAACACTGATTTGCCAAAGAGCAGCCCCTAATCATGAGATTATCTAAAGTAAGAATCCGATCATGAATAGCTGTCCACAAAAAGAAAGCCAGTCACTTAGGAACCTTTGGTTTCCACACTCTTCCAAGGAAACAAAGAATCTTGACTTCCTAAATCGCATGGTAGAAAGATCAGGTGTCAAACTTACCATATCCTTTGAGCCTCCAATGAAGAGTATCACTCCTTTCACCCTGAGGAATATGAGATTGGATAAACTCAAGGAGAGAATAAGATGCAGTTTGCTCCCAGTCTTCAAATTCTCTATAAAACCTTAAATCCCAAACTCTAACAGTACCCCCCTTTGGAAGCCACAACACCTCAAAAATACAAGAATCCTTGTTAGCTGAACACAAGTAGAGGTCAAGATAGAGAAATTTTAGGCTATTATCACCAAATCCACTTATCATGCCAAAATTGGATACGAGTACCTTCACCACTACAAAAGACAAATGCTTAGAAAAGCTTTCCCACCCTTCATGAATGATTTGCCTAAGACCACATCCATGAGCTCTTCTGCATGCTTTAGTACTCCACCCCCCTTGACCATGAACAGCTGTCCACAAAAAAAAAGCCACTCACTTAGGAACCTTTGGTTTCCACACACCCTTCCAAGGAAACAAAGAATCCTGACTTCCCTTAATCGCATGGTAGAAAGATCAAATGTCAAACTTACCATCTTCTTTGAGCCTCCAACGAAGAGTATTACTCATTTCACCTCGAGGAATATGAGATTGGATAAACTCAAGGAGAGAATAAGATGCAACTTGCTCCCAGTCTTCAAATTCTCTATAAAACCTTAAATCCCAACTCTAATAGTACCCCTCCTTTGGCAGCCACAACACCTCAAAAGTACAAACATCCTTTTTATCTGAACACAAGTAGAGGTCAGGATAGAGAAATTTTAGGCTATTATCACCAATCCACCTATCATGCCAAAACCAGATATGAGTACCTTCACCCACTACAAAAGACAAATGCTTAGAAAAGCTTTCCCACCCTTCATGAATGATTTGTCTAAGACCACATCCATGAGCTCTTCTGCATGCTTTAGTACTCCACCCCCCTTGACCCTCGCCATATTTTGTGGAGATAACCCTCCACCAAAGGAGGGTAACTCCATGACCATACCTCCATAGCCATTTTCCTAATAAAGCTTGATTAAAAGACACCACACTTCTTATCCCCAAACCACCCAACTCAATGGGTAAACACACTTTTTCCTAAGCCACCAAAGGATACTTGAAACTCCCCTCGAAAGACCCCCAAAGAAAATTCCTCTAAATACTCTCCGATCTAGCAACCACAGCTTTAGGAATAGTAAAAAGAGATTAAAAAAAATATGTTGGGAGACTTGAGAGAGTACTTTTCAATAACGTGAGCCTACCCTTCTTAGATAAATAGAGACGCTTCCACTCTGATAATTTCTTCTCCACATCCCCAAATATTTCATAGGCAAACTGCCCACTCTACAATGAAGAATATTGGCTAGAATTTCTAGATTATTCACCTCCCCAACAAGGACAATCTCACTTTTCCTAGCATTAACCTTCAACCCCATGAAAGCTTGGAAACAAGACAAAGCCAACCTTATGGACAACAGTTGTTCCCTAGAAGCATCACAAAATAAGATAGTATTATCAAAAAACATCAAATGGGAAATACGCATACTGACAAAATTCATTGCTCCCACGTGAAAACCCCGGATAAGATTGCTCTCCTCTGTTTTTGTCAAAATTTTGCTTAAAACCTCCATTTCAAAAGAAACAAGAGTGGGGATAATGGATCATCTTGTCTCAAACCACAAGAGCTTCCAAAAAAACCTTCAGGAGATCCATTTACTAAGACTGAAAAAGGGACAGAAGTGACACAATCCTTAATCCGCCGCCTCCATTTCACCCCAAAACCCATTTGGCCCAACAGATAAAATAAGGTATCCCAGCTCACATGGTCGTATGCTTTTTCAATATCAAGCTTGCAAACCAGACTCGGTAACCGGCTCTTGAACCTATTGTCCAGGCATTCATTTGCAATGAGCACTGAATCCAAAATCTGTCTTCCGCCAACAAAGGAATTTTGAGACTCAGAGACGAGATTATCCAAAACCACCCTCAATTTGTTAGCCAACACCTTGGACAGCAGCTTGTACACACTACCCACCAAATTGATAGGACGAAAATTTTTAATGTTAACGGCATTATACTTCTTAGGGATTAAAGTGAGAAAAGAAGCATTCATAGACTGTTCAAACACAAAGTGCTGATGAAAGTAATCAAAAAAATTCATGACCCTTTTCCACAACACTCCAACATTTGTGAAAAAAAAAGCCATGGTGAAACCATCAGGACCAGGAGCTTTATCACCCTCCATCTCCCTCAGGACCTAGATGACTTCCTCCTTCGTAAACTTCCTCTCGAAAGACATCCTCTCATCCCTTCAGTACAAGTAAAATCTAATTCATCCATATTAGGGTGCCCCACCTCAGTTTCTTGATACAATCCCTAATACAAGTGAACTAACTGAGAGCGTACAGCAGTCTCATCCTCATAAAGAACACCATCCACCTCGATCCTCTTAATTTTATTAGCATTCCTATGGGAGTTTGCTAATCTATGAAAGAAGCGAGTATTATTGTCTCCCTCCTTCACATACAAGGCACAAAACTTTTGTCTCTAGAAAGTTTCCTTTAGAGAAGCCAAATGTACCTTTTATTTGAATACGAGGATTATGTTCCTCATTCGATAGACCCAGCAACTCCTCTTTAACGTCTAAACCCATGAGTTTAGTTAGCAAATTCTTCGTTCTAAAAGCCAAATCACCAAACTCCTCCCTTGTTCTACTTTTTTAAATCTGCTTTCAGAGCCTTTATTTTTTGTGCAAAAATTAAACTTGGAGAGCTCGCAAAACAGTACCCATTCCACCATTGCTGAACTCTATCAACAAAACCCTCAGCTTTCAACCACATATTTTCAAATTTAAAGGCATTATGACCTTGTCGAACACCAGCAGCTTCCAGCAAAAGTGGTCAGTAATCTGAAATAACACGAGGAAGCACCCTTTGGGATACACTCTCAAAATGTTCCTCCCAATCTAGAGAAACCAATGCCCTGTCAATTTGTGACATAGAGGATATACCAGAATCTCTGAATTGGGTAAAAGAAGCCCCCTTTAACGGTAAATCAACTAAAGAATTACGCTCTATAAAATTTGAGAATGCAAACATAGCTGGGCTAAAAGACTCACAGCCAAGCCTCTCACTTCGGTACCTAATAATGTTGAAGTCTCCTACTAAACACCATGCCATAGGCCACCTAGCACGCTCCCTTGATAACTCCTCCCACAAAACAGACTGTAACCCATCATCATTGGGGCCATACACACCTATACAAGCCCAAACAAAATCATCACCACTCCTCCCACAAAACAGACCGTAATCCATCATCATTGGGGCCATACACACCTATACAAGCCCAAACAAAATCATCACCTCCCCTCTCAGTGAGACATTGACAGATAACTGCCCAACCATTACATCCATTTTTTTCAAATAATGTCTTATCCCAAATCAGCTAGACCCTTCCTAAAGTCTAGATAGCATCCAAAATAGCCCAATCGATGAAAGGACTACCCCATAAACTTCGAACAAAAACAATGTCGATAGAAGACACTTTAGTTTCCTAGAAACAAACAATATCACACTTCCACTCTTTGAGAAGATTCTTACAAACCTCTCTCTTCCGGGGATTGTTGAGCCCCCTTACATTCCAAGAAAGCAGTCAGTGGTGGTCTAGACGATTCCAAATTTTCTCACTATTTAATTTTTGTACTAATACAATTTCTCAAGGAAAAATAAAAATAGAAATTAATGGTCATAAATTTCTCATAGAATGACTTATTTATAGATATATAAAAAATGAAAATAATAAAAAGTCCGAAAAAAATTACTCCTTCCGTACCAATTTGTTTGTCCTGTTTGAAAAGTCAAACTTTTTAAGGAAATATCATTTATTGTCTTGTCTACCTTATAAAAATATATAAATCTACAAAACTATCCTTAAATAAATTTATTAGTTTTTGTTTTTAAAAAGTTATTCTTAATGAGACAACTAAAAAGGTGTCCCAATTAGATTGATTTTTTTCAATATTTGTTAGTTTTCTTTTCAAATAGTTTTGAAAATAAACTAGGAGTGTATTAGGAACATTAGTAAATTAATAATTTTTATTTTTAGAAACAGGACAATATTTTGGGACGTCCCAAAATGAAATAGAGGACAAACAAACTAGGACAGAGGGAGTACTTATTATATTGAACTTCTAACAACTTCAGTATCCTTTCTTGATGAGGATGAAAATCGACTGATTTTGAATTCTTCTGTTTGCAGTTTGCCCAGTGAAATTGCTGGTGATATTAGTTATGAAGAGTTGCGGGCAGCAGCATACGATGATTATAGGCGTGGAGTGAGCTTGCAGTCAATAGTGAGAAACCTGACATACCATATTTGAGTTGACTCTTCTGCAATTGCATGCTTATAAACATTCTCAGAATGATCTATCCAAAAAAAAAAACAAAAACAAAAAAATTCTCAGAATGTTAACTTTTATATTTGTTGAATCAATGAAAATTCACCGTGTGCGTGCCTTTTTTTTAGGTAATCAAAGAACTATTATTAATGGGAAAAAAATGGAAGAGTACAAGTTGTTCATGATGATGAACAACAAGAAAAAAATAAAACAAACTGCAGAAAAGAGGGAAATCAAGAAACTATTCTAAGAGAAAACATAAACTCAGAGAAAGAAGAATAATCAGTAAGACCTGGGAAGTTACTGAAACCTGTGCATGCTTCTTTCAATTACGCTATAACTTTTACTTAATATTAAGTGATGGGGATATGCTGAGTTTGTTAAGTTACTGAAACCTGGGAAGTTGGGAATATATTAGTTCGGCTTTTTTGCTTTTAATTATACTGTCAAGTTTACTAAGATATCTTTAGTCTTTTATTTTTGTGAAGTTAAAAAATGAAGGACATTGCCTTGTTTTTTCTTTGTTAACATGTTATAGAGATGCAAATTTAAGCCTTATAAATCTTTGACTAGTGTATTGACTAACTGTCTTAGACTGAAAAATAGTTTTGAGGGCAAATATTTAAGTACTGATATTTCACTCCCATTGAGGTTAGTTGTAGTTCTATTGAGATTTGCACTATCATGGTTGATGTTAACATAAACAAAAACTTTAAAATGTCTGCTGTTAGACTCAGCAAATTACTTGAGAATATCTCGACTGTACCTCTTATTGATGGGTTGTCCTAAATCAAGGGTCTCCTCTATGTCAATTTTGATCCCAAAACTATAGTTCTTGATTTGAGAGTATGCAAATTAAAGATAGGACATTTTATGCACTCACAAGTCCCCCCCGACCTGGTTTTTCCTATTCAGAGGAAAATCAATGAGTAGCGAAATTAAAGTAAAAGTGCGAACATGTCCTACTTTCCTAAATATTCTCATTTTGAACTTTGTGCCATTTAAGAAAAGCTCGAAGCACTAAGGTGTGGTTTGGATACAGATTATATGCGTTTACGTTTTGTAGTTTCACGTTTCAGCTCTTTTTTTTTTTCTTTTTTTTTTTTTCAACCGGCAGCTTTACAGCTTTGAGAGGGACAAAAAATACTGTTTATCACTGATTGGCACTGTTCATGGTACTGTTTACGACACTGATTATATACTTTTTCATTAAAAATGGGTCCCGCGGTACTATTTACACATTTAAAAATTATTTTGCTACAGTGTTTTCAGTTTTCAGCAATAAGCTCTATCCAAACGGACCCTAAATGTACAAGTGCAATTTTGGGAGAGCATACAAGCGTTCAGTGGCAAATAATTCTCCCCCTCAAATGTTTTTCTCCCCAAATGTATAGGAGGGAGTTTATTTACATGGTGCAATTTTGCAAAAGAAGATTGGTTTTGATAATGAGTACTGTAATTGTTCTCCATGTGAAAATTCCTTGCTTTCTTATGTTTGTTAAATTCTCTCTTTTTATAAATAAAAAATAAAAAATGATTTTTTTTTTTTTTTTAAAAGTTTGAAAGTTTTATGTTGTAGTACATATTGATAAATTAACAACTGGAAGCTTCGCTATCTTTGCTGAACAAATGATTAAACACTTCTTTACAGGTTGAGAGAGAGAGGAATTTAGTCAATTCCAAGATAGTTGAATTTGATAATTTCCTTCGTAAGCCAAATGCAGCTCCACCAAACTCTACTCTTGCCAGCCAAAGCCCATTTTCTGGGTCCAGACCAAATGCATTCCCAGGAACTGCTCAAAATAGTGCCCCTCCTTTGGTCACAAGTTTTAGTCAACTAGGTGCTTCGCAAATTGGGGGTCTTGGAATAATGTAAGAATCACTTATCAAAATCTTTACTTAGTTACCTCAAATATCATAGTTTTTTGTTGATTATAAAACAGCTTTTATTACTAATATTACTGAAGGGTCACAAGATTTCTGTATATACTGTTTCTTTCATTGTCATTGGGCTCTTAAAAATCTATTAAGCAAATTTTATCAGGTCCTCTATGCCATCTAACAATGCTTTTGCACAACCAAATGCCTTCCCAAATTCCAGTCAGACATCAAGTGCATTTGGGATAAACAATTTTCCATATAAAAATGAAGGTACAATTATTGAAGGTTTTCTTTCCTCCATTACTCGTTTAGGTGTTTTTGTGTTGTTTCTGATGATGTCATTTGGTAGGTGCATTTAGCTTCCAAAATCCTACCCAGACACCTGGAAGTTCCATTACATCCAACACAGCAGGCTTCAGCAATGGTGGTAACATAATTGGTGGAAGTAACTCATTTTTTCCTCTGTCAGCACCTGCACAAATATCCATTTCAACTAGTAACAACTCACCCATCCTTACAAATGGGCCCAACTTTAATACAGGTGGACCAGCAATCACAAATGTTCAATTGGGGTAAGTTTGTGGAAAAATTACTTATATTTGTTATTACTTACCCCAAAAAAAAAAACTACTTATATAATAGTAAGCCAATTGAAAGAAGTCTAATTAAATAAAAAATTCTGAGTTCCATTCCAATCATCAAATTTCACTTATTTGTGTTAAGTAACTAGGATTAGTCAGGCATTTTTGTTTTTCCTTTCTGAATTATTTCGTTAGATTAACTGACTGATTTGAAAATATCAAATTTTACTTCTTTGGCCTCTATTTTATTATTATGATTTTAGTCAACATGGGCTTGAGTCCAAAAAACATACCTTGAACGCCTTCAAACTGTTTTTGACTGTTGCTTCATGTAAGGCCACATTTGCCATCAAAATTTCCTTATAAAAAAAGGAAAAAGTTTGGCTTCAAACATGTTTGGAGCTATCTTGCTCTATGTGTAGTTTTTAGTCACAAGATTTTTTTAATGCGTCATGTGACTTATTTAAATAATACACACGAATAGTTTTATAAATCATTACGTATTAGGTTGGAAATGATAGCTTCAAATAGGTTTGGAGCCAATCTTTGTCCGTCGAGAGGGGGGGGGGAGAGAAGGGGATCAAAGTTTTGTAACATTTATCATGGTCTTTTGGCATCTATAACTTAAATAAAATCTGTCTTATTCATTGTGTCTCTCTATAGAATTTGCAGCTGGACTGGAAGTTCATACTTTATTTTTTATAAGTAAAACCAAATATAATAATGTTTCATCATTTACTGAACCTTCGGTCACAAACAACAAACAGAGGTTCACCAAAAAACAATGAAACTTGAAAATTAATAATTTGTCATCTTCAAGTTTAAAAAACGCCGTTTGCTCATATTTTTTTTGGATTCACTTTTGAATTCTGCAGAAATAACTTGCAAATGGAGAATGCTTCTGGGGAGTCGAGTATTTGGTTAAAAGAGAAATGGAATCCCGGAGAGGTAAAAAAAAGGCTTCAATTTTTGTTGTATACTGTAAGCATGACTTGCAATTACATAATGGTTTTGGAAGCGTTAGGAATTGATGGATGAACTTATTCTGCATGTGCAGCAATGCATTTGAGAATTTGGTTCTGACAATCATAACAATAAACAACAATCCTTCGCACAATGTATATATCGTAATAGCTAAGAATTCAATATGCAAAGTAATTACAAAAACTGTTTTTGCTAACTGTAAAGGTAATGTTGAATTGATAGTTTTGCAGTTCAAAGCCTTGATTTGAAGATTTTTTGGTAGGTTAATAGACTACTGATTTTGTTTGCATATCTTTTCCCCCAGATTCCAGAAGAAGCACCTCCAGATGGATTTGTTTGGTAAGAATGCTTCTGGGATTAGATGTATAAGGTTTGAGTTGTTTATTTTATCAAACCAAAAAAAAAGAGATGAAGAAGCACAGAAATTATTGACATCACTTGCAAGATGAATAAGCATCTTTAGCAATAATGGAGTAGAAAAAAGACTGGATCCGATCCTTCTCCTGGCCTGCCCAAGAAGAGTTATACATTTGTATTAAAGTAGCAAATTGATGTTACCGGGGAGCGTTTTTTGTTTGAGTTTTTCAGTTTGTGTTTCCAATTACATGATTTCATTCAGTTTTACTTAGCTATTATAGAAAAAGCCTTACTGCTCACTATTCATGCTCTACAATACCAGAATTTAGCACCATTCATTGTAATTGTCAAACACTCAAAATATTGAAAAACTTAGTAGTCAATATTGCAAAAGCTCTATAATCAAAGTTCTACCTTTAAAGTTTACTTTAAACAATGTCAAACAGGTATATAACTTTTTATGTAAGTGAACAAAGACTTAACGTAAGTGGTCTCTCTCTCTCTCTCTCTCTCTCTCTCTCTCTCTCTTTTAAAGTTTAAAACCCATCGATTCCCAGAGTAACATGTTTTGTATGTTACTGCTCCTCAATACGAGGGAATGAATAAACCTTAAGAAAAATATAGTTCATCAACACAGTAAGTTCCCTAATATCTTATATTCTACTTGTCTGTTAGTTTATAAATTTTTGAGAGATTTTTATTGTATGAATAATGAGAAAATTTTGCATAAATCTGTAAATAATAAATAAATAAATTATTGTTAATGTCTTTTTTTTTTCTTTTAATCCGACAAGCGCAATGCAAGCAAAGCCCGACTCTCCTTGGGCCTGTGCTAAATATGGAGTGACTTTTTTTTATTCTTCTGTGGTTGAAGCCACGTAATTTAAATGAAGATTTAGGAGAGTGTCTGATCTGGAGGGTAAGATTGTCCCTATCTTGGATTTTTGATAGACCCAAAGCATAATTTTTGCCAAGTGAGTTGGAGTCATTGGCAAAAACTGAGGAGTGAGGACCCATGATATAAGAGAAATCATGTGTTGGCCATTGTCACGCAAATATCAATCATTGTATGCACAGTTCAATGTCACATTTATCAAGATTTCCTAAGTATTGATTTAGCTTAGAGAGCTTAGTTAATCAGGTTTAATCAACGAATTTTCTCAATTGTGACTAAATCAGCCCACCTCATTGCCCAATCAAAAACAGATCCAAAGCTTACTGTTACTTCTCGTTTAGCTACACATTAATTCGATCCATAAATAAAATCGGATCCTAGGGATGTCCAAAACTGGTTGCAAAGCCCCATTTAAAGTGTTGCATTAACAACAACATTTATTTCTATCTCTTTTTTTTTGGTTAACACATTTATTTCTATCTCAACAACCGTACTTCTCTCATTCAAAGTTTCATTAGTTATAGGATTTTTTTGCATGTATGGAAGCAAAATAGTGCTCTCTCTCTCTTAAATTATCCATTCTACTATATGTACAAGTCAAAAAAGGCTAAAGGCATTACTCATAGTTTTCTTCATTTTTGCTGGTTAGCATCTTTAGGCTTTATTTTGTGATACACCTTCAAACTTTACTCAACATGTATCGTGAATTTTGAGCTAAACCCTCCTTTCTTTTCCATATTTATTAAACACGCGGTGTTTGTGCCAACTCTTATTTTGATTAATCTTTCCACAAATCAACTTGACAATTATAAATAAATAAATAAATAATTGAGAAGTATAAAAGAGAAAGAAACGAGTTAAAAAAAAAATGTCATGTTAACAGGTGTTTTTAGAACAACTGTTAATAAATCATAATAGGAAAATTTTGACACAATTTTCATAAGAAATATAAAAAGCTTTCAATAACATTATTATTTTATCATTTTCTAATAAAATATTTCTAAAAATAGCCCTTAAAACTCTGACATTTCACAACAACAACAAAAAAAAAAAAATGCCAAAACTATATGCAGCCTGCATTGAAAAGAAAGGTATTGAAGATGACTTTTGGTGATTTGGAGTTTAAGTAAGCTATTAAATCTATAGAGAAATAATATATAGATTGGTCGCTTGCTACTGTGTCTTCACTTTGAATGAGCATTTCATGAATGATCAAATCAAACAAAGAATAGGTGACTCTTGTCTCCCTCAACCAACTATAATTGTTAATAGTAACAGGTAGGACGATAAATAATTATTATTATTATTATGGAGTACTAGATTATTTTTATTTTTAGCATAATTATATTCGTACCACTCCGCGTTTCGTGTTGGAATTTCTTTTTTTCTTTTTTCCAATTTGTAAAAAAAGATTCTTATTTTGAAAAGGTCTTTGGCCTCTTGGGAGATCGTGCTGACAGAGTATAAGTGGGACCCATGTCTTTCTGGCAACATTTGAGCAATAAAATATTTTTAAAAAAATTAAGAATTAAAAAAACACTTTCTTTCTCTATTGGTACAAAGTTTTAAAATTTTAATTGCATGGGATGAGAAAGTTACTACACGTTAAAACTTAAAAAAAAAGGTCCACTGTATCAGATCTCACAGGCCCACAGTCCTATCCAACTGTTACAATATATATATATTTCTTACCTATTCTTTACCGACAACACCTTCTTCTTAATTATTAACTTCTTTCTTTTGAACCCATGATTAACTTCTAATTCGAATTCTAATTCTACATTATATATATATATATATATCTCTTCTATTTTGCTAACAATTCTATGTTTATTATGATGTTGAAAATATACAAATTGTGTGGATAATTTCATTCTTAAGTCTTAATCCTATTAGCAATGTGATAGTGACACTCCTTGGGTTCCCCTTGATTTGTCTATCCTTAGAATTTTAACTTTTTAAATCACATCATTTTATTTTGTTGTTTATCAAATAAAAAAGGTAGAAAATTTTCAGAGATATTAAAATTGTCGGTTGTATGCCCAAAGTTTCTCATTAAAAAATATATATTAAAATTGTGGACACTGATATAAGAAGTACATTGTTGAACTATGTTTTTTTGCTTGTAGTAGTGCATATGGAGCATGAGTAATAAACTTTTTTTGGTAAAGTTATAATCCACTAGCTAAATGATTTGATGTAAAGGACATTTTGCATGAGGAAACCTATTACTTCCATTCAAAAAAATTTCCCCCTTTGTCAAGTTTTGAAATATATTATCTCTTAAACCATATGAGATACAATCTCATAAATATTTTTTTTAGACTAAACTATAAATTGCATCCTCTAAATTTATCATATTTATTTTCTTTCTTGTTGTTTCTATTTTTTTTTAATTAAGTCCCTCTAGATTTCATCGATTTTTAATGTACATACACAATTTTATATGGTACAACTTGCCTTACTAGTGTGATGCTAGTGATTTAGAATCAACAACACCATTGCGTACATGGGAGGATGACCATCCATAGCGATGGTGATCGAGGTGGACTTAAAGGCCAAACAAATTCACTGATGACTAGTGGATTCAAGGGTTTATGGCTTATTGAAGGATTGTAGTGGCAAAGATGGGGGGTTTTCTGATTGGACTCGGTGGGCATCGATTAGATGAACTTGATTGATTGGGGTTCATATCCATAGCTATCTATGGTGGGCTTTGTGGTAGTTCACAAATTTTGGTTGCTTGATTGGTTCTTGATGGGTTTCATTTTTGCTATATTTTTTTTTCTAAAATAAGTTATATATATAGGAAATACTTGAAGTAAAATTTATTTAACCAAATTAGAAATAAATTTAAGTTAAAAGGATTGAAATGAAAAAAATCGAAACTATATAGACCAAAATAAAAACTTAAAAAGATGTAATATTTAATTTGACCAAAATTTTAATGTGATATATATATATATATATCACCCTTATAACAAGTAGATGGGATCCTAATGGTATGATCACCTCTGTTTGTACAGCCAAGGAACCTTCTCAATCCCCGGTTTGGGGTGAAGCCAAAGCTGCCCTCCTTGCCATGTCCACTGCTATAAATCTTGGTTACAAGTTTGTGATTTTTGAAGGCGATGCCAAGGTTGTCATTGACTCTATAGTTTGCTCTTCTTCCGATCCTCCGTGGGAAATCTCTTCCATCATCTCAGACATCCGCCGCCTGTTCCAGTTTTTTTCTGTTTCAAAGTTCTCTTTTTGCTTTCGTTCTTGTAATGAGCTTGCTCATCAGTTAGCCCGTTGGGCGTGTTCTTCTCCAAATTGGGGACCCCAATCCATCTCTTCCATCCCTCCTTGGGTTTTTTGTAAGGAATTTGATGGACCGGTTCCCCCTCTTTTGTATTCGCCTTCTTAGTTATATATCATCTTACTTATCAAAAAAAAAAAAAAAGTAGATGGGAGGATGTTCTCCCCATGTAGAGAAGAGTCACAAATATTCTTGACTAATATTATAAGACATTTCGGCATACTAAGGTTTTAATATTTTATATACCTTGTTAAATTTACTTTGTCGGCATATCTTTTTATTTTTATTTTCTATCTCTTATGTACTTAAACTCATGAAAGTATAATTATTAATTATAGCTAAAATATTGAAAATTATTTTTTTTTTAAAAGGAATATTAAAAAAAAAAAAAAAAAACCCGTGACCAATTATGCATGATATACGCGTTACTTCAAAAAAAATTTTGTCTTGGCTTTTTGTGAAAAGAACCTATTAGCTTACCAAAAGTGAAAAGCGATTGTTGTAGATGAATCCAGTTCAACATCTGCTGTCCGAGTTGAATGCTGCCTGGCAGTATGCAAAATACAAAGAACTATAATATTTTGTGTCATAGTCTTATCACAACTCTAACTTAGTAAATAATGGACAATGAATAAATAATAATAATAATAATATGTGCATAATAATTTTATAATAAATTTTAAGTCACAGATTATTACTAGTTGTCATTGTTGAAGTAAAAAAGTAATCTTCGTGTTAGGTTCAAATTTGAACCAATAATAACTATATGTAATTTATTGTAAAAATATTATGAACGTAACATCTTTAAAAAAAAATTTTAAGCCTATGTAAATAGTGAAAGAAAAGATTATAATTCTATTGAAATGGACAATTAATCATATATGATTTGTTAAAAATAGTAGCACGTGATCGAGAATTACTCTGCAGTGTGACAAAGACACGGACCCAAGAGTCAAAAGACAAGTCCATTCATCTACAAGGTGCCTATGCCTTAACTTTTTCACTTTGGCATTGAACTGCCCAAGCTTCCCACCTAATTTTTTTCTCTTTCAAAAATCTCTTAGACGTGCCAGCATGTAATGATTCATTTTGTAATGCATCCACGACAGGGATCAATTGCTATGCCTCCTAAATCTTATCCTAGTCTGCTATTCACATTACATTTCCTTCATTTTTTTTATTTGTGTTTATAAGATTCACATTTCATGTTGCAAAGACCAACAAACAACTGTAATATACACCAAGGTGAAGTTAAGAACTCTACACTAGTAAAGGAAAAAAAAGGCAATAGAGAAAAGGCCTATTAAGCTTTTTATATAAAGAAAAGCTTGGGAAGGTGGGGAGGGCAGGGCACACTGTCCAAACAAACTCTCTCAGCGTATCTCTCATGACACAAAGGCTTTTGTCCATGTGATTTTCTGCCATTTGTGCCACACCACCACCAAAATCAATGTCTCATCCTAGCTCCTTGAGCTCCTTCTTACTTCTTTTCTTACTTGCTTCAACCTTGCTTTGCCAGATCTGTTCAGCTGCAGATGAAGATGATGAACAAGGCTTGGCTGTGGCTGTAGATCCAAACTTAAGGTTTGAGAACCCAAGTCTCCGTCAAGCCTACATTGCTCTCCAAGCTTGGAAATCAGCAATCTATTCAGACCCATTGAACTTCACAGCCAACTGGGTAGGCTCAAAAGTTTGTTCCTACAAAGGTGTGTATTGTGCTCCATCTCCCACCAATGATTCACACAGAGTTGTAGCTGGCATTGACCTCAACCATGCTGACATTGCTGGCTATCTTCCTCCTGAGCTTGGCCTCCTCACAGATCTAGCTCTCTTCCACCTCAACTCAAATCGTTTTTGTGGGGTTGTACCCAAGACTTTCAGCCACATGAAACTCCTCTATGAGCTTGACATTAGTAACAATCGCTTTGTGGGAAAGTTTCCACATGTTGTCTTGTCTTTGCCAACGCTCAAATACTTGGACCTTCGTTTCAATGAGTTTGAAGGCTCTGTCCCTTCCCAACTCTTTGACAAGGATCTTGATGCTATCTTTATCAATGACAACAGGTTCAGATTTGGCATCCCAGAGAATCTTGGTAACTCACCAGTTTCAGTGTTGGTCTTTGCCAACAACAACCTTGGTGGGTGTATACCGGGCAGTATTGGAAAGATGGGAAAAACACTCAATGAGATTATGCTCTTGAATGACAATCTCACTGGGTGTTTGCCTCCAGAGATAGGGCTTCTTAGGAAGCTTACTGTGTTTGATGTGAGCTTCAATCATTTACAAGGCTCATTGCCTTCAAGTATTGGAAACATGAAGAGCTTGGAGCAACTTGACGTAGCTCACAACAGCTTCACGGGTGTTATACCAAAGAGCGTGTGCCAGTTGCCTAAGTTGCAAAACTTCACCTATTCTTTCAATTATTTCACTGGAGAGGCTCCATCTTGTGCTGCTATATCAGGAAGAGGTATAGCCAATGGTAAAAAGAATTGCATTCCTGGCAAGATTGATCAACGTTCTTCACGAGAATGTTCTTCAGAAGCTGCTCGCCCTGTTGATTGTAGAAAGCTCAAATGCAGTGGCGGCGGCGGTGGCGGTGGTGGTGGAGGCCATTCACCAAGGCCAGGTGTTAGTCCTAGTCATACACCTCCACCACCAACATCAGAGTCTTCACCTACCTATAGATCACACTCTCCACCTCCACCATCACACATTTCACCAACACCATCTCCTCCCAAAAAGTCATCACCACCACCTCCTACTCATAGGGAATCACCAAGGACATACCTCCCACCACCACCACCACCACCACATTCATCAAATGTACCATCACACCCACCAACTGTTCCTGTCTTTCCTCCAACCTATCCACCTTTGACACCACCATCACCTCCAACTGTGCCTGCACAACCACCAGCTATTGGTGTCAAACCACCTACCTATCAGCCTGTCTCACCACCACCACCATCAGTTGCATATGGGCCTAAACATTCACCTCCACCTCCTCAGCATTCAGCTGAAGCCCCACCACCAAGCCATGACTATGGTCACACTTCACCACCACCACCACCACCACCACCAAGCCATGACTACGGTCAAACTCCACCACCACCACCACCAAGTCATGGCTATGGTCACACTTCACCACCACCGCCACCACCACCACCAAGTCATAACTATGGTCACACTTCACCACCACCGCCACCTCCTCAACACTCTCAAGCTCCATCACCAAGTCATCACTACCATTACACATCACCGCCGCCACCACCACCACCACCACAAGCTGAAGTCCCAGCACCAAGTCATCAACCTTACACTCCACCACCACCACCATTGCATCAATATGGAACCCCTCCACCTCCACCAAATGAGCCAATATGGCATAATCCCCCACCACCTCCAACCGGCGGTTGTCCCACTCCAGTGTCAGAACCACCACCACCTCCTCACCAAACACCATCATCACCTCCACCAGATAACACGCCACTTCCACCTATTAGAGGAGTATCATATGCATCACCTCCTCCCCCTGTAATTCCTTATTATTAAAATCTTCAATCCAACTATCGCTTTCTATTTTTAATTTCTTTCATCATCAACCAAGAAGGGAAAAAAAAAAAAAAAACCAAGAGTACTATTCTTTTTGCCGCAAGCCCAACAACCCGGATGGCAGACCAAGCACGATTAGTCCTATTGTATTGTGTGTACCTTTTTCTTTTGTTTTTTTTTTTACTCTCTCGAAGCAGTGTAATTTTCTATTAGAGGTTGCTTCCATAGCAATAGTAGTTTCTTCATTGCTGTTTAATTATTTATCTTCCATTTTATTCGTATAATTCTTTATGTTATGACATAAACATATAGAGGTGTTTACCAAAAACATATGGAGGGAACTGGGACTCGATCCTATGAAATAACTTGTGATACAAAGTGTTGTTGTGTATAATTTGGATTAGGTCAGAACTCAGAGAGACAATAATATTGTTCTTTTTCATTTTCTTGAAGTTGTATTTTAAAATTGTAAAACATTTTGTGAGATTATCCATGTTCTCTCTTTTAAACTGATGGTATATACTCCTGTCTCCTGTCACCCGTCAGTATTGTGAAATTCTTGGCTTACAAATACTTAGGGTAATTAAATTATAGGTTTACGTGTATTAACAATGTAAGATTTACGTATATTATACACTTTTGCAAATGTTTATAACATATTTTACAATGTAAAATAAAGTGAGAATTTCTCATACTTTATATACAAGGATAAGCATGCTGCAAGTCGTTTGCCAGCCTACAAGGCTGCAAATTATTCGACAATCTTGTAGCTTTTCTGTGTATCTTCTTACAATTGATATCAATCTTATTAATATATTCACGAGTCACGATAATGTGTTAACAAACAAACAAAATGTTGTTTAATATTTTAAACACAAATGCTTTTAAACAAATTACAAAATTTTATTTGCTTAGTGTAAGAGCACGAAATTAGGAGGCCCAAGCCCATCAAGAGTAGTGAAGTTGGAGTTTCTAAATCCGGCCCAAAATAATAAAGATTTGTATAAAGAGTGGGATGGACAAGCGTGGACTTCACCAGGGAACACAAATAGGGAAAGAAAGATTAAATGTCTAAAGATTTAATAGAAGAATGGTTCTTTACAACATTGTCTAAAGATAATTGTTCTTGATGGTTATAGATACTGTTCACTCTTTCTCAGAGTTACAATTCTCTCAGTAATTTTTTCTCTTTAATTCTTGCTGCCTCCTTTTATCTGAGAGCCTATTTCCTTTATATATTCCATAGCCTCTTGAATCCTACCCCTTCATCTGTAAATTTCTTAAATCTCCTTAAGACACCTGTCTTTTTAGACTCCTTATGAAGGTAGTGGAAGGAGTTGCTGAGCTGTGGATTCACTATTTAGGTCACTTCCTCATTAATGCAGCTAATAAAGTTGTTATCTACCATTTAATGCGGAGGATCAGGTGAAACATTTACAAGAAACTTCCTACAAAAAACCCCATTCAACCCCTAAGACACCCTTCTCCATTTTTTATATCTTCTAAGGATGCTCCGTCACTTCCATCCCATCCTCGGACTAGTTTACACCTTAGGCCACAGACACTCCTTCCAAATGAGCAACTGAAAGCTACAACTACGGTTCCCATCTTCGGTACTTGAGTCCCCACACTTAGCATTTTCCAATAGTTGAAAACTAAATAATTAGCAAATGAATTAACTATTTAATATATATGTTGAATATGTATTTATTTAATTCTTGGGTTTGCTTCAAGTAAAGTAATAAAAAACTATATTATTAATTTCATTATGTTGTTATAACTTAATATAATATAATTTTTAACTTAAAATCTAATACATTAAATTTATTAATACACATCACCCCACCGCCAGCCCCACCCCCAGCCCCCAACGCACATATGAAATGTGTCAATGTTTCATATAAATAGTAAAACATTTTTAAAAATGTTGATATTCATTATAACAATACAACTTAGCATAATTAACAACTACAATATTAATATGAGTTCTTGAGTTTGGTCTACTTAAAATATTTTGTCGATTGTTGGGGTCGATTTGTGGAGAGGGCAGGTCATGGATAAGAAAATTTGTTTATTAAACCTGATTGGCTGCAATTTTTTAGCTAATTCGACCTCTAGGGAGGTTGCTAAATGTGACAAACCTTGGGATAAAATCAACAAATTTAGATACATGCTTTTCTGGGCTAAAATGGGTTTAGTTATGACTTATGACTTCAACAGTAGAGTATGATAAACTTAGTTTCATTGTGTGAAAGTGGCCAGCACGTGACTTTTTTCATGAATCCTTAAATTTTTCAAGTGGTCCTAGCCCACTTAGCATGATTTAAACTAATTAAAATATTTTGTAGATGGTCGAGGTGGATCTGTGGAGAGGGTAAATCATGGCTAAGGAAATTTGTTGACTAAACTTGATTGGCTGCACTATTTGAGCTAAATTGATCCCTAGGGATATTGCTATATCTGACAACCCTCATTAAAAATCAATAAATTTAACTAAATGCTTTTGTGGGCTTAAATAGCTTCAGTTGCAACTTTAGCAACATAGAGAAGAATAGACAAGATTCAATTGTGTGAAAGTAGCCCACACGTGACTTTTTTCATGAATCCTTAAATTTTTCAAGTGGCCCTAGCCCACTTAGCAAAATTCAAGCTTTAAGTCTATGAAAAAGTCCAAATAAGCCCAATCTTACCCTCCAAACCGTACTCGCTCAAATTTTCATTGAGGTTGCATAAATTTAGGTCATGCATAAAAGAATAAAATATTTGTGACTATGCTTGTAGGATTTTTTTACCGTCACGAAAATGGTCATCAACATAAATATAATAAAAAAAAAATTGTTGAATAAGTGTATTATATTGATAACAATAATTGTTTTGAAAATATATATGCAATTTTTCATAATATTAATGTTTAAAAGACATCAGTTTTTTTTTCACAATTTGATGTGTTGATAAAATGTGATTTGAGTAAGGTTTGGTTTCACATTTGATTGGTCCACTGATAAGCTATATTTATTATACATTAATCACAATAACTGCGTGTAAGCAATTATAAAAGAAAGGGCCCTGCTAACGAATGCCCTTAGAGCATTGGTTAACAATCCATTTTAGGAAAGCTTTTACATCACTTTTATAGGAAATGAAAAAAACTGTCAAAACATTTATTACTTTATTTCATTTTCCCATAAAAATTTTCCTCAAATTGATTGTTAACCAATGCCCTAAGAGCATTCGTTAGCATTTCCCTAAAAGAAATATGAGAATTGTTGTCTCCTGGATTATAATTTTTATGACAAATGCTCTTGTCAAGCCCATAACTGTTAGGCACGTGTCCCTTCCAAAAAGGAAAAGAGTTAGGCAGGTGGCTTAATAATGGTTTTGGCCTTTGGGACCTTCAAGTTCATATTATTATTTGCTGTTGGTCCAAGCAAAATACGCAGAAGTGCCATTACTTGCTTTGAATGTCTCTGCTGAAAGACAGCATAGCATTAATGGAGATAATCGATTTTTTTTTCCTTGTAAAGAGTAAAGAGATACTAAGGGCCCATGTGGAGTGGGCCACCTCAAAGTCCCCATTCTATTTATCAAAAAACCAAAAAGCCCCTATCTATAGGACGCGGAGGGTTGCCCCTACTAAGTTTGGCAGTTGCCAACTTCATGACATTACTCACAAGGTAGATGCAGGCATCATTAACCCTTGAACCATACCCTTTCTTACACTAGTCCTCATAAAAAGTTTTGGATCTATGTGAAAATCAATCAATCAGAATCTGTCACCCATAATATAAACACAAACATCAATAATTATAGAAATTAGAATCACATACTTTCACACCCCGATTCACATAGCTATTTTTTGTAGCTGACTATAAGTAGTGAATAAAAGGTGATTGGTTCATATGAAAGCCAACCAATCACAATCTGCCACTCTTAAGGTAGACACAAGTATCATTAATTCTAGGATGACACATTTTCTCACAACTCTTTTATGTAATTGACAGTGAGTGGTGCTAGTATGTCAAATAAAATAGTTATAAGACACCTGTTCTCACAAGTTAGTGATATATGTTGGCATTTTAATGAGATGTTTACACAGAAATATCTCACTTCAAATAGGAATCGGCTTGATTCCAGTGCTTCTATGCATTGGACCCATTGAGATGCTGACATGTGTCAACATTTCAACAGATCCAGTGCATAGGAGCACTTAGGCCCAATCATTGTCCTAATAAGAACGGGCTTGAGTCCAACGCTCCTGTGGATTGAACCTTTGAGATGCTATCACGTGTTAACATTCCAATGGGCCTAGCGTACAAGAGCTCTGAACCCAATCCTTAGCCATGATAATATGACAAATTTATTAATATTTCTTCTTACATAATTGATATGGTTTTATTAATTTTAATTTGAAAAACTTCTGTTGAAAGAAGTAACTTTAACCGGTGTTGTCAATATAATTTTAAAGTGATACATGTGCTTGAACAAAAATGGAAATTGTAGTCTTTCAGATAATTTTTTGTCAATTGAATTTTTCTTTTTCAACTTCGACGCTCTGAACCACCCTGATCAGACTCCCAATTGGTCTATTGACACTTTCATCTGTAATATCCGTAGCTTATCTTCCGGCTTTTCTTCTTATAGTTTTGGTTGAGGGCGTACGAATAGCAACTCTACAGCCAATGTAGCTGCAAGATTTGTTCTTAAATCTTAACTGTATGCAACCGTTTTGTTTTTCTGAAGGTATGCTCCCCCTGCCATTGAGGCAGTTTGTAAGGGAGATACCCCCTCTTGTTTTCCTTCGTTAGTTCTTTGAATAAATATGCAGTTTAACAAAAAAAAAAAAGAATTTGCTTTATCAAATACGCTATTGTAATTTCATTAAACAATAGAATCATTAAATAATCCCAACCTTTATAGGCAAAGACTAGATTCACTTAATATAAAATTTATAATATAATTATTCACATCAATCATTTATAATGCACAATATAAAAAACTAATAATAATTTATAGTAAATATGCTCCAAGAGAACAATATAAAAGTACGAGAAACAAATGAGTTGTTTGATGATGATTGGTTATCAATAAATTCTTTTAGATAAAAGAGAAAGTTATGTGATTTAATGGTCATAATAGAGAAGACTTCTGATGGGAAGATGGAAATAATTTGTTTCGATAAGCAATGAAAGACTTTTAAATTGAGATAGAGAGAAATAATGTATATGGGTTTCTTCAATTTTAGCTTGACATATTCACATAAATACTTTTTTTTTAAAATAAAAGTAAATGGGTACAAAATATATTTTATTTTATGTTGCTATGTAAGTATAATATTATATAGCATTATACTTTAGGGTCAAGATTGTGAGGCATTTTTCTATTTAGAGACCCTAGGCAATTGTCTAGGTTTGAACTTTGAACTGGACCTGTACAAGGCTACTCAGGGATTACCACTATACCATAAGCTTACTTCTGAGTGCATTTAATACCTAAATACCTTATTTAGTGCTTGATACATTGCCATTGAACACCCTAGTGCTATTGTTTGTTTGGGGTTACACCTGGTTTTGCTTAAATAACTTAAGTTACTATAGATTATAAAATGTCCTAAATTTCCGAGTTACTGTTACCATGCCCTAAGTTCTTCTAACAAATTTGTTGAGGGACCACAATTTGACTCCCTACAACCACTCTAAAAAAGGCACGCAGGGCATGATGTTGAATGCCATAAAAGATTTGAGTGAGTCTTCGTCATCACCAATTGGTTTTGAGGTAAAATAGCATAACTCATGGTCCGATAAATGGTATTAGAGCCAAGGTCATCAATTATAGTCACGAGAGTGTCATTGTGAGGGAGAGATTGTTGGGGGATCACAATTTGACATCCTACAACTACTCGAAAAGCAAGCCCGTGAAGCGTAATGTTGAATATCATAAAGATTTGAGTGTATCTTCCTCATCACCAATTAGTTTTGAAATGACACAGCTGATAGTCTGACAAAATTAAATTCCTTTATTGTATTTTTTTTTTTTTTTGCTTAACTCCAGTACTTTTTTAACCAAATATCTCTATTTATTTTAAATACACAATAGCAAGTGGTAATGAGTTTTAATCTTCACATTTTATTTAGTTAGTGGATGATGTAGCAATTTTTCATTAAAATAAAAGGAAATTTCAGTTAAAAAAAATACTAGAATAAACCAAACCTTTTTTTTTTTTACATGCTTTTCACTTAATTATATGCTTTACTTCTGTTAACACACAATGGTAGCTTCCTTGGACAACCTATCATAATGGCACAAACACATGGTATTTAAAAGTAAGCCAAACCCTTTTTTTCTTTACATGCATTTCACTTAATTATATGCTTTGCGTCTAGGAACACACAATGGTAGCTTCCTCAGACAACCTATCATAATGGTAGAAACACATGGTATTTTTTACATGCTTATTCTATGCAATTTGTAAACTTAAATTATTCTAAAATCCTTTTCTCAAAAAAAAAAAAAAAACTCAAAATAATGAATTATTTGTTGATTCAGTAAAGTGATACGATTATATTCCTAATTAGATTAATTTTAACATTTTAAATTTACTCATAATAATAACATTTTTTTAATGAATCTCTTTTGAATGACATTATTATCATTGAAATTAATTTTTCAAATATTATACCATATATGTTAATTTCTTTAAAAAAAAAAAATCTAAAGAATGTATCGCAGGACATTGCATAAAATGTCAATGGTGGTAAAATCACCACTCCGACTCAATCTCTAAAAGATTAAAAACATTCTATCTTTTAAGCCAAAAAAATATATATATTAATAATAAAACAACTATTCATATTAAAAAATAAATATAAAATTCTTCTAAAAGTAATAATAAAAAAAAAAATTCAATCAAGCCCCTTTTGTACTCTTCTGATAAAGTTTAAAATTTGAAATTTAAGAAAATAAGAGTATCCACATCAGTCTCAACAAACTAGTCTGAGATTAAAAATGTAACTAAAGACCTCCAAAAAGACCGGGCATCAATCCAAAAAAGCTACCAAAAAAAATTTTAAATTTAATTTTACATCACTACAACTAGTGAGACACTAATCTTCGCTACGTTACTACTGATGAAATCATTTTTTATAATCTTCTCTCTCTCTCTCTCTCTCTCTCTCTCTCTCTCTCTCTCTCTCTCTCTCATGAACTGATCAACATCAATTGGTAATTGGCGATGATGGATGGGTTCGATTTGGGTTTTGGTTGGGTTCAACAGTGGCTAGGTTTTGGCTAGGTGGTTGGTTGGGTCGGTTGCATGAGCTTTAGGTTTATGTGTGGTGGTTGCTAGGTTTAGATCACACAACTAGTGGTACAATGGTGGCTAATTAATTGGTTTGGTGGTGGCTGGCGGTGGTATGGTGGTGGCTAACTGATTGGTTCGATGGTGGCTAGTTGTGGTGTGGCGGTGGCTATATACGCTAAGAGGAGAGAAGATAGACAAGAGAGAGGAAAAATAAATATTTGAAAGAAGTAAGAAATAATGTATTAAGTCTAATGTGTGTGCCCTAGGAAGCACATACACTTCATTTGGAGTGTTGTACCTGTGTCATAATAGTATCTTATTTACTGTATTATGTTATAATTTTTTTAAAATTGCTTGTGTTGTCGTATCATACCTGTACTTATGTCCGCGTACGTTTATCTTAGGCACGTGCATAAAACAGATGAATAGTAAACTAGAAGAATTAGAATTTTTTAAATTAATTTAGCCGAAAAATTGAGAAAGCTGATGTAAATGCTGAACAGGACACGAATATCCTTTATTAGAAGATTTTACAATCGGATACAAGTTGTCTCTAGTCCCTATATGATATATCCTTATAATGCCATGGGCAAAGTAAATTTTGAGAACCAAAAATTAAAATAACAAAAGTGATAGTTGATGAACTTTGAATCAAAACAGCGTCGGGCTTAAAAGGGAATCTACAGATTGAGATCCATGCAATAGGCAATAGCGCTATTGCACTGTGCAATCATCTTTCAAATGCTGAAATTGAAACTTTTTGTTAAAAAAAAATTTATGTTTAATCTCAAAATTTATGAATAGAGCTTATTGTTGAAAACTGAAAATACTGTAACAAAATAATTTTTTAATGTGTAAAAAATATTGTTCATTCTTAAAATTACTGTTCATTGGCCTAAATTCATTGTTCATGGCCAATGAACGGTGAACAATGCGCATCCCAGCCAAAAAAAAAAAAAAATGCTGAAACGCAGACGTGCGCGTTTCAACTGTATCCAAACCCTCCCTAAGATCACAACCAATTTTACACCCATTTCATAACTATCCTATGTGACTAATTGTGTCACTTTCACATGATACCATCACTCATAGTCAATAACATCAGATAAATGTAAAAATGGGTGTGAATTAGTTGTGATCCTAAAACTTTTTACCTAGGAAATTGAAACTCGACTGATCAAATGGGTGTGAAATTACTCTCTCTCTCTCTCTCTCTCTCTCTCTCTCTCTCTCTCTCTCTCTCATTTTTTTTTTCTTCATTTTTTGTTGGATTTTTTTATGAAGTTTGTACACCCATTGTTTTATTATTGACTAACTCATATGTGTTTCTCAATGCAAATATTTTTTTATCATTTTATTTGCAACACTAATTACTTTTAATGTTGTTGACTAGATTTGGGAGAAAATTATATTATAATATGTCCATATTTTGTGTTATTGTCAGGTTTTAGTTTATTTGGAAAATAGTGGAATAGTTTGGACAATATGATGAAGAACAGTTAGTGCAGTTGAAGAAGATGATTTTTGTACAGTTTCCTTTCACTGGTTGTAAATATATTTTTTAATAAATTAACACCAAATTGTTATATCTTTATTATGTGATGTTTTTAGATGCGTAAGTAATTGTTTTTAAGCATTTACAAATATATTATATTACTCATCTTCCTTATCTCATTAGTGCATTTTTTTGTTGTTGAGATTTTTAAGAAAACAAATTCAATTTTGAGTCTAGAATTATTTATTTATTTATCTATTCATTTTTCGCTTATTAGATTAGATGTTAAATTAGATAATGATAGTATTAACATAATATTGAGCTTCATTACAATCATTATGTATAATAGGGTAAAATTTTTGAATTTGATTATGCATTAAATATTTGGCTCGATCACATCACATTTGAAATATTTTACATATTCGGGAGAATGAGTTTGACTTTCATGTGAGTTTTATTTTTTCCTTTTTTTATTTGAATTGTAGTTTTGTTGAATTTTATATATTTTTTGGATACGTTTCTCGGTGATTTTGATTGTCCGGTAGGAAAAAATTGGGTTCCAAAAAGTTTATTTTAAAACTAAAAAATAATTTCCAACTTTTAGTTACTTTTTAATGCTACGAAAAATGTTATAAATAATTTTTATTTAAAAAAATCAATATTTTTTCAACCTTTTGAATTTCTGGAAAAAAAAAAAGTATTATTTTCATTTTGGTATGACAAAAATTATATATTTCATTTTTTATTCTCATTATAACATATGAAAATATGATTATGAAATACATTACTTTTTATTAAATTAGTATAAACTACAAAAATAAAGTTAATGAAACCACCCTAAAAATATTATCACGCACGACGTGCAAGATCCGCTACTATTATAAAATAATAAAAACAACCACCACATGTATTACATAAGCGTTTTCATACTATCATATTATGTCCACCAACTATATACACAATCTTCATTTTTTTCTCCATTTTTCTTCTTCTCCTCCTTCCCACCCCCATTTGACCAAAATAGATTAATATACCAACCCCAGCAATCTTGCAAACTTCTGTACGTGGTTCATGGATTAAGGAAAACTCTTTCCCAGGTAACATAAAAAATATGCACGACACACCTATGTCCACTAGCTCTAACATGAATATCCCTACAAAGAAGCCATTGCACGCATAACATAAGATAAATCAAACAGTGCTTCTATTTCAATCTTCCAACGGGAACCAGGACAAAACTAAGAAAAGAGCTGACTTTGTAGTGGAAAGCAATTTTTTTCTCAGCAGCATCATCCAAAACGGATCACAATGCAAGATATATCATCTTTACTATTTTTCGCCAACGCTTCAGTTGTCAATCGCTTTGCTGCTGCTTGAGGATCTTTTATGTGTTTCACCAAATCAACTGCCTCTTGATTTTTAATAACCTGCAGCCAGAGCGCTTCAACTATCAAGAGAAAACATTAAGGGACAAACATGGTAACTGAAAAAACAGAGTAGTCTCTTTTGTATTATTTATATACATTCTCCCAAATACATTGAAGGCTTCTTTGGAGTGAGGGGAGAAGGAGGGGGAGTGGAGGGGAGTAGACTAGAATTAGCTAAAAATAGGCTAATTTTGGGTCAAATCTACTCTACTCTACTCTACTCTCCCTCCTTCCCCCTCAATTCAAACACACTATCAGTATTAATACCACAGTGAAAGCAAAAGCAGTTTAAACATTCAGTGAAATGGATGGAAAATGAAGAAATATACTTAAAGCGAAAGAAAAAGAAATCAAGTTCTACCCTTAAGCTGTTAGTCCTTCTATACTATACGTGAAATATGAAGAAATAGAGATAGTAGATACATGGAACATTAGACTAGGCCATTTATTTCATCTGGTTGTGAGATAATCCTCAGTGCTACATAATTTAACAATGGCAAGTAAACAGCCATTATTTGCTTAGTCTGCTACAGGAGGGAGGCAAAAAAGAGGAAGCCTCTTTCCCCAATGATTCATGAACTTATACTGTGATCATGGTATTGCACTAGCCCATGACTCAGTAAGCAGGCTCCTTTGACTACCTGCCTTAGGCTGTAGAGTAATGCAGAAATTTCACTAGTCCTAAAGAACCATAGTTCCACGTTCAAGGTGGTCTTACAAAGAAGATAAAAAATTACTAGATGAACTAACATCATCCAACTTTTAGAGGTTGCCAATGTCTTGTTTATATACAATCAGAACCCTTGAATGCAATTGAGAGCCTGTGAATAAACTCTTCTTCGAACCACGGTATAAGAATATTGATCAGGAGGTCAAACCATTTCCAAATTTTGATTTTTTACCATCTAGTCTATAGTTTTACATGATGCAGATTGGGGAGTAATCGCTTTACAACACCATAGAGGGCACTTCGTCCCACCATGACATTTGCTTTGGACAGATCCTAACAGTAGAATAAGACCTAGGGAGTTCTTGAGGTGGCTAGGAGCCTGTCTAATCATGCATTACCTCTTTTTGAAAGAAGAAAAAAAAAAGGGGGGGGGGGTTGTTCCTGGAAAACCCACTAGAGAAGCTCTCTAAGGGGTCCTTGAAGCTGAAAAGGTTTAAGGCTAAAAGCAGAAATATGGAGCTTTTAGGGAAAAAACCCTCTGCAATTCAGTGTTCATGTTTTATAAATCCAGAACTTTAAAGTACTATTCACTATAATTTGCCAAAAACTCAAAATACTAAAGAGCTTTTCAATTAAAAAGCTCTACGTCCTACAACAATGCCAAACAGGCACTAGGTCAACCAATGAGGATGACAACTTTCAAGCCTAAAGAAACACTGTTATTTACAGCTTTGCAGAGTATGCTTTTAACTTGGGGGTCTGCAAATGATATATGGGAGGTCCTCTGTATCTGGTTCTATACCTTTAATTTCTTTCAATCCTGGGGCTCAGAAATGATACATGAGGAAGTTTCAATTTTTGATGAGTAAAACTACGAGAGAAAATGTGCTCCAAAATATTTTCATTTTCTTCATTTAGATGGCCTTAGTAAGGAAACTCTTTAAAAAAAAGACACAAGTGGATTGCATGTCAATAAAGGATTTCTGCGAATTCTAATGCATAAGTTTACTACAAAATAAATTTATTTGAAAGTAAACACTTTTTCATCATCATTTATTTGAATGTATGAATTCATTATTTACAATAGAGTCAATATAAAATCAGTCACCAAAACTTGATATAATATCTTGATATCTTGTTTGGCACAATGTAAATCAAAATCATATTATAGACATTGCAAAAACACACAATTTGTTTTATGCGATGTTAACAAAAGAAAGTCATTTCAAATACTACTAAAAAATTGAAATTATTTTTTTATGTGTAAAATTGAAAATTGAAATACTAGAAGTGCACACTATTTGGTAAGACTAAAAATTTAAACCTAAGCATGCCAATGTTTTGACATATTATGGGATATGATGAGGAAGACGAAGAAAAGGAAGACAAAAAATAGAGAATGGCAGAACAATTTGCATCCGTAAACTACCAAAATAACTGACCTTCCATAATCCATCACTTGCCAATATAACAAACTCAATGGTCGGGTCTACGGGCACATGTCTTACATCAGGCTCTGAACTTAAATGTGCTTTTAGGCTTTGATCCCCAAAAGCACGTGCAACTGCAAGTTGGCCATTAACCCTGGGTACATCTCCTGGAAAAAGTTGTAGTTTTTCAGTATTGCAGAATCCTCATAATAAACAACCCTATATCAAAGCCAAGATCCCCAAAGAAGAAAAGCCTATAATAGGGAGTAATAAGGTTATATTGAATATATCACCAGGCAGAGTAGTCACAAAGCCACCCTGCTTCTCGATCCTTCTTCGTTCACTATGAGGTTCATGATCTACTGTAATTTGATTAGCGGCGCCCCTCTCACACACAACAGCTCTTGAGTCACCAATGTTTGCCACCCATAAGTCTTTGCCATCAATGACTATTGCAGTTACTGCAGTCGAGCCACCGGGCCCTAATTGCAAGGAGTTATCCAATATTGACTTATCTGTGGAGCGGTAAGCATTCCTTATTGCCGTCTCAGGATTGTTCCAGAAAGTTGGCTGCATTATACAGTCAAAGCAGTAACTAAAACAGTTAATTGTATATGTATTGCTTCTACAAAGAATGAGAGCCTAAGTATACAACATACTTAAGTTTTCTAAGTAGTAGTTGAGTGCCATTATTGAATAAATAAGGACACACAAAAATCTAAGTTATGCTTTGGTTTAACTTTTAGGATCACACTTGGAACATAAAGACCTCAATTATCTATCTAGGTTGATGTTTGATGATCAGTCAAATATAAATAACAGGCAAAATTCTAATCTTCCAAACAAATGAAGAATACATAACAAAATGAATCCGGAAAGGGAAAAAAATTGGACTGGTCAGGAAGGGATACCTCATCAAGTATTCTGTTGAAAAGGTTATCTTTCAAATAACTTGGCACACGATCACCTAGGTGGCCGTCAAATATGGCAAATAATCCAAGCACATGATTCTTCTTTTTTCTGTATTCAGCAACGTGGTAGTCCTCCATATCATGACCAGATTTACCTTCAACTAAGTGGAATCCATGAGACACTTTATTAGTCGACGACTTGCTTTTCCCCTTCCCAGAATCAGCCGATGAAGATTTAAGGCAAGTAGCATTCTGCAATGCTAACATTAGTTAAAAGAGCGAATTTGCCTAGCTCAACTGGCACCTCTCCCTTGTAAAAGCAAGGTGAAGGTGAGGCCGTAGGTTCAAGACTCACTAGGCATGTGTGCAAGTACCAATAAAAAATATAAGTTTTAAAAAATAAACACATGAAGACTATCATCATCTCAGAATCCTAAATGATCACAGATTGATAACGAAGAAGAATTCCAGTCCTCTATTAGCTTTCTACTATTTGGAGTCCAGTATATGAAAATATAAAAATCCCAAAACGGATTTTTATTTTTATTTTGTTTTAAATTTAACATAATTTGAAATCCAATGGTTCATAAGGATCACAAACAAGGTATTTAAAATTGGGTTTAATCCCCGTCTATACAAAAAAACCAATTAGTGCGTTGGCCTTGGTCTGATAATAAAAGGCAATCATCATGAGGGAAGGCCATGAAATTATCTCTAAATAAAAAAAATTAATGGGAGACACGATTAAACTTGGAAGACTGCAATTGAAATTAAGCCAAATTACTTTTTTCTTTTTTGAGAATCAATTAAGCCAATTACTAGTAATTCAAATTAGAAGTCTAGTAGTATGGCGTATACCAGAAAAGACAGGAAGGGATTGGTGCATGATTCATTTGGTTCAAATTTAACAGCCACCAAAAAAAAGAAAAAAGTCAAAAAACAAACACATCAGAAGAAAATTCAAAGCAGCATGTTTTGATTTTTAATCAAAGAAATTCAATTTCCAAAACCAAAAATAGAATTGAATCCAAGAAATATGAAAAAGGAAAAGACAAACCTTGATTTTTTCAAAGAAGCTGGGGGATTTTGCTGTGTTAGAAGCACTTGCAACAGCCTGATTACTCATATCTCAAATTCTGAATCATGTATCCACTGTTACCCACCTTAACAACTTAACCCAAAATCCAAACCAACTTCTGTCTATCTATCTATCTATCTGCCTCCTCTTCTTTCTTCTATATCTAATATATCCAAAAGGGTATATGTATCACCAAAAAATTAGTGCTTTTTTTGGTTGTTTACCATATGGGTCTGGCCGTCACCAGAAGATAAACTGGTTGTAGTTGTTGGTCTGAACAAGAACAAATATAATAATAGTCAAAATAAAAACTTCGGGCTGATCTTTTTATTGGTTTGGTACTGTATATTGAAAATCTTAAGGGGGTGGAATAGAATAAATTTGGTATAACAGTGATCACCTGCACTGCGTATAGTTTATCAAAGATATTGAACGATAAGAGATGATGCTAGATGTGGATGGAATTTTCTGGTTTTTGACCATAAATATGACGACCGTACGCGTTTTTGGAATTTTCTAACTGGCTTCTCTTGTGGGGTTCATTCATTCATTGAGCTAGAAAGAAAGTAAGAACTAAAGTTTGTCTTCGTATTCAATATTAGTACTATATGTCAGAACTGTACAACAGTAAAATCACCACAATATACTGTGTTTGCGCGTGTGTTTGTGTTTTTCTTTTCAATTTCTGGAAGAGAAAAAAAAAATACTAAATTCTATATGAGAGAGAAAGTCTTGAGTTTGAAACGTTGAATATCAAATATCAATAGTGGTCGAAAATGTACTAATGAAGATTTTTGACAAATTTCCGTGTGGGGTCCAAAAAAAAAAAAACAAAACCAACACCGGCACAACTCAGACACCCAAACCAAACCCAATGTGGTTCTTCTTCCTCGAAGGTTCCGAAGTTCTTGTAGACTTTTTGTGGGACCCACCCATTTCACAAAATACTATAAACACAGTAAACACTGTTCGAAAGTCTAAAAACTAGTGCAACAAAAACCAGTAACCAATAACCGACCATTAACTACACGCGTGGGATAGGAATAGGACGTGAATTTATATATGAATATGAGAATATCACTCATTCATTCTTCTTTTCTTGTTTCTTTTTAAAGTCAATTTTTATAAAAAGACAAAGCATTGGACCAAGTCAAATCCATATATACAACTCTTTCATTTTTCATATTTTATTATTTGTTGATACGTGCAATCTAGCCCATCTAGGTAAGAGTTTAATAAAGCAATGTAAGTATAGGACGCATCTAATTGCACACCCCCATTCACGTGTGAAGTTTTTGATTGGTAATGAGTTGATTGTCCGTAAGGTGTGAAATTGAATGGTTTGTTAATAAAAATATTGTGCACGCATTATAATAGATTATATTAAAATGTTGTTACTCACATCATAAGTTAACTCAGTAAGATGTGAAATTGAATGGTTTACTAATAAAAATATTTTGCACGATTTACCTACGTGCTTAATTTTTCTTTTGTCTCTTTTTCCCTAATCCATCTTGTTTAAAATTACTTACTGTTTAGATGTGAAAAATGTTTTGAAAGTTGTAGTACTTATAAAACATGCTATATGAAGTTAGGTATGTTTAAGATATTTCATATGACAACATTACCACTTATCTTTTTATTTTATTTCAAATTGTAGTTTGCAAAATTCTATATTTTTCCTTAATTTATATTTTTGGGAAAAATAAATTTCAACTAAATGATAAGGATAATTGAGAATATAGTGAAAAGTAAACACTAAAAATTTGTATTCTAATTGTGGGCTCAAAAATACAAACGGAGGAGCAGGGGCAGCTCTTGATCAACATAATTAATTTTTAAGAAATGGTAAAAGAAATTCACAATGAAAAGATTAAACAAAAAATTGAAGGACAAAGATGGAAGATTAAGACAGTTTGATTGAGAAAAACTAATTCCCGATGTACAATATATAAATCAAAGATGAACCCAAATTCTTGCTCTCTAAACACAAGTTCTTGCACTCTCTTTCTCTCTCTAGCTCTTCTTTCCCAAATTTTCAAGACCTTTCATCTTGTTGGCTTTATCTTCCTTTTATCCTCCCCCTATTCTTTCTTTCCAGCTATGTATCCCTTAGTTGGATTTATGGATATACTTGCCCCATCAAACACCTCTCCTGTTATTTTTTGATCATAAAGGTAGACTTTTGTGGTGTCTCTATTGTTCAGGCTAGTCATTTATCATTTAATGAGGCCAACATTAGGTAGCAACACTTAATTAATGCGGAGGTGACCGTTATGTTGGACTCTATGTAGTATTCTGCGTGTCGCTCGGGAATGGAGACCGAAGCTACGTCCTTGGTGAATCTGTTGATTTCTTCTTGGTTAGGCTATCATATCTCGGAATAAATTTGTTCCCCAGTAGCCAGTTCAGATAGTCTATCTTTTCTTGGGCTTGGGCTTTGCCATGTTGGGATCTAAGTCGAGTTCTTATTTCAGGAGTGTCTCTTATGTCTTTCTTCTTCGGCCTAAGTCCACAAGGTAGCTATGTTCCAACCCCCACACTAGTAATATATATTTAATTTATAAAACTAAAGTCTTTTGCTAAGGTGGTTGGTAATGTGGTTAAAAAAAGCTACACCATTTCGACTAAAACTAAGGAATTTTGATAATTTAGTATAATTCTAGATTTTAATAAGAACTAGGTTGGATTTAAGGTCTGATTCTAGGTTACACCAGTTGAACCAACATGTCTGATTTGGTTTTTATGGCTCAACCTTACACATAATAATAATAATAATAATAATAATAATAATAATAATAATAATAATAATAAAATCACAGTCACTACTCACTACCCAATAGAAATGATCTTGAACACTCAAGATTATAGTTTGATTATGTTTGGTTTTACTTTTTAAACTCAATATGTGTATGCATGTACTAACTTATCCACTCATGGTCCAATTTTGAATTTAATTTTGGTCCATAAATTCATATTTTGTTCAATTTGCCTTTATCCAAACTAGAAACAAGTCTTTCTGAAGGTTAACAAGCTAACAATGGTGCATGAAAACATGATGTAGATTGTCATTCGCTCTTTCACAAAAGATATAACCAATTCATATATGAGTACAGTTACAAAAGCGATATCAAATTTTGTAAATGGACCTTGCACAACGATCTCAACAAGTATGTTTATAATGGTGTATATAACCATGTTAAGAGAGCTAAGGAGAACAAATATAAGAAAAGCAATGATTTCTAAGCTTTAAACATTATCAACAAAATACCGACTACCATACTCCGTTGCCCAACATGCAGCAAATACTGCCTGACAGATAAGGGAAATGATGATCCAATAATTTCACCTTGTTATATGTTTTTGTTCTTGAGCTGTTGTGGCATCCTGAAAAAGAATAGAAAAAAAATATATATATAATTTCAAATATGCAGTTAAGAAAAATATATATTTCTTAACATCTTTAATATTCAAAGCATTACTCTTCTTAGGAATTAAAGTAAGAAAAAAAAAAAAAGCATTTATAGATCATTCAAACATAGAGTGACAGTGAAATGTTCAAAAAAGGTCATAACTTCCTTTTTCACAACACTCAAAATATTTATGGAAAAAAAAAAACCATAGTAAATCCATTTGGACTAGGGACTTTATCCCCTTCCATTTCCTTCAAAACCTGGACGACTTCCTCTTTAGAGAACTTCCTCTCTAATGACAGCAATACAAGAAAAATCCAACCCTTCCAGAGAAGGGTGCCTCATTTTAGTCTACTAATACAAAAGCCTAATAGAACTGAACCACCTGAGAACGCACATCCATCTCATCCTCATAAGCAACCCCATCCACCTCAACACTATTAAACTGATTAGCTCTTCCATGGGAATTTGCTAACTATGAAAGAAATGAATTTATTGTCTCCCTCCTTCACAGACAAGGCATGAGATTTTTGTTAAAAAATCTCCTCCAAAGAAGCTAAATATTCAATATCCCTTCCAATCTGTATACAGCAGGACTATTTCACATATGAGAGACCCTGCACCTCTTTGATAGAATAAAGCCCCAACAATTCAGACAACAAAGTGTTTTTTTCCGAAGGCCAAGCCTCCAAATTCCTCCCTATTCCACTTCTTGAGATCAACTTAAGAGCCATTAGTTTATGAGCTAAAATAAAACTACGAGAACCCACAAAGCAGTACTCAACTACTCATTCCACCATTGTTGAACTCTCTCAACAAAACCCTCAGCTTTCAACCACATGTTCTCAAATTTAAAGGCACACCGGCCCTTACAAAAACCATATGCTTCCAACAAGAGTGGACAGTGATAAAAAATAATTAGAGGAAGCACCCTTTGAGATACATTCTGAAAATAATCTTCCCAATGCAAAAATACATTCCGAAAATGATCTTCCCTCTAATGATAAATCGACAAGATAATTATTCTCAATAAAATCAAAAAAAGCAAACATAGCTGGGTTGAAAGAATCACAACCAAGTCCCTCACTCGGATATCTAATGATGTTAAAATCACCTATTTAGCACGATGCCATGGTCCACCGAGCATGCGCGCGTGCCAAATCCTCCCATGAAGCAGCCCGCTGTCTATCATCATTAGGGCCATAAATCCCTATACAGGTTCATACAAAAACATCCTCAATTAAACTTTAACAAATCCAAATCCATAGCATCCAAATAGACCATAAAGAAACCCAAAATCCCACTTTCCCCCAAACTTTCTCACTTTCCAAACTTAGGCCAAGTACATAGCATCCAAACAAACCATAAGAAAACCCAAAATCCCACTTTCCCCCAAACTTTCTCATAATAAACATATTACATAATTTATTACCTTTTTCTTTTTTCCCAAAACCGCTCATTCCAAATGTGAAATTTCTCCCGCTGTCTTGCATTTCAATGGCCTAAGGTAGAAGATGGGAAAGAGAATGAAATTGGGTAGTCAAAAGAACAGCAATCATATTACGGACAAAATATCACAACTTATGGGTGTCAAAGTTACAACTAAGACAACATCACCTTCACATGATCCTACTAAAACATATGATTTTGACTTATGCATAAATAACAACAGGTTAGGTAGACAATTATGAAAAACATTATTCATATCATTAATGTATTGATGATTTTTCACAAAGTAAAATTGTATTGATAATATTAGTTTTTGGCCACTGGATTTTATATAAATATATTTTCTTTGGCTTTCAAGGAATGTTTTAATATAGATATAGCTTCATTTTTCTTTTAAATATATTGGTTTTAATTAGCTATTTTTTTTTTCTTTTAAAATATATTTGTTTATTAATTTTTTAACATACATTATTAATATTGATGATTTTTCATCTTATTATTTATGGAAAGTAGAATGTTACGATTTCTAATGTGATCCACATGACTTTCTCATTGATAGTTTATAGGATTTTAATTTTAACAACATAAAAAAAAAAAAAAAAATGTATGGCGGAAGAATAAGATGAAAAGAAATATTGGAGAGCTTATTTATTATTAGAAAAAAGGAAGACATATACATTTAAAAATAATAATAATTTTATGAATAATGGGGGAAAGAGGATTTCAATCTGGGATCTTCTAATAAAGAAGAGTAGGCTATGCTAATGAACTACAAGAAACTTGCAAATGGAGACTCATTTGAATTCCATTATTCTGGATAAAAGTTTAACATTTGATTAGCATATATAATTTTTAAATGAGGTAGTAAGGTCAAAACCCTTGATTTTTTTTTGTAGCCAACAAATGAGAATTTTCTATTTTAATTTGACCAAGGGTCGTCAATAGGTTGTGTCAGTCCGGCTTAGCCCATTTTTACTTGGCCCATTGGTACAATGGGTCGAGCATATAAGGCTATTAACTATTTAACGGACCCGGTCAAGTTAGGCCGAAAAAGAAAACCTCAACCCATGACCCCAACTATGGACATTCCCATTTTATCTTTAGCGAACTGGGCTACTAGATTGAGCCTAATTAGCTACCTATGAGCTTGCCTTAAGATCTTATTTTATTATTTTTTATAAGGGAAGAATCAATTTTTAATAAGGGAATAATATATCTTTTTTTAATGGAAAGGATCAAAGAATTTAATGCTTAATTAAAAAATTTTAAAGTCAAATCTATTTAAAAAATTTTTTGGGTTGATGGAAACCTATTTAATTTATTTTATTAAGGCTTTAAATAGTTTTTCATTTTTATATTTTAATAAAAAAATGACAAATGGTTAATTCAGGTTGCCATGCTACTAGAAAAATATATATTTAGTTAACTAAATTTAACACAATCATTTTATGTATTTTATTGATTGTGAGAGTTTTCTTTAAAAATTCATCTATAATGTCTCAAAATCAGGGGCGACTCAACAGTAGAAGCAACTGATGCTATGCCTAAGGCCCCCAAGTGATAGAAGGCCCCCAAAATCAAGCCTCAGGTCAACGAAATTTAAAAATATAATCTTAAATACTAGTCAATACATATCCAATACTATATTTAAAAAAAAAAAAGAACGGTAGATGAAAATTTTGGATTATTAATTATCTTGGAGAGTATTAATTAAGTCCCAAAATTTGGCCAATACATGAAAATTTCAATCTCAATATGCGGGTATTTTGTTTGACTCTCTCTTTCAAACGGTTAGAATTCTTCAAAATTTTAGATTAATTTGAGTCTCCTATACACACTAAAAAGTAAAAACATAGACCAAACCCTTTTATCTCTCCAAAACTCCTAAACTAAAATTGATTACCTGAAGAGGCTGAAATATTCTCCTAGATAATCAAAAATTGCCGCTAGATCTTCCGTCTCTACCTAAAATGGTAGTCAGTTACAAGCAGCTTCCTTAGCAATTGACAATCCCTTGAAGAGGTAAAACAAAGCCTCTCCTTTTCCAGAAATTTTTGTACCTTTTTGTGACATAGCTTTCTTATTTTACTTTCTCTAGGTTATTTTACTTTCTCGTTGTTTCTTGGTCCAATTAGGTGTTATTTAATCTTTATTTTTTTGAAAATTATTTATTCTATTAGATTTTATTAAATAAATCTGTGAATTTGGATATAAAAAAAATTTTAAAATTTTTTTAAACCAAATCTCAAAACAGATGTCTAGATTAATTTGTCACTAGCAAAAAAATATAACTAAAAATTCAGTTAAAAATCTTACAAATGAACAATAAATTTATAAAACAGAGTTAGAAGATAACAATGAAATAATTGCACTTATTATTGATTAAAAAGAATATGTTAAAATAAGTTGAATAAAAAAACTTAATTAATAATTTTGTATCTTAATAAGCAAGAAAAATAAATTTTAAATAAAAATATTATAAATAAAGTTAATAATATAAAATAGATATTTAAACAATAAAAGAGACCCATTTAAAAGTTTCGCTTAAGGCCTCAAAATACCTTAGGCCGGCCCTGCTCAAAATCAATCATTCCTACTCATCCTATATAGCACCAACTCTCGGAGTTGCAGCAGTTAGAAGCTATTGAGTAAATAGTAATATGCATGACAAAAGAAAGATAAGAAACAAATTTAATTAATGTATGTACCCAAAAGCAAGCATCACCGAATAGACTCACATGCATGACAAAAAATGTCTCCATCTCTTACACTCTTAATGATGGAATTTAGGAGAATTTGCATCACGTCTTTGAGATCCATTGGACCCACCATATTAATCAACAAAGGAGTGAGTGGACTACGGAAAGTTGAGATGAAGACTTGATGAGGATCAGGTAGGAAGCCTGATGATGAGGAAGCCGATTGGAAAAAATGGCATTACCAATGTGGACTCCTCTGAAGTTGTTAAACTCATAACTTCTCTTTCTTCCACTAATAGACCGACCCAGACTTTGGTGGCTGAATGCAGGGTCATGCTTCAAGCTTTCCATCACGTCCGTCTCTAGCGCACTGCTTAGGGGAGGCCAACAAAGCTGCTGATTCCTTTGACATCAAAATTTTCACTAAATTAAAAAGAATCTTTGTGGTTTCGTACAAAAATCATCAACCCAAATTAGGAAAAGTGTTTTGACATCAAAATTTTCACTGATTTTTTCACAACCCATCCTGTCTTAATATGTTGTGATAGGCCAAATCAAGACTAGAGTACTTTAATGCTAAAGGAGTGAAATGCGAAATTTTCTGTCCTAAGCAAAACTGTCCAAGTTAATAGTCGGCCTCCTATATTATCTTTAATTTACTGAGTCATGTTAAAATAAATTATTTCAAGAAGAAATAGAAAAACCGTAGCTCGCACAAAACTTCCACAAATGCTTTGCATTACTTCCAAATTAACACCCAGGGAACAAATCCAGAACCAACTTCTAAGTCAATCATTTTTCCTATTAATTATTTATAAAAAAAGAAGAAAGAAATGAATTAAAGATCAGCAACAAAATACAACTTTGTTAAAAACTATATTAAAGATAAAGACAACCACATACTAATGCTAGAGCCGCCATTGAGAGGTCAAATATCATTTCTTTTCCCTTACTCTCCCACAAAAACAGTACAACAAATTTCTTACAAATCATATTTTCCGCAGAGGAAAAAAAATCAGCTGAACAATGAGATTATCTGCTTTGGGATGTACCATGAGCCAATGAGTTCAGAGAAGAAACTTGATAAAATAGCTAATAGAGAAAACTATGGCAAGAGAGCTTTTAATTGCGCCTTGAAAAGATCACCAAGAGCTCCTCGAACATCCATCTGAAATGCAAAATAATAGAGATCATCATGTCTTTCCAAAATACAACCGATTCACTAATTAGAAATTGACACCGGGTGAGTAGCTAGTTCATTTAGTAGCAGTAAGGACATTATTGATTCTGAACTTAATGGAATACAGAATTCAATTAAATATGGTAATAGAGATGGTGATAATACATCTTCAATTTATCCATACATCTTCAATTTATCCATACAAAAATGATTGCAGCATAATGGGGGACACCCAAAAAAAGTTCTGCAATCCTGTGGATTAAGGATGTTTTGGTAGTTTAGTTGAGTTGATAAATTTTTAGAATATCCTAAGCATCTTAGGTTTAATTTTCTATAATGCTCTGTTTGTTTCAACAATAAATTTTTTTTTTTTTTTTGTTTTGGAAAATAAGCCATTTTTAAAACTATTTTCTAAAAAACTGTCTCATTTTTCTATATTTGGTAGCAACTTGGAAATAAGCTAGAAAACATTTTGTGATGAGATAGAGCTGTTTTCTGAAAAAATTTAGCAGAAAACCTTGTAAAAACAGGTCATATTTTTAATAGGGTTTTTCGTTGATTAAAGACAGTTTTCTTTTGACCTATTTTTTTCAATGCTACCAAACACCGAAAACAAGGAAACTATCTTCACATAAGATATACTAATTAAACAAACAAAGCACAGTCCAAATTAGTCTTTTATTAGGCTTTTTGTTTAGTAGTCAAAGTACAAGTTCTAATACAAGAAGTACAGGAAAAAATCTTTATATATATTTATATTCAATATACACCAATAATAGATTGAGTTCATTGGCCTTATTGTTCATTTTCCTCCGCTTCTCCCCTCTCTTCTTTTTCTCTTTCTTGTTCTACTGTTCATTTGTACTGTTCACAGATTGTGGACAATTTTAATTTCCCTTTCTTCACCTTTGTTCAATCCTAAATCAAATATTTTCTCTTTCCTACAAAACCTTTCTTAAAAAGTTCTAAACTCTAGATGCACAAATCCTTCAAAACCATAAGCCACCACAGCACACATAGTCAAACTGGACATTCTCCAACTTGTCCTACAGTCACTTTGATATTAGGCCAAAATACGACCACAAGTTGTTCGCTTAAATCTTCTCCTCCAATCACTAGACAAAATTTATCATTCAAGATGGTAGCCACCAACACACAACTAGATTCAAATTTTCAGAAAATTTCTCAAAATTTTGACGAAACCAAGAACCTTTCAATAATTGAATGAGAGCATGTGTTCAATAGAAGTAAAGCTAGAACATTAGTCTACTATGCATGGAACTGTGGATACACTGGGAGCAACGGGCAAAATATCTTGCCAGAACAGCAGCTCATCAAGATCTTAGATACCCAAAGTTAGACCCAAGTTTATCATCACCATTGTTGGCAGACATTGCATCCGTTACCCCTTCAAAATCTGATGGATGCAGCCCTGCCAGTTTGCTGCCACAACAACCTTAAGTGGGTGCTAGTTCAATGCATCAAGCCTTGTTAAAGAGAGAAATCTAGCCTTACAATTTACCAAATGTCCAATTTCAACAAAAGCCAAAAGAATGCATTGTAAGGACACAAGTCTGATAGCGTAAGGTAAAGGCCAAGGAAGATATTTATGTTCTGCTATGGATCAATTCAAGACTGGATTTTTAAGATAAAAAGCCTTCCAAGCATTGATTTTATCATTCCAAAAAAATTTAAAGATATGGTGGGAAAGATAAATTTGTTATCCTTAATGCTTCCAAAGATGATTGAAGAGATGGAGTAGGTTTCAAATTCAAAGGTTCTTAGGGGAGAATGATGCAACCATACAAGATTATTTAAACAATACTTTGGCAATTCATCTATTCAAGATTTTTTTTTTTTTTAATATTTGAAAATTGAGTGAGGAATTGAACTTTTGACATCTCCGCTGGAAACAGTTGGTGCTAGTTGACCTACATGACTCTTGGCATCTATTCAAGATTTAGTTTATGGGTTCCATTCGTCCATGCATGATGTTCAATTAAAATAAAAGTCAAGACTCAAGAGTGGCTGTAAAGGTCTCATTCTAGTTACTTGTGTCCTAAGTTTGAAAGGAATTTTAATTTGGGTTTTTATTTAAAAAATAATTGTCAATTTTGTACTCAAGGGGAAAATTGTAATTTTTGCAATCCCTACAAATTAACATTATTTTGGCAATTCAAAATTTTTTATGAGATTCCATGTGTTGAGCTACTCTTTACTGGCGACTTAAAAGGGATGGTAAGTTCGACACTCGGTCTTACTACCATGCGATCTGGGGTGTTTCGAATTCTTCGTTTCCTTGGAAGGATGTTTGGAAACTAAAGATTCCTAAGCATGTGGTGTTCTTTTTGTGGACTGCTGCACATGGTCGGATCCTCACTTTGGATAATCTTATGCTTAAGGGTCGCCCTTTGGCGAATAGGTGTTGTTTGTGTTGCTGTGATAGGGATTCGGTTAACCACCTTCTTCTTCATTGTTCTATCACCCATTCCTTATGGACTTTTATTCTTCAGGCCTTTGGTATTTTTTGGGTTATGCCAGGATCGGTGGTGGGTTTATTATCTTGCTGGCATCAGTGGCTTGGGAAGCATAACTCGGACATTTGGAACTTGGTTACGAGGTGCTTAATGTGGGTTATGTGGTTGGAACGAAATCTTCGATCCTTTGAGGACAAAGAGAAGACGTTGAATGAGTTAAAACTTTTATGCCAGCGCAACCTTTTAGAGTGGTCTCGGTGTTACGGTTTTACTAATTGTTCTTCTCTCTCTGAGTTTTTGTCCTCCCTTAGTTCAGTTTCCTGACTTCCCTTTGTTTGTTGTGTTGTTTGTTCCTTTTTTGTTTTTTCTAGTTGTTCATCATCATGAACTTCTTGTATTCCTTTTTTATTCTATCATTTATAAAATTTTTCTGATTACCTATAAAGAAAAATGAGATTCCATGTATCTTAGTTTTATTTTCTTTGAGCACAAGTTAGTCTTTTATTGAGTTTTTAGTTTACAGAACAAATTAAAAGTCCTAATACTAGGACAAAAGAAAATTTTTATATGCTTAATGTACTTGGAAGAATAGATAGATGAACAATAAAATAGAGTATTTTGAATATTAAAACACGTTGACCATATTGTTCCCTTTCCTCCCTTTCTCTTGGTAGTGTTTAGATAATGTTCAATAGCATTGTTCACAAATTGTGGAGAAATTCAATTTTCATTCCATCTTACCTCTTTTCAATCCTAAATCAAATCTTCTCTCTTCCCTATGAAGTCCTTCCTTAAAAGGTTTTCAAACCCCGGAATCACAAATCCACCTAAATCATATAACCCATTACAAGCACAACCAATTCTCCAATTTCCTAAATCTGTTGAGATGTGAAAATACCCCTTTTTTAAGAAAAAGGTTTACTTACTCCCCTAGCATAATAAAATGGCTTGCATTGATAAAGGCTAAGAAATCAACTTTGAACATAGGTTGCAAGATGCTGCTGCAGTGATACCAACCATCTACATTAAAAACCAAGACTGAGTTGCACAATCCTATTCTAGTATTCCAGGTTTCGTCAATATAAGGATCTAACTCTTCTTGTGGCCAACAGAGATCCAAAACAGAGAAGTTAGAAATAATATGGCGTGATGGCATAATTTCATTCCTGTAATCCAGAAATAGATAAAATAATTTATTATATAGACCTTTTTTTTTTTGTTGCTAATGAGGGTGTCCATAGCTCTCTCAGTAAACCATTCCCCTGGGTGTGTAGTCCCCTCACTCCCCACACACCAGGAAATTATAGGGCGAAATCCCTTGGAGGTGGCCCCAAAATGCGAGTGAGAGGTTTTGAACCCAAGTCCTCAAGGATCTCCTGAGACCCTAGGAAGCACTAGGCCAAACCATTGGGGTTTATGTAGATTACAGTAGACATAATTCTGGGAAACGAAAACTCAAATCTTAATGCTATAGCATTGCATCAAAAGGAGCCTCCAGTCTGCCCCATGGAGAGAAGTTGGTTTTAAAATTCCCCCTCTCTAACTTGTTGTGAGAGGGGGGGAAGCATATTCATGTTAGAAACTAGTATGACACTCAAACATGGGGATCAAGGACAAACCTAGACTTCAAAAAATTTAGGGTCTGGTGAAGAACTATTGCAATGGCCGGGAAATTAGCATTAAATCACTAGCTGTTTTTATAAAAGAAGAGGTTTCACCAAAAAAAAAAAAAAAAGATCTGTGGAAGATTACCTGCTCGCAGCATACAAGTTTTGTAAGTAAAGGATAGAAGTCTCGCAGGTTTCTTTTGAATATCTGACTGTTCATAAAGCACATGCTTTTAAGCACCTGAAAGACCAAGTAGAAGACGAAAATATCTTAGTTATTACAGCAAATTATAAAAGTGATTACAGAAAAGAATCAAGTGAACAGTCCTCTCTGTTCATACAAGAAGAAAAGTATCATGAAGGTATGGCTGCATTAATTATGATCAAATGAGAAAACAAAGCCTGTAAATACAATCATAATAATCTAACAAATTAAGCACAGTTTGGTGAATCCACCAATCCAGTCAAATTATAATGGAGAAAGACCACTGGTTAGAGAAAATAAAAGAATTTTTATTATTATTTGATCAATCCCACATAGAGAAAGAGGAGTTCCCTAACTATCCAAGCAGGCAGGTAATAAAAGAAGAGAATGAAGCGAAGTAGCGTTTTGGCAAGCAAAAGACTTGTGATGAGATGCCATAGAAACTGAGTAGCACAAGTTTATCATAAAATATGGATGCACAGAATATTTGAATCCTGGACCATCTAGTGACCCAGAAATGCAACTGGATCACCAAATGGACTGCTGAATCAAACCAGGTTAACTGCTGAGATCAGCATGAAGTTAAAAAATTTTAATCATTAATAAATCTAAGGCTATGTGCACCCTCTAAGTTGAGGCAGCTTCTAAATTGGTCCCTCGACTTTCAAAAATTGCAATTTACACCCTCAACTATTTCAATTGTACCCATGTGCCTTTTCCGTTGTGGTCCGTCACATTTTTTATGTTAACCTGGATTAAAACAATATAATTTATTTTTTCTAGCTCTTCCCTTAGATTTATTTGTATTCACTTCAAGTGCAGTGAGTTTACTATCATAAACACATTGTATTTTTTTTTTATCAATAAAACTTCTATTATCTATCAATTTTTTTTTTTTTTTTTTTTCTATTTTCTGTCTAAAACGTCATTTTGGGGGAGGTTAATGGAAATATTCTAGTGGATGTCTACAGATGGGACACAATTATATATTGTTGTAATAGTCAAGGGTATAAATTGCTAATTTGATAATCAAGGGACTGATTTAGAAGCAAACTAGAGGGTGTAAATAGTATTTCTTGCCTAAATCTAGAAGACATAAGAAAAATATCATATAACTGATTACTCATGCAGTCATGCATGCATATTTGAATAATATGTGTATCAGTAATCTAGTGGTTAGGGCTCATCCTTATAGCTTGAAAATCAGAAGTCTGAATCTCCACTAGTGCATCAATTGATTTTTTAAGAGGAAAACAACCCACCTATAGCATATGCTGCTTTGAGAAAATTTTCAACTAGAGCTATCTATAACACTAAAGACGGAAGTAGTGTAGTGGTTGGAGGCACTTTTTATTAGATCATGAGTTCAAGGCCAGCTAAATTTGTAATTTCATTGCCAAGTCAATAAACTAGACTGTTGAATTGCATTAAGTTGGCTGGCAGACAACATGGGCCAACCAACTTTTTGTATTGAAATGGTCTAATGGCTCTAAGCAGACTAGAATGATGTCATGGATGGTCCAACTAGTCCAACCGGCTGACCTGGTTCTGATTTTAGAATGTTGCATATGCAAAGAATAGAACACAGAGTTGTGCTTCCTTAAAGTGAACATACAGAAATCGCATATCATATTATAAGAGGACCAAAGAGGCAAAAAGGCTTTATAAATCAGGAATGTGGTTTGCATACGTGCAACAAAATTGTATATTAATATATAAAGAATACTTCCCTAAATCAGCATCTGCAAAGCAATGTGCACTGAAATATCAGAGAAAATTGAATCACTCCCAACAGGCCTTTCAGTTTTTATATAAATAACAAATTGCATACCTTAACAATAATTGGAGAACGTAACTCCAACACCCGATGAATATCCATATTAGTAGTTTCCCCAACACTGGTCTGCAGATCAGATGCCTCCTTAAGTACCTGTTCACATAAAGATACCAATTTCTCCTCAGCTGTTCTTTCAAGTTTCTCTTCTGGTGTAGAATTGTTGCCTGGAGTAGTATCAACATCCTGAGAACTATTGAGATCTCTCTCTTTGTTGGCACCGTATCCTGAAGTTGTCTTCAGTAGGATGTCCAGATATATGCAAATTGCTGCTAATTCCTGGCGCAGAAGATTCAAAGGTGGCCTGTCCAAAAATGAGATAATAGTGATACAAGCCTCTCCAGTTCCAGAAAAAAGAAAATTTTAGGCAATGGAGAAGGAGAAGAAAATGAATGCGAATACAATCTTGTTGCGTACCTTTCATCAGTATTTTGGTGCATGCGTAATCTGAGGTTGGCGTATGAATTATAAGAAGCAGCAAACTCCAACAAAGATAACAGAATGTCCATTACAGCAATCTTTTGTGGTGCTTTCAACTTGCTCCAGTATTTCTTCTGCAAATTGTCGTGGAAAAGAGTTTTCAGACACCTCCCACACAACTAGATGATGCATAAGAAAATCTCTCTCTCTCTCTCTCAGGGAGACTATTTCTAACATCCCCATAGTCCCCCAAAATTCGTGCAGGATAAGAAAAAAAGAGTATAACCTAGTGCACAAATCTCATTTTTGCAAAATAAAGATGTGGTTTAAACTTAATCCAGAAATCACTCCACCTCCTTTTTGTGTGGAAGAGCTCACCGTGTGAGATATTTATTAGTCACATCTGAATTTTCAGATTTATTTCAAACGAGAATTTAATTGATTTGTCGTTAGTAGGTGGTAATTACACTTTTGTCAAATAACCAAGATCCATTATCTGTCAAGCTAGATTTCTGCTTTCAGAAAAATGAGAAGAATTATGCAATGATACAGTGCAACACCAACTTTCTGGAATGGGTTCAGATCATTATCCTTGGTGTTAGATTGTGGAGGTCAACATGAGAGGGGGGGGGGGGGGGGGTGGAGAGCTTGATGCGGGGAGTGCAAACGCAATTTTATTTTAATTTAGGTTTGTTAAATTTTGGAAGTCAATTATATTTTTATTGTACTCCTAAGGAGACAAATTTATGATGAATAAAATTTCAATGACGTGGTGCTAATTCCAGCTAACCCTAGGTGCTGATTCCTAGGTTTTGTTCTCTCTTGCTTGGTGTTGATTTCAAGCAAGCCTAGGTGTTGATTCCTATGTTTATCTTATCTTTCTGTTTTGTTTTTCCAGAAAATTTTGCACAGCATTGGTTTTGGAATCATGCTTGTTCTGCATCAGTGTTGGTAAATGCAAGAGGCGCACTTAAGCGCAAAGGCCTCTTGGAGTCTAGGTGCAAAGCGCAAGCATGAGCCTGATTGAAGTGCAGCTCACATTTTTAAAAATAATTATTAATGAGAAATGCAACAATCAAATCATCATATAAATTGAAATAAAATTTTTGTATATAATTCATATAACATTTAGATAAGCCCTACTTTAGCAATTTTAACACAGAAATTGCAAGTCAAGCCATTTTATTTTTTTGGGTTAGCTCGATATGAGTAATTCCATGTAATATCCATTCTTAAATCTCCAACATCCATAATGTACTATGACTAATTAGTAATATTAGTTAATAATTTAATCACTTAATGACTATAAGTCTATAAGAACTAGTTTGCTATGTTCAACATCAACCACTAAAGCAACTAAACAATTACCACAAATATATGATACCATACTTCTTTTTTTCATGAATGAGCTAAGAATATGAGGACATAGCAAAATGATAATTGGTACCAAGCAGATATCCAAAAGGGAAAAAAGAGAATAAGAAGATGAAGCTGTCCTTATCTTATCTACCTTTCTATCCTTCCTACCAAACACATAGGATGGAAAATTAGTATCTTCTCTGTCCTTATCCATCTTTCCATATTTCCATCCTTAGGAAGGAGGAAGTGACATTTGAGCTAGAGCTCATTAGCAATTGTCATTGAGAGTGTAGCTTTAATATATACATTCAGATCTTTTTCTAATTGGGGTGATGATAAGGATCCATCCATTAGTTCTTTCTTGGACTCTACTGGAGACAAAAGGTATCCATGGAATCTTAAGCTCAGTCATACTTTACATGATTGGAAATCAAGCTCCAAAGACTTTCTTTTGTGTCTACTATATTCTAACTTCCCAACAAGACATGGCAAGGATAGATTGATATGGAAAATTAATTGAAGTGAAAAGTTCAGTGTTTGTCTTATTTTAAGAGGCATTGAAAGGGTCTAATGAGATTTCACCCTTGAAGAAAGCACATTGGCATAGAAAAGTCCCTAGAAGAGCTGCTCATCATTGTTCAAACAGCTGCTTTTGGCAATAACTTAACTGTGGATAGTCAAATCAAAAGTGATACGATATTTGTAAATTGTTGTTATATGTGCAAGTCTAGTGGAGAGTCAGTTGACCATCTATTGAAGTTCCTAGAGAAATATGATCTTTTTTCTTCTTCCTTTTTCCTTCTTCAGGGTTTAAAGGGTGATGCCTAAGGAAATGGCAATAGGCCCAATAAAGGTATTTAGAGAACTAGTAAATCTTTCCAATTAAGAGAAAACAATCATGTATTTAAGGTAGTGTGTATGGCAATATGAAAATATACAATAATCACAAACAAACCTGGATACTATCAATAACACCCAGCAGCAGTAATTGAGTGATGCATTTGCCCCTAACAGTTCCCAATAGTGGACTTTCTACCTCATCTTTGTCATCAGGCTCCACAGCATCAGGAAGCTAGAGTAGCATTGGATCAAGAAAAGAAAAAAGGTATGTGATTTTAGATATATCACTCAAAAAAAGGAGAAAGATATTATGCATTGACATTTCCCTCAGTTATCTGTTAGGTGGACAACTTTTAAAGAAGGATATGGAAATGCCACAAGAACACCATAGAAAAGTCAGTATCACCTGAAAATGCTTTAAAACGAAGAATAGCTGCTATATGAATGCAAATTGTATAATTAACAGTGTACTTGCATTGTTGAGATTGCTTCTGATAGCAAGTCCATCTAAAAGGTTCAACCTCCACAGAATAAGGTTAAGCTTGTATTACTAAGATTGTTTTTGACAGAGAAGTTATAAATGACTTAGCTTTAAGAAGTTAGCTTCACCATCTTTCTCAGAAGTTAAATTTTCTATTTCCCACTCTCGTGCTTCAATCTTCTTTTCTTTTTCAAAATAGAAGAGGAGAAGTATACTGTTATTCCATATGTCTACATGTAGCCATCAAAATTACATAACCAATCATACATTCACAATACAAGTGCCCAGCAAACTACAAGCACCATATGCATCAAATTAAAGGATATTTGAATAGAAAAATCATAACTTATAGAACGTAAGCAACCAGGAATTAAATATGAGGTGGTGGTTATTTCTAAATTGGCAGGTAATGAAAGAATTATTAGGCTTTGCAATATCTTTAAAACAAATATTTTTTATGTCATTAGTCAAGAAGCAGAATGAAATTTCCATGCACAAAACAACTGAAAACATGCACTCTTTGCCCTTTGTTTGTTGTACCATGCTTATAAGAAAGTTTAAGAGCCTTGGCCATTAATATGCATATAAAAATGATTTAGGCTTCATAAAAACAAAATAAAACAAAAGAACAGCCTCATCCTCTTACCCCAAAGCTTATAACACAAAATTCATGGATACCAATTCATATGTGCCTAAGAAAAATAAATTGCCTAACAAACACAAATCTGCTTCCAGCCTGACATGAAGTTCCACCAAAAACACACCTTTAACTCCAAGGAAACATTTAAACAAAAACTGGGAATCCCAGAAGATCCAAAAGCAGTCATGCTTTAAGTAAAATTATGTTTAGAAGGGGTTTTCCTGTCTCACAAAAGAGTCTCTCTTACTTCTTTCTTTCTTTTTCTTTTTCTTTTTTCTTTTTTCAGGGTTGTGGGCTGGCAGCAACTGTACAGCAGACAATTCCTTAATTCTAAAATTGGTCCCAAAGAAAACATGGAAATTTTGTAATTCAATTGACTTATGATGATCACAACATTAGAATTGAAAGTGACAAAAATAGCAATGAACATTGTAAGTCTAAAGTAGCTATCACATAGACCATACTACATGATTATTTTCAAGCAAGATACCTGGACTGGAGAAGATGGCACATAATCGTCAGACACACGGCTTTTAGATTTAGAAGTAAGATTCCTCAGAAAGAGATTGTCCATCATATTTCCCATAATCCTTTGGCCTATTGTCTGATTCCGTTGGAGGCCTCCAGCATCAGCAGGTTTGTCAGCTCTTCCTGATGGTGATGGAATCCCTTCAAGAATAAACATTCAATTATACTGAGTTTCCATTAAACACTTTTTGTTTTTTAATTTGTATTCACCCACCTGGTGGGTTTTAATCCACAACCCCACCCTCCACCTTGCTATTACAAGGAGAGGAGAAGCCATTTGAGATAGATCTCATTGGCTTTCCATTAATTACTTTCTTTTCATTATTTTTACATTTACTTGCGTTGTCCCAAAATAGATTAACATCTATTCTTTTCGGGTTTTTGAGTTGCATCAAACTGTGTGAAGCTTTCCTCAATCATGCTAATCTTTGAAAAATATATATAAATAATAAAAAAAAAAAAACTCTTCTTATTTAAAAATACAAAAAAAAAAAAAGTTTAGGAAGATGGCCACTATATTTTGACCTTTTTCATTAATAATCATGTCATTTTAAAATTTTGTATATTATGGAGGAGTATTTTTTAAGTTTCACGTTAGCCACTTCAAAGGTAGCGGAATTCACCATTCACTCATAATATGGGAAGGAAATGGAACAAGTGATTATTAGATTCTTGTTTCAATCTGTTGGAATCCAGATTCTTATTTACCTGAATGTCATTCATGAGCAATGCTATAAACATGTATTTCAATAAAATAAAATAAAATAATTTAAAGCTAACCTTCAGATCCTTCCAGATTAATCTGTGAACCTGATTCTCGACTGTGATCCATTAGGACTGCTGAATTAGGGTTCCCTGCAGTGCCATCAGGACCAGTATTTGAGAATGGAAATGGAGATACCTTTCCATTGTCCCTTATTTCAAACTGGCCATCCACTTCGTCATAATTAAAAGCACTATCAAAACCTAAATCATTGAGCAGCTCAAGTGGTTGTGTTGTATATGAAGCATCTCTGGTGGTCAAAATAAAAGAATGATTAGTTAAAGAATAATTGCAAACAATTTTCTGGAAATAAGAGATTTGCACCTTATGCTTTTTAACAGCATATCCCAGTCACTCTCACTAAATTGGTGTCCTCCAACTTCTATAAGATGCACCAGTGCACCCAGGGATAAAGAAACCACTGATTGATCTGTCTGTTTGGCGCAATCCAACAGCAAGCTCAGTAATGGTGGAAGCATAAAACACACCTCCTGCACAAAAATACGTAAAAGAAATTTATTGTCAAATTTTTTTTTTTTGGAAATAATTAAAGTCAGATAATCACATGGCAGAATTTAAATACCAACTGCCCAACACATAAACAACTTTACTCGATAACATGGTCAGATGTGTCAAATAAGATATCAATAAAATTGATAAGCTCACCAACATTTTGAAATATTTATTTATGTAAATGGGAATCCAAGTAATACCTCATATGCCTGAAAACAATTCTTAACAAGCAACAAGAAAAACTTCAAATAGTAGGTGAGGCTAGCTTTAACAATAAAGATTGCCGTTATATCCATTGATAATGTAAGTGAGATTAGTGCATCCCTGTCAAACACTCTAGATCACACATTGTGTTTGTGGTGCATCATAACAATATTCAGCATTTGCTTCAAACAAAACATGAACTGTAGCCAGACTTCATCACATCATTTTGGTTTTAAAATGTTTGCATAAATGGTGCTCTAAAACATAATGCTACATGACACATATTTTCTTGTCTCTTCAACATCATGTGTTACATATGCAGCAAAAAAATATCATGAGTAAAGACTAATAGAACAATTTTTCTAGACAACCAACACATGAATTTTGGCATGCATCTTTACTAAACAATAGCATCAATAATTTATTTCTCAACAAATTGGAAGTAAAAGGGATAAATTTTAAACAACAAACATTAAATACCTTGTAAAAAGTGTTGAAAAGGTTACACAGCAATTGAAGGGAGTGAATGTTGGTTTCACGAAGCAACTCATCATCTGAAGAAATGCCTTCCCTTCCAGCATGCCTTACATGATCAAAAATGGGAAACAAGACCCGATGGAAGATGCTTTCCCAAAATGATAATGAGAACTTGCTACCTCTCTCATTCAGTAAATCAAACAAAACTTCCAGTGCACAGCTTCTGACCTCTGGCCTTGGATCTGATGTCAGATCAGATAATCCAGCAAGCATTGGGAACCAATAATGCTCAGTCACATCAAAAGTTGCATCACCATTGGCATCAATTGGTTTCAATGCACCTCCAGGTATGAGGCCCTACAATTAACACACGCCGAGACACTATAACTTGTGATAAAAAAGCCAAGTGAAAACCTCTCTGTGCGAGATAAATAAACAAACTTCTACCAAACTAGTTGAAGAGAACGACAAGACCAAATGACCTGCATGCTACCTTAATATCCAATACAACAACATGCTATTGTAGTGAGACAGGAACACCACAGTAATTAGTGAAATTTCTAGCATATACAGAATATGCTCAGAGATAGATCCACATAGTTATTAAAAGGTAACATGAATAAAAATTTGCAATTTGAGGGTCTTTTCCTAATCCTAAAGGTCCCAAGGAATTCCTAATTGGAATTAGAAAAAATATTAACACTCCGTTTGTTTAGGAGTAATTTATTTTCAAATGTAAAATATTTTACATGGAAAACGTTTTCAGTAAAACATTTCATTGTTTAGTGTTTGAATGCATACTTGAAAATGCCATGGAAATCATTTTTTCAGGTATTTGTTTCGCTGTAAAATGAAAATATATATATATATATATATAATTTCCTAGTTCTCAAAACCCACCAAATGCAAGCACAGTTGCACAAACCACCATCCACCACCCAAAATTCCAGATCAAGAAGAAAAAAACAGCCACCAAAACCACCACCAACCATTCCAAAAACAGCCACCAAAACCATCACCAACCACCCAAAAATCCAAATCGGAAAGCCAAAAATACCCACAAACCCAAATCAAAAATCCAAAAAGAAAACCCACGAACACAGAACCTAATCAGAAAATCTACAGCAAATCCAGCGGCGGCAAGATCAAAGCAGCCACCAAAAACCCAAGACCCGCCACTCATCAGTCAGATTCCAATGGACTTTGCAGAAGAGAAGAGAAGAGGGAGGAGAGGGGTTTGTGTGAGGAAGAAGGTTGGTAGCGCCGATGATGGTGGGTGTTGTCGGTCAGTTGGTGGCGCCACTGGGTTGTGGGAGAGAAGGATCAGTTGGTAAGGCAGTGGGCTGGGTTGGAGGAGAGGAAAACCGAGAACGAGAGGGGGAGAGTGTCGAGAGTGGGAAAGTGTAAAATGTTTTCCAAATTTTTTCCCTGTTTCTTTCTTCGACTGAATATATTTTACATTTAACCAACTATGAAAATATTTTCCTACGAAACAAACATGATAAAATGTGAAAATATTTTCTTGAAAATATTTTACTTCAAACCAGACCAAGTGTAAATGTCAAAACAAAGCTTCGCATATGTAATAGAATTCAGAAGATACCTATTGATCAAGCATTTTTCATTTCTAACATGCTGCTACTGTATACTAGGAAAAACTAGATACATACAAGTATACATTTTTTTAGTCTTCCAAATATTGTGCGTTCAAATATTTGATGCAGTTAAAAGTAATATTATGGACATAGAACAATCTCATGGTAACCTTTCATGTTACACAATTCTTGCATGCTTTTCTTTGACATATATGCTTTACCTTCTCTAGATGTACTCCTTTCCGGTAAAAAAAAAAGGTTATTGTGAAAGAAAATAGCAAGCAAATAAAGAAAATCAAGTGAGAAAGGTCATAATGATTTTGTTTAAAAAAAAAATGAAAAATATAGCATCCAATGCCTTTAACACTGTATTTACATCAAATAGGTAGCACTAAATGCATTCACCCAAAAAAAAAAAGGTAACATTAAATGCAACTTTAGTCCCATATACTTGGGGTAGGCAACAGAAATCCTTTTCACCACATCTACCCTTTGTTCCAAAAAATAGCCCTTTTCCTTCTACATTTTCAGAACAAGTGAAATACTAACAGCATAAACTCTTAATACACCACCGAAAACACCTTCCAACTCTACATTCAACAAAAAAGTTTGATTCTGGCAATGAGAATCTCTCTTCTATGAGCATACTACACGTCCAAAATACCCTAACAGAACATCTTATGTTGAAATGGATAATCAAGGATAAAGTGACAAGGTCATGTAACACAACTCAGTAAAATTGTTTTTGTTTAACTCAGTAAAAACAAATTAACTAATTTTTTTTTGAGAAGAAAGATAGAAGTTAATGGTTAAATTTCACCAAGTTCAGCTGTTTATTATTGGAGTTGATTCTCCAATCATTGGTGACTGTTATCCAAAAAAAGGTATGAATCATTAAGTATATATCCGTTCAAGAAATTTATTTCTTTTCCCAGACGCTGCCACAGGTAGACATTATATCAGTTTCGTCTCTGTCTCCAATGGATTTACCATTAAACAAATCCACCAAACTCATCTTGTCAACAATTTAAAAGTATAACACCAAGATGGATTTTGTACTCTATTCAAACATAAGTGATATGCTCAATGAAACTGAAGGGTAGCTAACAAACCTCTGCCAGGCGATCCTCGCATATACGCAGGAGTGCAATGGCCTTCAAACTTATACGGTGCGAACTTTTATTATTGGCAAACCTTATAAGACAGTTGACGCAATCCATAAAACAGTCACCAACTACTTGATCAAAGTGTTCCAAGATAACTGTAAATGTGCATGCTTGGTATTAGATATAACGAAGTGCAGTAAATACCCAGTATTACTTTCCAACAGAAACATCCAAGGATTGAATCCCCTCTCCCCTGTTATAACTAATGAATTATCAAAAAAAAAGAAACCAGTATTAGTAAAAGAAGAATGGTTCTTACCCTGCTCGACATTTTCGAATGCACTTTCAACAATTGATTCCAATTCATCATCTGCAGCAGCTGTGAAAATCATAAAAACACTTCGCCATCCAGACTTTATGCTGCCAACTTTAGACTTTATCATCTGCAATACACACCAAGAATTAATGTTTAATAATAATACCCAATACTGTGTAATATAGACATTTAAGCTTCCAATTTATAACAGAGTTACAGAAAGCTAATCAAGAAGACATACTTGAACAATGCAGTCAACAATTAAGCCTCTTATTGATTCACTTCGAGTATTTCGCATAAGTACAACAAATGGTTTTAGAATGTCATTCTGGAAAGTGAAATTGGCAAGTTCAGCACGTTCCAAATACTTCATACCAAGTTGCCTTAAAGAATCTATAGCATACATTGCAATTTTCTCATCATGATGGCTCCCAGCTGAAATAAAGTGATTTGCTAAAACGGACCATATTCTAGCCCAGACCTGGAAGAGAAATCAGCAGAAACTTTTAGGTTGTAATTAAAAAATTCACAGTAGTATGCAACATGTTATCACTTCATGGAATGAAATTAAAGATGTGCATATCATTTCAATGTGACTGTTGAAAAGTTGTAAATATGCAGACACTTGTAGGTATGCTTGGCTAGAGCATTCACGCGAAAAGATATATTAACAAGTGACAGAAATCAGGCACAACTAGCTTTCCTATGGACACTAAAGCAGTGAAGCTTACACAAAATGTAAGCAATTTAGCTAGATTCAATTAATAGAAACTTGTATATCAGAATTTAAAAAGCAAAAGAAGGGGAGGGGAGGAAGAAGATTAAAATAAGAGGAAATACTAGATATATAGCCAATCAAGATAAATGAGAAAATAGGGAATCAAAATCCCTGAGAATAATCAGCATCCCAACCAGCTGCCGTTACAGGGCACAAACTCTTCCAGCCAAGGTTTTCCAAAAAGAACAACTAAAATCACAACAGTAGAATTTTATACCACAACTAGCCAATTTAAAGTGTATCCAAAACAATGTTACAACGAGGGAAAATATGAAAACTGAGAGCTTTTAAAAGAGCATTGAAAAAAAATATATACATATATATATATATATATATATATATGGAAAGGTTGATCTTGATACAGTCCCAACTTTCAGCATTTCAAAAACCTCCTCTCAAATTTGTTCTAGGAATTAAAAGTCGGGCTCCTCAACCAAACCCATCTGACATTCCAAAATGGTCAGCTCCAAAAGCTAGTTTTGTAAGTAGCGGGTTGTGAGAAACCTGGCGATATCAGATCAAGTGTTGGGTTTCCATTTCCCCAATACCCAACCGTCCGAACTATTTGTGCCCAGTACCTTGCCTGACCTATCACTGTCATGTCATTCCTCTCCTCATTCCCACTTTGCTTGCCGTCATCCCTCATTCTCTCCACTCCAGCACCATGGCTCTCAATCTTCTTTATGTTCCCTATTCATGTCTAGTTGGTGCGTTTGTGGGTTTATAACATGGGAAAAGCAATGGCTTAGCAAAAAAGCTACCAAAGGGCGCAGGTTAATTACTGTATCTTAGTACCATCAACAATACTCTCAATCAGTTAAGCACTTTTTTTTTTTTTTTTTATAAGTAATAAAAAATTATATTATGAAAAGCAAAAATGTGTCACCTGATATACAGGAGTATACATCAGGGACAAAGATACAAATCAAGAGTATAAAGTACAAAGGTCCATAAACCCATGAACTGAAAAAAAAAAATCATGAAAAGAAGAGAGAATGACAGCCTAACACTACAACCCAGTCCAGTAGAGTCTTGAAAAAGAAAAGTTTGAGATCAGGAAAAGCAAATTTAGCTGGTTTTTCATTAGATTGAAGATATACCATGCGTATACGAGCCATGTTGTAGTAGCTGATCTCAACAAGTTTTTGCAAGCTGAAAACACGAGCTGGAGTTTGTTTTAGTTCTTCAGCTGATACACCACAGAGAGCAGTAAAGAACTCCACAATAGAATCACTAGGCAGTTTAACACTATTCACAAATACTTGTTCAGCAGGTTTCCCAGCCAATTCTCTCAGGGATTGAAGAAGAGAATCTCTCGAGATCTGATTTGATCCAAGCATGACAGTAGCAGCAATAGAAGGAGTTGATGTGATAAATTCAAGTCGAGAAACGCATTCCAAAACTGCATTCCATGTGTCTTGAAGGGAGTCAGTCTCCGAGTTACAAAGAGACAGCAATGTCCTCAATGCTTCCATATTTTTACTGCGCATTTCCTTTGGGGCATGCAAGAAAGTAAATCTGAGATGCAAACCAAAAGGCTCAATTAGCACGTTCAAGAACTTTTGCTCGTGAGATTAATAATTCCATATTGTACTTCCATTAAAAATAAAAAGTTTGTCACACTTGCCTAACAGATTACCAATAAGAACATAGAGGGGAAAAAACACATTTATTATGATTGAACAAGCAAAATAAATCAATAAGAGAGTGGGAGGGAGCGCAAGAAAAGATTATGTTACCTGACCAGAGATGTTAAAAAAGCATAGCGCATGGTATCCATCCCAAGAACATGAGTAATGTGTATTCCAGCTTTAAATCCCTCCATACAGAGAACAACCCTTGGCTTATTCTCTCCTTCCTCCATGGTAACAGAGAAAGTAGCAAGCAAAGGCCATCCAACAGCTTCAACCATGGGCCTTACAAGTTCGATTTGCTGTGGAGTATAGAAGACTCCTCTTTTTGCACCTTGACTCCGGAAAATAGCCTGTGTTTGCTTTATAATAGCTTCACTCTCAGACTTGGTATCTGTCAGTGACTTTCTTCTTGGGAGAGCCAGATTAAGAATACCAACAAGCCGGCCTCTCTCTTCCCCCTCTGGCTTCTGTCTGCTGCTTTTTTCAATACCAACTGAGTCATCTTTCATTTTTATCTCCTCTTTAACAATAGAATCATAAATCTCTTCCAAGAGTTCTGTAGGGGCACATTCTTCAGCATCATTCACGGCATTCATACGAATGAAATCTGACTTTGACATTTTAGGCCACACCATCGGATTATGTGCATCAGTATTCAGCAATATGACTGCATAAGCAAGAACATATGCAGTATCTGCATTTTTGAAAAGATCCGGATTATCTGCACAATATCTGCCAGACACAACATGCACAAGACTAGATCGTTAGTTAGCAATAAAAAAGGGCAAATGATATCTGTAAAAGGCGGATATCTAGATGATACTTAATTCTATGTTTTTCGTTTCATTTTACAAACTAGATGCAACACTTCATAGGTGACAGAAATTCCAATCTACAATGCCAATCCTACAAAAGAGACAATAACTGCAGCTTCTTGCTCAGACCAAAGTATCAAACATCATTTTAACGATAACCAACAAGAACCAGAGACTATTGGATATTGTAAGTTATGAAACATTACAAACAACATTAGGATGTATATACAACAAGAGGTCAAAGTCAAACTTTACATGCATGACATACTCATGTACCATGTGTCCAGTTAGACTTCTTGTAGTACTTTTCACTTTGACATTAAAACAATTTTGACAAAACAGAATCTTCTGAAGAAAACTTACAAAAATAAATGCTAAGATCCATATCATGCTCATGAAGTTATTGTGCATAGTTTAAAATAACAGAATATCCCATTACATTAACAGCATAGAAAAATATTCTCTCTACACCATTTTATTGGTCATTCTTCAAAAGGCCAACTTCTTTAAAGGACAAAGCATTAAACGCTTTCACATGCAAGATCAGGTCACCACCTTTCCAAATTGCACTTTGCTTTTTATTTCTATTTAGTGTGTTTATCTTTTTAAATTCAAAGTGTAAGGGTAATCTAGGATAGCAATAAAATGGTACACACTTTTTAGGATGTAGACACACAATTTGGGAAATCCAGAAAAGGAATGAGGAAGTACATTTTAACACAGAAATGATTGCATACATGCACACAAACCCACATATGCCTTCACCTTCATGCGCATACATCATACACATACAAATAAGCACATACACATAAACAACATGGAGACAACCCCACTACCTTTCTGCAAACTTTTCCATGATGCGATCTATCTTTTGAGCTTCTCCTGGAAGTCGGAATCCTTTAAGAAATTCACGGATTGCAACATCAAACTTCATTCCTGAAAACTTCATTGAATCTACATAAGCATGCATCACAGCAACGGGAAAATCTTCATGCTGACCCAAATAATCACCAATCATAGCCTGAAAGATCAAAAAGGGATTCAAAATCCTACATCAATGTTGAACTAGAAGGGCTTGGCTTGAAAAGAAAATGAAATACGAACAATCATGCCGTTCATAAGAGATGCACTTTCATGCTAGCTCTTGCCACAGTATGAAAATTCCTTGTGTTAGATTAAAGAATCCACCTTGTCCAAGCTGTGAGTGTTTCTCAGAAATTGCGCAACCGAAGCAGGTGTATTCTCCACCAACTTATTTGATATCAGATACTCTATAGCCTTTACTGGTTTCCTGTTAAACTGAAAGATTATTAAAACTATAGGTCATTCCCTGACTGCAGCCCATAGCAAATAAGGACAGGTAAAAAAAATTAAAAAAGTTATAGCATTGTTTTTTTTTATTGGTTAGTTATACTGAACCCAGTGACTTGACCTCAACCTCCATTTATTTCCTTAAAAAGGGAGGAAATGCTATTTGAGCCAAACCACATGGGCCTAAGTTGCATCATAAAAGCTTCCAAGTTCCAACCACACATGCTAAGTTTTTATCTAAATATGAACAATTACCTCAGAGATGGCAGCTTCCATTGTAGATTTGTGGGCCTTTGCCTTCTCAAAGTTACTGGTGATGTCTTCCCTACTTTTTATCTCAAGGCCTTCTTTAACAGAAACCTTTTCTTCTGGAGACTGACTGCCTTTGGTCTGCTTTTCTGAGTCTCTATGTGACTTCTCCCAATCAACCAGTGACTTAAGTACATTCACAAGGCACTAGAAGGTCAAGGGAAAAGGGGTCAACCAGAAACACTGTTAATACTTAATAGTATGACTAGATAACTAATTTCTAGGAAGCAAGCAATAGATAAACCAACCTGAAGTGATGACCCTTTAATGGAAGTTGTCTGTGATACAGCAACTGAATTTGGATCTGCATTTTGTGCTCCTTGAGATATTTTAGATAGAGTAGTGACCTATATGATATTTCAGAAGACAACATGGTGTTAAATGAATAACAATGCGTCTTATATGGAACCAAAATGCATTACTAAACATCACAATAGGAATTATATGAGAAATTATACCATGCGTTCAAATAAGTTTGGTGCCTCAAGATCACAGTCATAGTTCACAAAAATGTCAACAAGCATCTGAGGATCCTTACATACTTTCTCAAGCATCCTGCAAAATCACACTTGATTGTAAGACTACAAAGGATAAGAACCAAAATAACATCATGACAACCCAATATAAGCTGAAAGCAAACTAATATAGCTAAATGTTTATGTTCATGGTATCATAATATCCAATCAATCAGAAAGAACAATGTACCGAAGAACACTTAGTTTTTGGTTAACTGGACATTCCAAGCCATCCAATGATCTTAGAACTATCAAGGGAAAGAAGACACCAATTTCACCCTGAAAATAAAATTGGGTAAGGACTAAAAACAAAGGGAATATGACAAAGCAAATAGTTTCACCATTGAAAGACGTTGCTGTAATAATATGTCAAGATAATAGGCATACTTTAAGACTCTCCCTGAATCGTAATAGAAGCACTGAGAAAATTCCTGTTGCATACTGCCAGGAAAGAATTCCATGATCAGAAACAAATTTATCATAGCAGATTCAGATAAAATCAAAGGAAAGAAGAAGTTAGATGCAAGTAAACCTGAAATATGACAGGGGATTGTGAAACAGAAGCACGCAGCAAGGCATATGAAAGATATGCTTTTACTGAGTCAATAAAATGGAAGTTCTTCGTAAAAGAATGGCTAACTCCTTCCAACAAACCCTGAAAAACAATATTGTACATTAAAGTAATTAAATAAACACTCAAACCGTATTCATCTTTGTATTCAGCAGGTCCTTAGCCACCCAGATTGCAATTTTTCATTTATAAAATAATATTTACATCACACCCCAAGTAAAATAACAATCCAATGCATTAGCCCTATCAACCAATCAAAGATGCAAAGAAAAGCACAGATTAATTCATAAAAAATAACCTGCAGAAGCTCAAGAGACAAGATTCTTGTCTTAGTTGTAACCTCGTCATTATCTTCCTTCATGCCCATCTGCAGACATCATACCTCAGGAAATTATAACAAAACCCCAGAAATGTTATGAACAATTTGCAGAGTATAAACAAGAAAACCAACCTTGCAGAGGGTGCGGAATACCAGTAAAGCATCACGTTGTCCTATGCTCATGCTTTCAAGGTCAATCCCTCTTAAGAAGAGTTTAGAGTAACAATTTGAGCAACCAAATATATGAAAATACAGTTATCATTCAAAAGAAAGAATGTCAAACCTAAAATACAAATGATATTCATACCGTGTTATCTTTTTACCATCTTCAAGATGCACAGCTTTGTCAAGGACTGCCTCTAAACCCTACACAACACATTATGGTACAATGTTAGGGTCAGTATGAACCACAATAGAAAACTTCGTCAATCATAACACCCAGCATGAGCTACATCCAAAATATTGGGAATTTGCTAAGTGGTGGCAGAACTAATACTTAACTCTGTGGAAGATAAGAGAAAATATACTAATTAGGAAACAGAAGCACCTTGATATCAGCACCGCCTGCAAGATTATGAAGTTCCTCAACAGACGCTAGAGAGGAGTCTTTAGCCTGGTTCAGCGCCTCTCCTAAAGTCACTCCTTTCTCATCCGGGTCCCCCGAAGAAGTTTCCTCAACTTCTGTATTTGAATTCTGTGTTGAAGCAGCATCTGAATCTCCAGCAGTATCAGCTATCTGACTTCCCTATTATACGTTAGTAACTTTCTGCTAGACATTTGAAGTAACTTTTACTCTCTTCTTTTATATAGAATTAATATAAAATTTAGAACTGAGGGACTAATTTCACACCGGATCAGTCTCCATTCTCCTGAATATAATGCTAATCATCTGTGTCAACATTGCCTTTGATGTTGCTTGGTTTACAGGGCTCTTGCTACACATTCAAAGTTTTCAAATTACAAACACGAGAACTGCATTATGTTGATATCAGATACCCATGAAACAAACCCAAAAATTACCTGTTTAGAGCAATATTGTAGCATACTCTGATAACCCCCAGCAGGGGCTCCCCATGTACTGCATTTGAGACAAATTTTACAAAATGGAATTATTTGCCAATTATAAACATAACAACTAAAAGTAAACAATAAAACAGAGGGAAGAAAAAACACAAATATTTACACATGTAATGGACAAAAAACTATGTATTTGCACGCAAGTAAGCAATAGAATCCTAATCAATAGAATCCTAGTCAACTAAACCTTAAACAGAATTCTTTGCGGTAGCCTTAGTAGGACCCAAAGCAGAAGTCCTTTTTTTTGGACAGGTAAAGCAGAAGACCCATGATAAGGGAATAATGAATAACAAACCCTATGGACCATTCTTAATTGCACAACCATAGTTGTAAAGAGAAATAAAATCATGATGGTACGATATGATGATTGCAAATATCGATAACATGAAACATTCCATACACCCAAGTTTAAGCAGAGAATCCAATGTTACAATGTGCACGAATATTTACATAGGGAAAGGGGGAAAAAAAAGGTGGGATTATGGTTCCTCCCTTTTTTTTGGTTAAATCTTCTTCCAAAAATGGTGCTGTAAGATATTTTGTCAAAATCCTGGAACTAAGCAGCATCCCAGCCTTAGTTATTTAAACATGAGCCTGCTGCTGTCATAGCACACAAACTCTTTTTTTTTTTTTTTTGAGTAACAAAGTTTTATTGAAAGGGAAAACTACTTCATGTTCACGAATATGAACACAAAATATCTAACAAATTACAATAAATCAAACAGAAAAAAAAGTGACTATTGCCTGTCAGAACTCTAAAATACAATTACAATGTGTAAAACCCCACACATAAGACCAATCAAACAAAGTGCAGATTAACAAGGACTTTGGCTGATCCACCAGTCCCTCCCTATCCTCAAAAGTGAGACTATTGTGCTCCTTCCACACAAGCCATAACAGACATAGCTAGCAGAGTAAGATTCCAAACATCCAAGGAGTGCTTTCCAAACCAATTCCTCCACCCAAACAATAAGTAATCCATTTTTGAGGGCACCACCAATAGAACCCCAAACATCCTAAAAACACTCCACAAAACATAAGCAATCTCACAGAGGAGCAACAAGTGATCAACATTTCCCCAATACAGCAACACATACAACACCATCCAACAAAAAGAGAGGCCCCTCTTGGTAAAATTATCAAAAGTAAGAATCTTACACCAAGCTACGGTCCATACAAAGAAGGAGACCCTCTTTAAGGGTTGGTATCGAAAATTCATTCTAGGTGAAATAAAAATTTGTATAGTTTGGGTTTGTAATGGGTTTTGATTTTTTTTTTTTATTTGTCAGTTTGTAAGTATGGTTTGAGAAGATTGATTGAATTTGTCTGTCATGCATATTACAGATAATATTTTGGTTGATGTTGGCCTTGGATGTAGGCATTGAATTTACCAAATCATGCTAAACTTTGTCTATTGTGTGAATGTTTTTAATTCTTGTATTATGAATGCACTTCTGCAGTTCTGCTTGCCCCAAATTCCAATGATTTGTTCCCCATGGGCACTTCTTATACAATGGTGCATACCCTATTTCATGAACTCTCAAGCCCCAACTGTATTATGCCCTTCAAGATACAAAGGTTGAGAATTTATTATTAGTGAGATAGAATATAGCTTCAAAGTAGTCAAATCTGTCTACTTGTGAATTTAGAGGGCCTAGGATTAAGAAAAATTATGAATCTAGGGTTTAGAACTTTAGAAGAAAGATGGTAAATTACATATTTAGTCCCTAACACTTAGGTTGTGTCATTTTGGTCCCTGACCTTTCAAATGTGTCAGTTTAGTTCCTAACCTTTTGGTATTGTGTCAAAGGGGTCTATTCCGTCAAGTGATGGAGGAAAAATGCTGATATGGCTAACAGCCAAAATAAAAAATTATTTTTAAGCCACGTAAACTGCCACCTAGACTGCCATGTCAGCATAACCTTAAAAAAATAATAATAATAATAATAAAACCTGATAAGTCACACAATTTCACTAGGCTGCTTCACAAATGGGTTTGGTATTATCCTTCCGTCTGTTTGGATTTGGAATTTGTTAATTGCAAGGAAATTAAAAAATAATGGGATTTATTCTCCCACCATTTTAAATTCCAGAATTTATGAATTTCATAGTTTGGATGTCAAACATAGAAAACTAGCCAACTCAGACCACAAGTATATTAACTCCCTTCTTTTTAATCATTAAATTAAATATTAAAAAAATTACGCAAACACCCACAGGTCATTGCTTGTTTATCTAATCTCCATCAATTTGTTCATCTAATAAGTCTCCCTCCTGCCAACACCACCTATGTCATCTTCTCCACCATCACCACAAGCCCACTACCACCCATAAATATAAATATTAATCTCCATCAATTTGTTACAAGAAGCTACCAGAGAGATGGATGTCATTGATCTCACATAGCAGTGGGGCCCGTTGGGTTCTTTTAAGATGAGATGGAAATGGGCTAAGCTAGAGCCTAGAGCTGAGGTGGACAACGACATTTGGGGGCTGATCATAGCATTGAAGTTCGTCGCCATGGGTTCAATGCTCTGCCTCGTCATCATCGTCTTCTATGGCAGAGGTGATGCAGGAGATGCAAGAAAATTATTATTTAATATTTTTATGTTTGCAAGTCAATTGTATTTTTATGTTTTAGGTTCTATTAGTTTATTGGGCTATTAGTATTTTAACTTGGAAGCAAAGTTATTTCTGTAATAAGGCAATTAGGGTTTTCTAGCCAATTAGAACTAGGGTTTAGCAATCCTTTATAAGCAACTTATTGTACTCCTTGAGAAGATAGTTGATATTTTGATGAATGAAAAAATGGCCGATTGGTCTTTCTTTGGTCTGGTGCTGACTCCAGGTCTACCCTAGGTGCTGACTCCAAGTCTACCCTAGGTGCTGACTCCTAGGTCATATCCTTTATTTTATTGTTGTTTCAATTTTGTTCTCGGTTGTCCTGTGTCAGTTTTGGTATCAGAGCAAACACCGATCTATTGAAGCATCACCGCAGAAAAAGCCAGAAAATATCACCCAAAAAAAAAAAAAAAAAAATCATTGGCGTGTCCCTTATCCCTTCAAATCACAATTTAGATCCACAAGAAATCAGCACCACCACTAGCCTCAATCACCAGTAGCGTCCCCATCACACCGGCGACTTCCAATTTCGTTGTCCAGTGCCACCATGACGACGATCCAGCCTTCAGACCGCCATTTGCTCACCTGCTCCAATCGACGTCGGACCATCTCCGTCGACCTGCAAGCCCGATCCTGATCCTTGTCAATGTTGCACCGCCAGAAGCCATATATCTCATGCGCCACTGCCGGACCAAACTTCGATGCAGATCTGACCAAAGCTCGCTACTGTTCTCACGCAAGCCTCACGAGAGTTCACTTACAAAGCAGATACGTGAGTTCACTTACAAAGCCAAGTTTTGCTATTTGTGTTTATTAGTCACCTCAGGACAAGGCAGACACGGAGTTACTTACAAAGCCAACCCACCAGCCTTAAGTGGGCCATGCCACTTTGGATTTGAAGTTTCTTTCTTTTGGTTTAATTTGCTGGTTTGAAATACTGTCAATATATTGTTTTACGTGTATACCAAAAAAAAATGACTTCCTTTCATAGTGAACTTGAGAAGCAGCTTAAGGAGGTTGGGAATAGACTCCTTAACCCTCCTTCCTCTACTGATGACCTCCTTACTCTTTTTGATGAAGTTGAAAATTTGTTAGTATACGTGGAGCAAGTGCCATCCAAATCAGTGCAAGGTGCACTCTTTCCCTCAATAAAGGCTCTGATCAATACTAAACTTTTGAGACATGCTAAAATGGATGTGAAGGTTTCAGTTGTATCTTGCATTATTGAGATTACAAGAATAACAACATCCGATGCCCCATATAAGGATCAGCAAATGAAGGAAATATTTCAATTGATTGTGACAGCATTTAAAAATGTCTCATGTGTCTACTCGCTCTTATAAGAAGGTGACTTCAATTCTTGATACCATTGCAAAGGTCAAGTTATGCTTGGTGATGTTGGATCTTGAGTGTGATGCATTGGTTATTGAGATGTTTCAAAGTTTCTTGAATTTTATTAGGTCCAACCATCCACCTGCGGTACTTTCAGCCATGGAAACAATTATGAGTCTGATCATAAATGAAAATGAGGATATTTCCTTGGATCTTCTCAATTCACTTTTTGCTATTGTAAGAAAGGCAAATTATAATGTTTCACCTATTTCGTGGACAGTGGGTGAACAAATAATCACTAGGATTAATACCCAGCTAGAGAAGATAATGGCACCCACTCAAAAACTACCCAACAAGCTTGAGGGTGCACATGATGTGAAAGTTGAAGTTGTTGAACGTGCTTCTAATCAACCCTCCACAATCCTTGAAGATCTACATCTTGGTGAAGTCGAAAAGGTTAAAACCACAGTGCTTCCTATGGTTCATAAGATTCAAGACGAGATAATACTGGTTTCACACATTGATTTTGTTATTCCAAATGAGTTTGAAGTGGTGGAATTCAAGGTTCTTCTTTTCCCTGTGCTCCCTAAGGTGATTCCAGACTTGAAGCAAGTGTTACTTGTCAGCATCCTAATCCTTCAAATGCTTTAGAACTCGAGGTCAAGTTTTCTCCAACCAGAGGAGAATGATGCGAGAGATGCAAGAAAATTATTATTTAATATTATTTATGTTTGCAAGTCAATTGTATTTTTAGGTTTTAGGTTCTATTAGTTTATTGGGCTATTAGTATTTTAATTTGGAAGCAAGTTTATTTCTGTAATAAGGCAATTAGAGTTTCCTAACCAATTAGAACTAAAGTTTAGCAATCTTTTATAAGCAACCTACTATATTCCTTAAGGAGATAATTGATATTTTGACAAATAAAAAAATGGTCGTTTGGTCTTTCTTTGGTCTGATGCTGACTTTAGGTCTACTCTTGGTGCTGACTCTTAGTGGTTTCCCCACTTGGTGCTGACTCCAAGCCAGGTCTAGGTACTGACTCCTAGGTCATATCCTTTATTTTATTGTTGTTTTAGTTTTGTTATGGTTATCCTGCATCAAGAGTTCTGGGCTTGTTTCATGGTCATCAAGGAAAAATAAATCCTAGAAATTATTGATTCATGTACAGATGTCTATTTTGGGTTTCAGGAACTCTTTTGCAGGAAAAAAAAAAGGGTAATCTGGCTTTTTGTTTTGTGTGTGTTGGTGCCATTTTTGCTGTAATATGTCTGAAAGATATTGGGCAACAAAGGGAGAGAACACCGCTTGAAATCTCCAAAACTGGGATTGCTAATCTAATTATTCTTGGATTTGTTGTTGTTCAGTGAGTTGGCTAATCTAGTTACTCAAAATCATAGTGAAGCAGCCCAGTGAAATCATGCTCACTGTTAGGGATTTTGATCCCAAATTGAGCAATTACTCAATTATCAGGTTTCTTTTAAGGTTATGCTGATGTTGCAGTCCAAGTGGCAGTTTATGTAGCATGAAAATAATATTTTATTTTGGCCGTTAGCCACATCAGAATTTTCCATCCATCACTTAACGACAGGGGCCATTTCAACACAATACAAATAATTTAAGGATTAAACTGACACATTTAAAAGGTCAGGGACAAAATTGACATACAGCGTAAAGTTAGGGACCAAATACATAATTTACCCAAAAAAAATTTTAAGTTCAAAGATTGACTAGCATTTTGAAACAATGGTGAAATAAACACAAGCACTGTTTCTTGAAGCAAACAGATTGTGGGACCATTCTGGACAATTATTGTGATTGGGAAGTTAAGAATGGTTTGATAGGTTATTTTGGTAGTTATTGGGGTTTTAGCGTTTTAAGATGTAAAGAAAAGGCTTGATTAAGGGTTATAAAAAAGAAGTTAAGTAGATAAGTATGTTGCAGTTCAAAGACTGAGCGCAAATTGAAATGACTATTAACAATGCACTAAAGAAGAGAGAGACAGAAGGTCCGTTTGGATAGAGCTCATTACTGAAAATTGAAAATTGAAAACACTATAGTAAAATAATTTTTAAATGTATGAATAGTATTGCGGGACCTATTTTTAATAAAAAATTATTAAAAAAGTACGCGCACAGTACATGCACAGTACACGCCTGCCCCTCTTGTCCCCCCAGCAACAAAACCAAAAAAAAAAAAAAAAAGCAAAACGTGAAAACTTAAACGCAGCAAAATTAAGCTGAATCCAAACGAATATTGTGCGCGTACTGTGCACGTATTTTTTTAACAATTTTTTATTAAAAATGGGTCCCGCAATACTATTCACACATTTAAAAATTATTTTGCTACAGTGTTTTCAATTTCCAGCTTTCAACAATAAGCTCTATCCAAATGGACACAAAGAAGAATTCTCTATACACCCAAATTCCATTAATCAACTCACCACTTTTATTTTTTTTTTTTTTTTTTTTGAGAAAACAGTTTTTAATACATTGATTACATAATACAAGAACTCTTTCTTGGGATTCTTAATTTGACAACCAAAATTTTCTACTAACTGAAAATAATTTCAAGGCACTTAGAAGCTTCAAGAAAGTTCTAGACTGGAATCAATTACTAATATACCCTTTATTTTTTGTTTGACGAGTACAAAGATACCATAATGTGCAGGAAATATATACATATTGCCCCTGATTAACTAACTATAACTCATCCAATAAAAACCCAATTTAACCCCAAACTCCTAAAGAGTTGACCTTCAAAACCATATTGCACTTTGAGCCAATATGAAATTTCACAACAGCTACAAAATAAATCTTGGAATCTACGAATTGTGAAGTAACAACAATCTTCCATGTTGTATCACTCTCCTTCTGAGGAAATTCACTACCACAGTACCCATCTCAACCAAATATCCATTTTTTTTTTATTAAGTAAGAAGAGAATATTATTAATAAGAGAAAAGCAAGAAAAACACTAAGAGTTCACGGTAGTGAACAGAGGAAAAATGAAACAAAAAGACTTAAGCAGCCCCTAATCTATTTTAATAGATGAAAGAAAATCCATAAGGGGAGAACAATCCGAGAAACCTCAACATTGAGACCAGTTAAAGAGGGTCCGCTAGCAAGAGTCTAATAACTGAACCTCAGTTTTCCCCTCATCCTCAAAAAACTGCCGATTCCGTTTAGACCAAATAATCCACATTAAACAGCCTGGGACCAAATTCCAAATATCAAAACTATGCTTCCCAAGCCAATGATACCAACTAAATAATAAGTCCACAACTGAACTTGGCATGACCCAATCGATCCCAAACAACCGAAGCATATACATCCACAAAAAATGAGCTATCGGACAAAAAAATAACAGGTGATTCACAGATTCCGTATTACAGCAGTACATACAACAACGATTCGCTAAAGGACGACCACGAAACATAAAGTTATCCAAGGTTAGAATCTGACTATGAGCTGATGCCCATACGAAAAAAACAACCCTTTTAGGAACTTTAACTTTCCAAATGCCCTTCCAAGGAAAAGTGGAAGGAGCTGCATTTCAAATTTTATGGTAGAAAGACCGAGTATCAAACTTCCCACTTCCATTAAGATCCCAACTAAGTCTGTCACACTCTCCACCCCTAGGAGTTCTGGTTTGGATGAAATGAAGAAGGGAGTAGGAAGCCGCTAACTCCCAATCATTGAATTCCCTATAAAATCTTAAACTCCACGCTCTACCATTATCGCCATAGGAGGGCTTAACACATCCAAAATAAAGGCCTCCTTATTGGTTGAACATAGAAAAAGCTGAGAATAAAGAAATTTACGAGGAACATCTCCAGTCCACTTATCATGCCACATAAGGATACGAGAACCATCCCCCACCACAAAAGAGAGATGCTTTGCGAAAGTTTGCCACCCTTCACTAATACTCCGCCATAACCCACAACCATGAGCCCTACGACAAGCTCTAGTGCACTAACCCCCTTTTCCCTCCCCATATTTCATGGCAATGACCCTTCGCCACAGATGAGTGGTTTATGGCCATACCTTCAAAACCATTTCCCTAATAGGGCCAGATTGAAAGATGCCAAATTCAGAATTCCCAAACCACCAAACTTACGCTGTAAGCAAACTTTTTCCCAAGCCACCGAAGGATATTTAAAACACTCAACTGATAAACCCCACAAGAAGTTCCTCTGAATTCGTTTTAATCTAGTCGCCATAGCTTTAGGGATAGAAAAAGGGAAAGATAATAAGTTGGAAGGCTTGAAATGGTACTTTTTAGCAAGGTAAGTCTACCGCCCTTTGACAAATAAGGCCGCTTCCAGCCTAAGAGTTTCTTTTCCATCCTCTCAAGGATTGAATTCCAAATAAATGCTGTTTTATACGAAATTCCCAATAGCATACCCAAGTAAGTCATAGGCAAACTGCCCACCCTACATTGAAAAATATTGGCCAAAGATTGAATGTTATGCACCTCCCCAATAAGGACAATTTCACTTTCTCCCACATTCACCTTCAAACTAGTAAAAGCTTGAAACAAGTTAAAACCAGCCTAATAATAAGAATCTGCTATCTAGAGGCCTCACAAAAAAGAATGGTATCATCAGCAAATAAAAGGTGAGAAACACTGATACCAGTAGAGTTAATAGGACCCGCTTGAAAACCCTGAATGAAACCACCTTCCTCAATTTTCTTCGAGATATGACTTAGAACCTCCATGATCAAAAGAAAGAGGAGGGGAGACAAAGGATCACCTTGTCTAAGACCTCTAGAGCTACCAAAGAAACCAACAGGAAATCCATTAACCAGAACTGAGAAGCGAACGATAGAGACACAAGTCTTTATCCATCTCCTCCATCTATCCCCAAAGCCCATCCTCTCCAACAGATAAAACAAAGTGTCTCAATTCACATGATCATATGCTTTGTCAGTGTATAACTTACACACCACCTCCGAAGTACAACACTTCAGTCTACTGTATAAACATTCATTAGTAATAAGCACTGAATCCAATATCTATCTGCCACCAACAATAGCATTTTGCGACTCCGAGATTAGTTTATCCAGCACCCACCTCAATCTTTTTTTTGATAGATAAACCGAAATCTTATATTAGATAGGAAAAAACAGAGAATAACAAGTTGTTCATGATGATGAACAACGAAAGAAACAAGAGCACTAAACACAAGAACAAGAGAGAAGCTAGGAAATTAGGCTAAGGGAAGACATAAACATAGAGAGAGAAGAACACTCAGTGAAACCCCAACAGCGAGACCACTCTAATAAAATGTGTTGGCATAAAGACTTTAACTCCTCCACTGTCTTCTCTTTATCTTCAAAAGCACGACGATTTCGTTCCAACCACACGCTCCACATAATACACCCTGGAACCAAATTCCAAATATCCGAATTATGCTTTCCAAGCCACTGATGCCAACTAGATAGAAGACCCGTCAACGAACCCGACATAACCCAATGAATGCCAAAAGGCTGAAGCATGGCAGCCTATAAGGAAAGAGCAAAAGGACAATGAAGAAGAAGGTGGTCGATTGACTCTCCATCACAACGACACATACAACACCAATTAACCAAAGGGCGGCCCTTAAGCATTAGATTATCCAAAGTGAGGATCCGACCATGAGCAGCAGTCCACAAAAAAAACGCCACACGCTTAGGAATCTTTGGTTTCCAAACACCTTTCCAAGGAAACAAAGAATTCGAAACCCCCCGAATCGCATGGTAGTAAGACCGGGTATTAAACTTCCCATCCCCTTTTAGCCGCCAGCAAAGACTATCTCTCCTATCACCCCGAGGAATACAAGGTTGGATAAGCTGAAGAAGAGAAAAAGAAGCAGCCATCTCCCAATCTTCAAAAGCTCTATAAAACCTTAAATTCCACACTCTGACAGAACCCCCTTCAGGAACCCACGAAACATCCGAGATACAAGCATCCTTAACCGCTGAGCACACAAAAAGCTCAGGATATCAATCTTTAAGAGTATTCTCACCAATCCATCTATCATGCCAAAAGCGGATACGAGATCCATCACCCACTACAAAGGATAGGTGTTTAGAAAAACTCTCCCACCCTTCATTAATACTTCTCCAAAGGCCACACCCATGAGATCTCGTACAAACTTTAGTGCACCAACCCCCTTGCTCCTCACCATATTTTGTGGAAATAACTCGCCGCCAGAGATGGGTAACTTCATGGCCAAACCTCCACAACCATTTCCCTAAAAGAGCTTGGTTAAAAGACACCACACTTCTTATCCCCAAGCCACCCCGCTCAACGGGGGAACAAACCTTATCCCAAGCCACCAACGGATACTTAAAACTCCCCTCAGAAGACCCCCATAGAAAATTCCTCTGAATACTTTCCAATCTAGCCGCCACAGCTTTAGGAATAGTAAATAGGGATAAAAAATACGTAGGAAGGCTTGAAAGAGTACTCTTAAGTAACATGAGCCTACCCCCCTTAGATAAATAGAGGCGCTTCCACCCAGAAAGCTTCTTCTCCATTTTCTCTAAAATAGGATTCCAAATAGCAGCTGTCTTAAAGGAAGATCCCAGCGGCATCCCCAAATATTTCATAGGCAACCTGCCCACTCTACATTGAAGAATATTAGCCAAAGCATCGAGAAGATTTAAGGTTGCTCTTGGAGGCGGTAGGCAAAGAGAATATTAGCCAAAGCATCGAGAATATTAGCCAAAGCATCGAGGTAGGCAACCTGCCCACCTCAATCTCTTAGCCAAAACCTCAGACAAAAGCTTATACACACTGCCCACTAAGCTAATAGGCTTAAAATCTTTGATATTCACAGCATTATTTTTCTTGGGAATTAGGGATAGGAAAGAAGCATTCAGAGACCGTTCAAACTCTGAGCTCCTATGGAAATGATCAAAAAAGGCCATGACATCTATTTCCACTACACTCCAACATTTTTGAAAAAATGCCATAGTGAAACCATTAGGACGTGGGGCTTTATCCCCCTCCATCTCTTGAAGAACCTTCATCACTTCCTCCTTAGAAAAATCCCTCTCTAATTCATGACGTTCGTCCTCCACAATACTAGCAAACTCTAGTCCATCCATAGAAGGGCACCAAGTATTTGACTCTGTATACAAACTTTGATAAAAATGGACCACCTTCGACTGTACCTCTTCCTCATCCTCATAGAGGACACCATCCACCTCAACCAACTATCCATAATAATGAAAAGTCTAAATCCATTAGATCATTTCTTCACAGTTTACACTCATCAACAAGAATGTTGACTTTATTTTTTTTCAACGTTTCATGTCCTAAATGTACATCATTTTAATTGTCCATGGGCACACAATCAATGGACTTAATTACTCTAGCAAATGGAACAACTACATGAAACCTGCATGCTGTCCTCAAGATCAGAACAACTTCTAGAAATATTGGCAGCTACAACTCAACTCATCAAGAATTTGAGCTATCTCAGAAACAGTGAAGTATTTTCTGTTCAAGTTAATGCATTCAAACAATAAACATAACACACCAATTGAACACCACTTTGCAATCTACAACTCCTAAACCACATTTCCCTTCTTCTTTTTTAAGTAAAAAGTAATTCTATTGAAAAAAGAGGAGACAGATCAAATACGTTTTTTTTTAATAAGTAATAAGAGTAGTTTTATTGATAAAAGAAATAGAAAAAACAATGAGTTCACGATGATGATAAAAAAAAAGCAAAGAGATTAAGAGGCTATTCTAAGAGAAACAAGGATTCTATGCTGAAAACTGAAAGAACAATCCGAGGAACCCCAAGATCAAGACCAAACAAAAAGAGTTTGCTAGCACAAATCTTTTAATTGATCCAATGATTTTTCAATATCCTCTAAAAACAGACGATTCCACTTCATCAAACAATCCACATCAAATAGCCTGGAACCAAATTCCAAATATTTTATCTGTACTTCCCAAGCCAGTTTCTCCAACAAAACAATAGAGCACAACATGACCCATTAAATCCCAAAAATCTGAAACATATTCACCACTATGTATGTGCTTCATCACAATGAAGAAGGAGATGGTCCATGGATTACCCATTACAATGGAACATACAGCACCGCTTCACCAAGGGGAGACCCCTTCTCATAAGGTCATCCAAAGTGAGAATCCGACATATAGCTGTAGTCCACATAAAGAGAGGAACACTTTTAGGAACCTTTACTTTCCAAATACCCTTCCAAGGAAAGATAGAGATAGGAGCATCCCAAATCTCTTGGTAAAAAAACCGAGTATCAAACTTTCCACTTCCCTTAAGGCACCAACGTAATCTGTCACTCCCCACACCCCTAGGAATCCAAGAGTGAAAAAAGTCAAGAAAAAAGAAAACTGTCTCTAGCTCCCAATCGTGAAAATCTCTATAAAATTTCAAGTTCCAAACTCCATCATTCCCAACCGTCTCGTGACTCAAAACATCTATGAAGCACAGGTGCGTTTCCGGATTCAGGTGCGGGTGCGGCGATTAAAAAATTATTAAAAATATTTTTATTTATATTTTTACTACATTGCTAAGCATACTTTTTCTCATTGTATAAACATATACTAAATTTAAGAGCAATAGTAGATAATAACTAAAACATGATGTTCATAAATTAAATACAACCCACAAGTTTGAAACTAAAACATTCTATGATGTTCGGAAATTAGAATACAACTCACAAGTTTGAAACTAAAACAAAATAAAAGATAATTAACAAGACAAGACAATCAAATGGATAATCTATTTTGCATTTAAAACAAGAGAGGTCTAAATAAAATAATCTACGTAATTAATTATTAATTTTGCATCTAAAACAAGAAAATAGATTTTAAATAATATTATAAAATATATTTAAATTCATATTTAAGTACATTTAATGGCTCAATTTAGTTTTGGCTGCCTAAATGCATCAAGCCAGCCTGCTGAGTTGCTATTGATTAAGTGGAAGTTAGAAATATCAACACTTCACTTCTAGCTAAAAATAGCATACCATCACATAAAGCCCACATCTCGACCTTGATGGTGGTAAGTAGATCAAAATTATGAATTAAGCCTTTAATCCAACTCCCTTCACTCTCACAAAAGATCTACCTGGATTCCCAATCAAGGAACCATCAATCCCTATTCAGTTTCACCATTCACCCGTCCAAATTGATCTAACTTAATACCCTTTTTCAAGACAAAATTAAATAAAATAAAATTAATTTAAATCCTTACTACCCCACTTAATAAAGCCACCTTTACATGTTTGAAAATCGTTTTTTTTTTCCCTTTTTGCCCTCAGTTATTTTTGTTTTGATAAACTTTTTTCCTTCAGTTATGTCGGTCACTTGTTGCTTACATCGAGTTTTCATCCTAGGTAATCACAATCACACAATTGTCGAAGGTAGCAAGATAAGCAGGGGGCAAACTAAGAGACACACAGAGAGAGAGAATGGTTGTAGCAACTGCAACTTCGTCTTACCAAAACCACACCTTCTTCTCCAACTTTCTTTCTTCTCCACCTAATAATTCTAACCTCTTTCCTCTCCATCTTCGCTGCCTCAAGAGACAGTCAGTCACAAGTTTTTATCCATTTTTTGTTTGTTTTCATTTTCTTGTTCGGCGCTGGTACGGTGTGTTTCGGCTGTTTTGGCTGATTCGGCACATATCGGGAAAAAAAAAAAAAAAATGGACAAGCTTCCTTATCACCTAAGCACTCATATCAATCAGGATAAAGAATGGTGAGCTATCCAGGTATTCAAATACACAAAATTCATATCAAATACCAATCCTAAAGAACTAAAATCTCGAATTCAATAAATCCAAATATTCTAATAAAAAGTAAATGAAGGGACGCTAACCAAGACAGCTTTTTAGAGCCTCACTATTCTCAATTCAACCACACTTTAACCAAATTTTAGAAAAATACCAGATAATCCTATGCCAGATTATCCTGTGCCAAAATCACTCATTTACCACAGACAGTTTAATAACACGATTAGGGTGTTCAACTCCTACACCACATTTCAAAATGCACTATACTCCAGAACACAATGCTCCCACAAGAATAAAGAATAAAGCCCATGGTACAATAAAAGATCCGTACCTCTGAACTTGGCAGATGCCACAGCAGTAAGAAGTACCTTCAACACTTGCAAAACGGTACTGCACATCGATCCCAAAAAAAAATTAAACAACCATAACAACAAACACAATAGCAAAAAGCACAACCAACATGCTACACTCGCGTACCTATCAGGCGATGAATTGTCAACACAATTGCAAATCATGTTCAAAATGTCCGTAAACAGCGGCACATTTTTACCGCCTTCTAATCCAGGATCTCCTTCCAAATGATCATATGCAATCAGTTTCTGCATCAAACAACAACATCAGCCACCACACATAGACTATCTACAACACTCTAAAACAATAACAAAACAAACATACATGAAGACAATCCAAAGCAGGTTCTATGAGTTTCAAATTCTTAGTTTCAAATGCGAGACGAAGCGGATTCAGTACAAGCTCAGCTTGCGGTCCTTCGAGAGTGTTTCCAGCACTTGACAAGACGGCATTAACAGATCCACTCTCATTTTCGCCCGAACTACAAAATCCAAAAGGTGTGATCTCAGAATTCAGAATTTTCACAAATTTGAAAATTTATATATAATGATTACCTCTCGTCTTGAGGAGGAGCGGCATCCGGCGTCTTGCAATTATCTGAAAAAAGAGAAGAAAACGTTTGAAAAAAAAAAATTTAAAAAGGAAATGAAATTTGAAGAGGAGATCTGAGAGGACCTTGATAGGTTTGAATGGCTTTTTGAAGGTCGGGAGATTTTTTGGTGAAGGAACATTCTTTGAGCATAGACTCGAAGGCTCGACTTACGAAACCACCAGCTGCTCCGCCTGCCATTTTTTGATTTTCTTTTTTTCTGAGAAGAAGTGAAGAATGGGGATCTAGTAATGAGTTGATGACTGATCGCTCTGCGAGGACCAGATCGAGATGGCCAATAGGCCAAGGTGCATCACCAAAATTAGGGAACTAGTAATTCCTTGCTTTATTTCCTTCTTCTGTTCATTTCATTTCCCATTTCCGATCTCACTATTGACCAATCTTCTTGGGTTTAGTGGTTTTTGTTTATATGCGAGTGAGTGGACGGACTGTAGCCACTTGCTGATCCGGCCCGATGGTCGCAACCGCATGCCTTTTTTTCCTTCTTTTTTTTTTTTTTCTTTTTTAATTACAATTCAATAAAAGGTAAGAAAGCATGCAATTTGTTAGTTTAGGATCCAAAGGCATCAAGCCTATTACATTGGGAGCAATTACCCCCATATATATATATATATATATATATATTTTAGTTTCAATTGATAACATTAGTTCTTTATCATTAAATTAAGATATCAATCGGTTTTTGTTAATGGCGAAAATTAATCTTCAAATCTCTTATTCAACTATAAGATACTTTACCAGTTGAGCTAACTAGAAGTCATACTTTTTTACATATTTAATGATTAAGATTAAAAGTTGATTTTTTAGCTCTTAATTTCAGTCATCGAGAACGATTTTTCAATTGCACATGGTTCAATACAATTGATCTCAATCCACATATTTATATATACATACACACACACACAAAAAGATAGAATAATATTCAGTTGTCAATGTTGGAGTATTTAGGCCATAGGATTTTAAATCAATAGGTTTTATGAAGAATTTTTAATGAATTGTTAGATGTAAACTTAATCATAAACAACATATTTTGAGTTGTAAATATTTTGTTCTAACAAGGGGGCAAAACTTAGGAGGGACAATTTATGTTCATGTTGTATCGAGGTATGGGTATTCGAATATACCTTAACCTGACCTATTTAATAATAGTGTCAAATCCCTCAATTGATCACAATCCATTAATTAAACGGTTTGGTACGACACGACTCATTTTAACACATTTAAAACACAATTTAAGAAAAATAGAGTTTTTTTTTTTTTCTATTTGTTTTAGGTAAAAGAATCAAGGACTTTCGTTTTTTATCGAAGAATTTATCAATATAATCATTAAAATTCTTTTATTTACTTAATTACATTTAAAATTAAAATTTATTTTAGAGAAAAATGGCATTTATTTATAGAAATCAAGTCATTTGGGTTTATTGTAGTTTAAGCAGGTCAACACGAAAAAATGACTAATTTATTAATTGTGTTAAAGTGTGTTAACCTGTCTTTGATAATAACCCCTTTACACTAAAAAAAATCGTGTTGAGTTTGTTGGTCGAATTGAATATTGTCATTTGTCAAAACTTTCTTTTTAAAAAATAGGGTAAAACTTAGGCACAATATATTAGAATCCCAACTAAACTCAAACACATTTTTGCATTTATAAATACATCACAAACAATATTTTTTCTAAGGAGAATAAAATTCAGTTTTGATATACGTTTGAATTTAATGTGAGAACTCTCTTCTTGAGTGTAAATTTGGTCCGAATGAAGCCTAAAACATAGATTTTACACCCTTCAATAAGAAACCTCTACGTCCGTATTTTCTCAATAACTTCTCTCATTCCCAAATTTTACACATCTTTCTCTCACGTGGGCCATTCCCTCTCTTTCTCGGCTGACTCTTTCTCTCTCTCATTTCTATTTCTTTTTCCTTAGATCTAATCTAATCTCACGCTTGAATCTCTCTTTCTTTCAATATTTTTTTTCTTATCCTATTTATCCCATCTCTTCCTCAATCATCTTTCTATTTTGGTGATGAAGTTTTTGTGGCGGTGGGTTAGCAATTTTCTATGAGTTAATGGCAATTGGGTTGACTGGATTTTGGGTTTGAGTTTGGCTGACATGAGTATTTGGAGTTTGATGTAGTGGTTCATGGAAAATTTGTGGTGGAGGTTAGGCCCTTGGCCAATGTGGTTGGATCCTAGAAAACACGAGTGCGGCTCCAAGGCTGCCACACCCACACCTGACATGCACTGACTTGGCGTGTGTCCATGCTACGTTAGTTTTTTTTTTTTTTCCTTTTTTTTTTTTCCTGGATTTGCACCATTTCAAGCCAATTTGTGCCAAATCAAACCGATTCACGCTAATTCGCACCAATTTCAGTGGAAATGGGCACCAAATGGCTGATACGACTTGATTTCGGCCGGAACTAGCCACCGCCAGCCTCTATTCTTGTGCTTCATGTGACCTTATGAGAGAAGGAAGAAGAGATAAGGACGATTCATGTGCACTTACTAATGAATGCAGTAAATTAAGCTCCTGAAACTGTGATAGAGAGAGCAATGGAGAAAGCTGTGGACTGTGAATAGAGTTTTGAATAGGTGTATTGGTATATGAGATAAGGACTTGATTAAAAAAAAAAAAAGGTTGGAACTTGTGAAAACAGTAAAAATATAGGTTTTCATTATTTTATTTATCACGTTTACCCATCGGTCTAAAATTACCACTTTCATTCTTCGATTCAATTTGTGACGAAAACCCACAAAACTTATTGGTGGAAAGTTGAATCGTGGACCATCGGAAGTGAAGGTCTTCCACTTGTGGTAGTACTCCCAAATTCTCGACCAATGTGTTTGCTCTCCAAATAAGGCTTTAAAGAGTGCTGACGAAAATTGTTAACAATAATTGTTAGATTATGTTTAACAAACATTGTCAAATTATGTTTAACGAACATTGTCAACTTATGTTTAATAAACATCGTCAAATTATGTTTAGCAAACGTCGTCGAATTATGTTTAACAATCCATCAAACATAATTTCACTCATAGGCCCTTTTGGCATATGAGTTTTATTGATGTGAGTAGTACACATTCAAGATAATGTATCTCTTAATTATAATCCTTTGTTTCAATGGAAGACCCTTTGATTCCAACCACGTCTTCTTTATACATAAGTTTATCTATTTTTATGTTTGGGGGGATATGTGTTTTATTTATTTGTGGCTGCACCTAATAATTTGTTTAGGTTGCCTTCGTACCCTTGGCAGGGATCAAGCCACTTTGTAGTTCTTATTTTTGGGATCTTAGGTTTAAAGTCTCAAATATGATTTTGTCCAATTTTAAATGATGGATCTTTACGTATCGATTTTAGTCTCTTTTATGACAATTGAGCAAATTTCTCTTTCTTTCATTTGCTTAGTTGTCGGAGTTCTAATAATATCCTGATTGAAATTCCCAAATTTAATTAAGAGAAAGAAAACTCCTTTGAAGCAATTTAATTATGGTGAACATATTTGGAAGCAATTTAATCATGGTGAACATATTTGGAATAGAAAATTTTCCCAAACCAATTTTATGGTCATTTTATTTTAAGAATTATTTACTCTAATCTTGTTTAAAGAATTAATAATCCCAAGGAATTAATCACAATTAATTTGGTAAAGTTAATGTCTCCATTAATTTTATGGTGGAATCAATGACTCTATTGATGAGGTAGAGTCAAGGACTCCATTGATTTAGTAGAATCAAGGACTCCAACTAATTTGGTAACGTCAAAGACTCCATTGATGGGATAGAATCAAGGACTCCATTAATTTAATAGAATCAAGGATTCCAATTAATTTGGGAGAATCAAGGACTCCATTGATGGGGTAGAGTCAAAGACTCCATTAATTTAATAGAATCAAGGATTCCAAGGACTCCATTAATTTAATAGAATCAAGGATTCCAATTAATTTGTTAGACTCAAGAACTCCATTAATTTTATAGAATCAAGGATTCCATTTAAAAAGGTAGAGTCAAGGACTCTATTGATGGGGTAAAGTCAAGAATTCCATTGATGGGGTAGAGTCAATGATTCAATTAATTTGGTAGAATTAAGGATTCCAATTAAAATGGACATTACACCATAACTTTTAGAGAATTTTTATTTGGTAATTTTCAAATAAGATTTACGAGTCAAGGACTCGTATTTAAAGTTTCATATATGAAGTTAGGAACTCCTTATGAAACCTAACCTTATTTGTTTTACCAAACAAAAATTCATATTTTAAAAACAAAGTGAGAGAGATTTTGGAGGTGCCAAGATGAGAGAATTTTTATTTAGTAATGCACAAATAGGATTTACGAGTTAGGGACTCGTATCTAAAGCTTCATGCATGGAGTTAGGAACTCCCCATGAAACTCGATCCTATTTGCATTACCAAGCAAAAATTCAGATTTCAGAATGAGAGAGAGAGAGAGAGAGAGAGAGAGAGAGAGAGAGAGAGAGATTTAAAGAAGAAACCATATACAAACCTATGCTGCGTATTCTTAACTCTGCTTGATTTTGCTCCCTCTGTCTATGCCTCTCTCTTTTTTCCTTCTCTCTATGTCTTTGTCGTGTGTGTGTGTGTACTTGCTCTATTTTGTGTATTTGCCTCTTTTTTTCTTTTCCTTTCTTCCTTTTTTTTTTTAAACTTGTGAGTGCCTCTCTCTATTTATAGAAAGACTCCAAAGAAGCTGTTCCCTTATTTTTCTCTCAACTGATCAGATTATGGAGTAGTTTTCGTCAGTTTTTTCCTCCACAATTCCAAATTTCATGTTGAGCTGTGACCCACTTTTCACCCTTTTTTTTCTCTTTTATTTGTTCCGTTGCTTTTTATTTTGTGACAACCCACTTTCACCAAACCGTGTTCCTTACTTTCAGGTGGTGACACTGGTGAAAATGGTCAAATACCACCATTTTCAGAAATTTGTAGCAATTAAGCACTGTTTTGACACTAAATGGGAAATTACCACTTTTTGTGTACTCGAGTTCACTAAACTCGTGTTCTAAATGGTACTCGAGTTTAGCAAACTTGTGTTCCTATTTTCATTTCACCATGGCGCTGCTGACCTGGAATTTGTGCAATTAAAAAAATAATGTGGTACTCGAGCTTGGTAAACTCGAGTTCTATGCAACACAATACTAGAGCATACTAGGCTTGAGTTCTTTGTAAATAAACATAAAAATAGTTTTTATGTTTTTATTTATTTAAATAGAAGCATTTTAAAATATAGAGATTTTAATTTCAAAATATGAATTTTTAGGCCACTCATACCCACAAATAAACATAAACATAAGAATAAGTAAATTTTTTTTATGTTTTTATTTATTTAAATAGAAACATTATAAAATAGAGATTTTAATTTCAAAATATGAATTTTTAGGCCACTTATGCCCACAAATAAACATAAACATAAAAATAAGTAGTCTTTTATGTTTTTATTTATTTAAATAGAAGCACTATAAAATATAGAGATTTTAATTTCAAAATACGAATTTTTAGGTTACTCATACCCTTTGTTCATTCATTTTTAACAGACTCATCAATTTCTTACTTCTCGGAAGCGTTATGGTCAAATTGGTAAAATATTGGGGTTACAATGAAAAATTAGAACAACATGTAAAAGAAAAATTTCACTCAATTTTTAGCCATGGGCACACCGAAAGAAGTTTAAGCTACATATTGTTACTTTATCAATCCTGTTCAGAATTACCGTATGGTCAAATGATTGATAAATATTGCAGAAAAAGTGGGCCACTCAGATGTAAAGAAGAACTTAAGCTTTACCACATCTGGATATGTAAGTTCTTGACTTGAAGCGTTTTTGAGAGGAATGTGAAACATTTTTTTATGTATATCTAAATGTTTGGCTGATGATGTGAAAGTCGCTTTGGCTACTTTTTTTCTTGGTGAGTTGCAGAGCCCCCCATATTTAGATATTGTTTATTGTTTTCTCATAAAACACCTCTTGAAATTTTGTTTCTAAATTTAAAAGCCAAATTTGTATGCTTTTTTATGTTTAAATTTCACAATAATCGAAATTATTTTTCTGCATTGATAAAATTTATTTCTACATTAATAAAATTTGCTCTCTGCATATCATGTTTATTGTATATTCAAATCTGCTACTGCATTCATAAAATCTGTTTTCTGCGTTAATTAAAACTATTCATTGTTTTCTCATAAAAATTGTTCACTATTTTCTGCATAAATTATTTCTAGGATTTTGCATAAAATTATTTTCTGTTCAGTATTATTTAAAAAATTGTTCCCTCTCTTTTCTGCATAAATTATTTTCTATTCACTATTTAAAAAATTGTTCACTATTTTATCATAAAACACCTCCTGAAATTGTGTTCTCTAAATTTAAAAGCCAAATCTGTATGCTTTTTCATGTTTAAATTTTACAATAATCAAATCTGTTTTTCTGCATTGATAAAATCTGTTTCTACATTAATTAAATTTACTCTTTGCACATCATGTTTACTGTATATTCAAATTTGCTTACTGCATTCATAAAATCTGTCTTCTACATTAATTAAAACTATTCATTTTTTTATCATAAAAATTGTTCACTATTTTTTACATAAATTATTTCTAGGATTTTGCATAAAATTATTTTCTGTTCAGCATTATTTAAAAAATTGTTCGCTCTCTTTTCTACTTAAATTATTTTCTGTTCACTATTTAAAAAATTGTTCACTATTTTCTCATAAAACACCTCCTGAAATTGTGTTCTCTAAATTTAAAAGCCAAATCTGTATGCTTTTTCATGTTTAAATTTCACAATAATTGAATCTGTTTTTCTGCATTGGTAAAATCTGTTTCTACATTAATAAAATTTGCTCTCTGCACATCATGTTTACTATATATTCAAATTTGCTTGTTGCATTCATAAAATCTAATTTTTGTATTAATTGAAATTGTTCATTGTTTTTTCATAAAAATTGTTCACTGCTTTTTTGCATAAACTATTTCTAGTATTCTGCAAAAAATTATTTTCTGTTCAGCATTATTTATAAAATTGTTCACTCTCTTTTCTGCATAAATTATTTTCTATTCACTTTTTAAAAAATTGTTCACTGCTTTCTCATAAAATTATTGAATAGCACATGCAGCACTGTGAACATCAGTGTAGCAATGGTGGACAGCTCACCCTCAAAATTGATGCATAAACTTTCCAAGGATGCTCTACATCATTGAAAATGGTGCATTACAAAGGATTGTATATCTGTGTATTCACGTGAGTGTGGATAGGTACTTCTGGTTAAGGATTAACAATGCCGAGCTGTTGAGCAACACATGTAGAACTGTTTATTATCTTTGGTCATTTTTAAGGATGCTAGTCAAAACGCTCTTCCCATAATCTGTGACTACTGGTTAGAAGTAATAGCACATAGGTACTTCTGGTCAGGGCTTAACAGTGCCGAGTTGTTTATTATTTTTGGTCATTTTCAAAGATGCTAGTCAAAATGCTCTTCCTATAATCCGTGACTACTGGTTAGAAGTAATAGCACATGGTAAAGCCATCTTGAACCCTGAAATTGAGCTGTCAAACAATCACATCTCATAAATATGTACATTAAAAGCATCACTTTGCTTTCAGAACCATCACTCTTACAAATTAAGCAGTTCCACAACTTGAAACACTGAAATATCTCTTGTAATCGTAGCCAATTATTGTTACGCTGTAGATTTTGAATATATATTTACTTAACTATTCAATCAAACATCATGGTCATATACGTTTGATTGTGGGAACGAATGGTGGACACAGCTCAATTAATGTACAATAAATCTAATTTGGGTGATAAGTGTTATGTGTGTAACATTTCAAATTACACAAACAGAATATTAGAAACATCAACATATCTAACTGGAGGCATTTCACTTCTTAACGTGTTTTCTACATTACAAAACAGAGGACATTGCCCAACCAAAGCACAAGAATCATATGTAGCAACAAAGAACATCAAGGAAAAAATGAGCAAGTGATTTCATATAAATTTAGTCAAAACTAATGAACAATTAATCTTTAGATTTGCAAAAGTTGAATATACATAATCATCAATTGTCAGACATTAACAACAACAACATTTTGTATTGCACAGAACGTGTAGACATTAACAACGTCTAATGTTCATGGGTAGAAATTTTTGGAAATCATCATTATTTGAATTTGAGAATTCTGAAATATCTCTTTTATTATCTAACGCAATAACTTTATTAATAGACGCAATAACTTTATTAATAGACTTAATGACTCGTTCTTACGCCTTCCCTTTTAGATGCTTCCTAACTTTTTGGATTGCATGAAAATGATCTAATTACCATTGCATTTGATTGTTCTTTTATTCAAGACGAGCAAGTATGCTGGCAGGTTCATCTCTATGTAACTTGGCTGAGCGTGCCTTAGGAATTCATAACACATGCCATCGACAATACACCTCTAACTCACACCTCTTCTTGTATAGGGTTGACCATGGTGGTTTTGCTACGGTGAACTCTATTGCGATGGTATCTATACTTAGTTTTGTAGGTTTACCGACCATGAAGTGCCCGACGCTTTCAAGACTCTCGTACATGTATATCGGCATATTAACGAAATCTCTCTTCTTTCCAATCCATTTCCCTCCATAGTGGTCTGTGTATGTCTATACTTGTTGATTTGCTGGAACTTGTGATAATCCATTTGTTGAAGTAGATCCAAACTTGTTTTGCATTGTACGATTTGATGTTGAGGCATTGCGACTCATAACTTAGGCAATCTACAAAGTTAATGGGGTAAAAATAAGATCATTATTATGGTGCATTTATAACTTCATTTCATATTCCAAGCATTATAATTTCAGTTATTAGAGCTTGTCATGTTAATACACGTTAGGAAAACACTACATGAATAGGATTTTAAATGTTCCCAATGTCACAATGAGATTTGAAGATGTGGGCGGTAATTGCAGTGTTCTTAAACAGAGCATCATATTTAATTGACATAGTGCTATGTCCCTGGCACCAGGGTACGATTATTCATATATTTAAGTATTCACGTGAATGTGAATGATATGACTGGACAGTGTGTGAAATAGTACCGATCTGTTGAGCAGCACGTGTGAAACAGTTTTGTCTGTTGGCACATGTGGTTCGTATGACTACAATTGGTGCTACAGCAGCGGGCTGGTGACGTATCTTTAGAAAACTACTCATGCCACAGTTGGTGCTACATCATGATCATGTTTACTATATATTCAAATCTATTTACTGCATTCATAAAATCTGTTTTTTGCATTAATTAAAACTGTTCACTGTTTTCTCATAAAAATTGTTCACTATTTTCTGCATAAACTATTTTTAGCTTTAGTAACTAAGACTAAGAAAAATGGCCAACATTAACAAGGAGAAGGATGGCTTCAGCATTATCAGGAAAAAAAAAAAAAAAAAAAGGAAATAGAATGGCTTTTGACTTTTGACTTTTGTTTGACTTTCACACTAGCCATGCGATGCTACCTAACCCATCTTAGAGAATTTTTATTTTTAATTTAATCTCTTCTTTAAAAGGAAATTTAAGAGCCTGATATATTTTACTTATGTACTTATACATTGTCCCTAACAAAAATAAACGCTATGAATTTGAAATATTTTTTGTGTACTTCATTATTCAAATCCACCTATAAATAAAGCACACAGCCATTACTAATTTTCAACAAAAATTTTGAAAAAATATACCCTTCATACTTTATTCAAATTATTATGTTCAAATACTTCCATCAATTCCATCATAGAAAAAAAAAAGAATACTTTTCATCCATGATTATCTTCATGATAACCTGAACTCTGTGGATTTGGGTTGGATTAAATGAGTATATGTTGTGAGGGTATGTGTTGATTGTCACATTGGATGTTTGTTAGTTGAATTTTGGTCATATAAGTGATTTAATTTTGAATTAAATTAGTTAAGTGTGTTGTGTAAATGTATGCTAAGACCCACGATGTGCATACTCTAAAAGTACTCACATCAATGGGTGCATAGTAAAAAAAAATGTAAAATTTACACAAAATCCTTTAAAATTGACCCGCATTAGTATGGCCATTGGTGTGTAAATATACACACTTGCTATAGTAATGTGTATATTTACATGATTACTGTAACTTTATATATATATATATATATATATGCACATTTCTCTTTGGGTGAAAAAGGAAAAAAGAAAAAGAATGAATTCTGTGAAATGGACCCTGGAAATTACTAGCTATTTTTTGTTTTCCGCCATTTTGTCAATGTTGGGGGTCTAAACCCTTTTTGCTACCTAGACTATCTGTTGTTAAGTTCATTTTTATTACCTAAACTTTATCTGGTTGGATTTACAGTATAAGTGGGTTTAAAATTTAAATATATCTTAACTCTCTTATTCAGTTTCTCTATATTCTATTCTAAAGTATTTAATTTTTTACAGTACGATTTTAATCTTGTAATCTAATTTCTACTTTTTAGATATGCTAAAAATTTTAGAATTGTGCTTCATAAAATCCGCTTATTACCTAGTGATTAATGAATGGAATTGTTAGGTACACATGTCTCGCAAGCAAACAACTGAAGACATTAATGTCATAGGGATACACATTATCTCAATGCTCAAGTGATGTACGGCTGGGTTTTGTATCAATGGATACAAAGCTGTAGAGTGCAAATCCATTATTATTTAATTCAGCCCCCAAAAAGAAAATCCATTATTATTTAGAACTAGTAAGGTTATGGATTATTAATTTTTGTTACAATTTTTTTTTTAGAGAGAGTTCAACTTATGATGTCCGTTCTTAATAATAACTCTTTATCATCAGTCCAAGGCACCAATCAGTTTTTAGTGTAGACATGAATTGAACTCCAAATATCTTATTCAATCATCAAAGATTTTATCAATTGAGTTAACTAGAATCCATTCAATTTCTTTTATTAAATTATAAATTGTTATATTAGGCAAGTGGTAGTATAAAGATTCAATTCATCACGTACTTATTCTATCTTCCCTTTCTTTAGCTGACCTAAACTAATGGCCTGTTTGAATGGAGGGGAAGGAAGGAGAGTGGAGGGAAGTAGAGTAGAATAGGCTAAAAATAAGCTAATTTTGTGCTAAATTTACTCTATTTTATTTTATTCCCCCTCCTTCTTCCTCAATCCAAACGGACCATAAATTATTATTTTCTTACAGCATAAAAAAAGAAAAAAGAAATAGGGGGATTCTTCCAAAGGAAAAGTTTTTGCATGTGAACATTTGTAGTGCCTAGAAATATGGTTGATGTAAGAAAAATTTGAGTTACTTCCAAACGAGCAACATTAAAGCAGTGGCGAAACTAGGACTTTATCTTTGAGGGGCCCATTTATAATTTTTTTTTTTTTGTAATTGTTGGGGCACCTGTTTGATGTTCTTAGTAATTGATTTATTAAGAAAAGTGGGTATCATGCAGTAAATGACTACTTTGTTCACATGAGGTAGATCCATGGGCAACAAGAAAGCCTAACTTTGCACTCTGATAAAATATGTCTTGTGGTGATTGTGGTAATTGTATGTCTTGTGGTGGTTGTAGTGACGGTAGTAGCTGTGGCTTTAAAAGAGGGGGAGAGAAAAGGTTGAAAGAAGTAATAAAAATGAATATTATATTGAAATAAATTTTTAGAATAGACAATCTGATGTAGGTGATTTTAGAAAGTAGTTGTGTAAAATAGAAAAAAAAAAAAAAGGTTCTTATATTAAAATAGACAAACAATTTTATATGGATTGATGCGAATGCTCTAAGTTGATCTTGACTTTATAATTAGCCTTAATTGTTACTAAACAGTGTGTGCGTTAAAATACTTAGTATTCTAAAAAAGGGTATAACACAAATGTAGTTAATACTTTTCCTTAGGTCATTAAGTCCTTCATTTTTTAGTGACATCACACACATACACATATACATGGATGGTTACAGATTACCTATCGGAGGTTAGAACTGAATTCACTTTGCCCACATGTATAAAATTTGTCACTTTATTTACTTGAAATTGATTCCATTATGCAATCGTTGTCTACATCATCACTTTCATGTTTTTTTTTTTTAATAAATAAAATAAAAAAATATATATCAAGATCTAAAAAGAATATTTGTGAAAATTATGAAGCTGTGGCTCAAGAATAGTCATTGTCTTTTTTGATATTTTATCCCCAATTTGGAGAGAGACAAAAATGGTGGGCCAGGTGGAAAATCTAACAAACAATAGAATACCAAATTTTGGTCTCTCCCTTTTCACTCAATCCAAACAATAGAATATTAAATTTTTCTCTCCCTTTTCCTTCCCCCTTTTCCATTATCTTATTTTTATCCTCAACCAAACATGGTATAAATCTTAACATGCAAAATAATATTTTGTGAAACTTGTAAAAAATTAATATCCAAAATATTTATTCTCAAACTTAAAAAAAAGAAATTTTTTTTTTCACTCCAAAATCTCTAAAAACTTAGTAAAGCTTATGTTTAACTCATTCAAACTCATGTTCAATTTTAAGTTGTCATGCTTTTACCCAGTGATTGAGGTTCGAATTCCTTTCTCCTCCCCACTATCTACCTATCTTAATACTAAAAAAAAAAAAAAAAAAAAAAAAACAGAAAAGGCTTTACCCAAAGTGTAGCTTGAAAATTTTGCAAACTTTGTAAAATCTATGAGAAGAGAGATACCACACACCACACAATAATGAAGTCTAAAGGCCATTTTTAAACAACTATTCATTTGTTTGTTCCTTTGAATAAAACACTAGTCATTTTGAATCTGATAGCAAGGGTGTTCCTTGGGAGACATCAGCTAGTTGTTTTAGTCATTTAATGTATCTAAAGGTTGCATGGTAAGTTTGACCAAAGTTTAGAACACTATAATTAGGCCAAAATATTGATTTGGTGTTTAAATTTTACAAAAAGTTTTTTTTTTGGGCTCTTAAGTTAAAAAAATTTGTTTTTGTCCTTAAACTATTGAAATTTTTTTTTTTTGTTCTAAATTATTGAAAATGTTTCACTTTGTGTCTTTAAATATTTTTTAAAAATATTTTTTTTCATCCCTAAAGTTTGAAAAATGTTCTTTTTTTGGTCTCTAATTTTGTCTAGAAACTATTAAAAAAAATTATTTATAAATTTTAATGACAAAAATAAAATTTATTTAGAGACAAAAGATAAATTCTAGGCAAAGTTTAAGAATCAAAATTACATTTTATCCTTAGTTAAAAGAAAAAAAAATTATAAATTACTATTTACTAAGTACACAATATTTTCATAATAAATCTTAAACGATAAATTACATTTTTTTACTGTTTAAATTAATAGTTGAAATAGATTTTTTGTTTATTAGTATCAATAAATAACAATTTATTACACTTATATTATAAAAATATTATGAACATAATATTTATCGGTTAATAACTATTCATAAAAATAATAATAATAACTATTAAGAATATGCTAAAGGAATCGGTAACTTTATATCATGGATAGAAAAAACTCCATCTTTTATTGAGTCCTATGTTATTGAGGGTGATTTGTATCTTTCCTCGTAATAATAAATCTCACATATTTCTCATAAAAAAAAAAAAAACTATGAATAAAAAAAAAACTTTATTTTTATTTATTCATTTTTTAGGCATAAGACCGCGTAGCATCTTTGTTAGTCATTTTTTAGAATTTTACACAGAGACATACTGTCCTACAGAGAGAGAGAGAGAGACAGAGAGTTTACTTCAATGGCGGCCGCGAGAACCACGATATTGTCAATTTTAGTAATAACAGCAGCTGCATCTCTCTGGTGTGTTTCATCGTCGTCGTCGTCATCATCATCATCATCTTCAGCTGACGCCGCTGCTGCTGAATTTGTGAAGAAGACCGTTTCTTCCCACAAGATCGCCATCTTTTCCAAGTCCTATTGCCCGTACTCTCTTATACTCTCTTTCTCCCCTCCAATTTATTCTTCGTAATTCCAATATCTTACATATATATTTGATTTTTCATTGCACTTTTATTATTATATGTCTTTCACTTTTATTATATTCTATTGCTATTATTACAATACAATTCATTTTGGTTTCATTTTAATGCACTGGAAGAACCAGGATGTGGGTTGAAAACATAATTAAAAATGTGGGTTTTAGTTAGCTCGATCGGTAAATTTTCTTATTGTCGAATAAAAGATGTGGGTTTGGACCCTATGGAAGAACCAGGATTTATTTCAACTATGATTAAAAGATAAGGTTGAAAACATAATTAAAAATGTGGGTTTTAGTTTTACTTAGCTCAACTGATACCTGATAGAGTCTCTTATTATTGAATGAAAGATCTGTGTTTGGATTCTCTATACACAAAAAACTGATTGATGTCTTGACAAGATGATTAAGAACAATCATCGTAGAGCAGATGCTATAGCCATAGGTTAGGAATTAAAATTAAATAAATAAGCAATTATGCAACAATTTCTTGGGCTCAGGGGGACCTTTTTGACACAAACTTAAAAGAATAAGGACTAAAATGAAACATTTCAAAGGATGAGTACCATTTTGAAACATGGGGCAATGAGGATCAATTAGATCCATGGTAGTAGGAAAGATGCCACGAATCTTATTTACCCAGATGGTCTCCATGTAATTTTATGTAGAAGTTATTATTATCTTGATTTATCCATGATAGGGCCTGTTCAATAAAGGATCATATATTATTTTTAGTAAATGTTCTCTTTAGTCTCATTTTTATCTCTACTAAAATGTAATTCTTGGCCTTTCTATGGGTTATGAAAGGCATTGAAGAATGAACTTTTTACCACAATTCAGCAGATTCTTAATTACCAACATCTAAAGAATTGCAAAGGATATCAAATACAATCATAAATGCTATGGACTTGCTTTGCATGCCTTTTAAATTGTAAAACTAAAGTGAATTGATTCTCTCTACTTTACACCTAGAAGCACACAAAATTGCCTTTAAATGTTATTTAATAGCTTCTATCCTAAGACAAAGAACTTATGCAGTAATTATGAGATTAAAATTTTGTTGTATACATAGTATGATGTATGTATACGTATGTTGTATATGTTTCTGCCAGTGAGCAAAGTGAATTTAAAGCCATTAAAGGATTTCAACAATATTGCATTTAAATCCATTAAAGGATTTTAACAATATTGCTTTGCATGTGCAAGCTAAATAATTTATATTTATTTTTTAGTTGAATATTTCATCTTCTTTTTTTTTCACTTTTTCTAATTTTCCCCTTTTGGTAATGCAGGTACTGTAGAAAGGCAAAAAATGTTTTCAAATCATTAAACCAAGTCCCACATGTTGTTGAACTTGATGAGAGAGGTATGTGTGCAAATACCTTACTGATCAAAATGGTTGGTATAAAAAGGAAAATAATGAAGGATCTTGTGTATAAGAAGCTGGTAACAAGTAAAGTAGAACCAAAGGCGTAACAATTAGTAGCAATTAGCAAAGGCTATTGAATAGACTAGCAAGCTTTTCAAGTTATATTAGTATGAATTGCTCATTCTTGCATATTAATTTCTGGTTTTGGTTTTTAGGATTAGCATCTCAGCACTATTGAGTATTGACTGCAAATATAATGTAGAAGCTCAAACTTTTATGGGGTTTTATGCATTGTATTTCCATTTCTGATTTTTTAATTTCTGTTCATTCTTCTCTTTGATTTTCTTGTATCTTTTTTCAAGTGCGGTGGGTTTACTATCGGAAACACATTGCACCTTTCCTCTCAATAAAACTTCCATTACCTATCAATTTTTTATTTTATTTTATTTGTAGAAGCTCAAACTTGTATTCTGATAAAAAAAGTTGAAAATTAGTTGCTCCCATTAAATGAAAACTGTGTAGTTGTGTGTGCCTATGTATGCGCATGGTTTGAGTATGTTCACTCTGTGTCTTGTAGATGATGGCTCAATCATTCAGGATGCCTTAAGTGAGATTGTTGGGAGGCGTACAGTACCACAAGTGTTCATAAATGGAAAGCACATTGGAGGTTCAGATGGTAAGTTTGTTTTCTTTTAGCAACAAATTTATACTGCCTTTGTTTGTAACAGTTATATTTAATTTAACAAGAAAACACTAGAAGACCTGTGATCCATGGACATTGAGTGTCATGTTTGTACACAAACACAGGGTTCTGACTTGATAACCCAAAAAAAGCAGGAGGCAGGTAAATTCAAAGTGTAGGAGTTGTCTTGTAAAGGAAAGATGGTGGGATGGTTGTATTCTGTGGTAATTGGGATCAGTGGATTAGGTTTGTTACAGCTATTTTGATTTGAAGGTTCTTTTAATACAGAAAAAAGAGAGCAGTTGCACAGAGATTAGAATGGACTAGACATATAGATGGTAAAGAGATAGAAGGAAGGAAAAATAAAAGGAGACTAGAATAGAGCAGAAGAAGAAACTAAGGAACCTGCCATAGAACTCTGAATTTCATAGTTAAGCTCTAAATGTTTTGAGTACAATTGATCATAGTGAAAGACTCTATTAAAGTTGGTTGGCTAGTCTTAAACTTCCACTGATAAAGCTTAATTCTTAAATAAAATATAAAATAAAAAAGCTAATAAACTGACACAGGCTACAAGAAGCTTAGATTCATGTTTCAAGTTTGATGTGGGGCCTCATGGGCATCCCCTTAGGCTACTGTACTCATCATGAAAAATAAGAATCAGGGAGTGTTCCCCATAATGATGATGATGTTCAGTTCTTTCAATAAAAGTCTTATTATCTATATATATAAAAAAGGAGTCAGTGTTTCATAATTTTTGAAGTTCTAGCCATGGCCTGTGCATTTTACCTCAGTCAGGGTCAAGTTCTTTTATAGGTCCCTATCAATGACATCAAAGGTGAGCCAACCCCTTGTCTCAGCACCCCTACAATGGATGATCAGTGTGAGGTACTTTTAGTATGGCACTGGCAATATGTGCCTAGCCAAGTGACTAATGCAAGCTTCCAAGCAGTTCAGGTGAGCATCATGTTATAGTACAGTTATGTTTTGTAAAGATACAGTCAACTAAGCTGATAAAGTTCTGCATGAACAGCACGACTATGGTACTCATGAGTAAAAGCTCAATAAAATAGTTTATTTGACGATAAGTCCTTTTATAGAGTGCTTTATGCTAGAGGTATGTGTTCTTTTCCGTGGTGGTTGTCTTTCTTCTCCTTTTATTAAAAGATAAGTTTTTTTAATATGGACTTGGTTATCAAAAGAAGAAGTATTTGGAGTGACAAAGTTCCGACTAAAGTAGCTTTTTTTTCTTCGCTTGGACAGCTGCTTTAGGGGAAATTCTTACAACATATAGCTTAAGAAAAAGAAATACAGTTGTTGTGGAATGGTGTTTTATGTGCAAAAAGGATGGGGAGTCTGTTCATCATTTACCTCTACGTTGTGATATTGCTAGAGTTATGGTCTCTAGTGTTATGTTCAATTGGGGTGCAGTGGGTTATGTCTAATAGGGTTAGTTGATTTGTTGGTCTATTGGAAGGGGCACTTCACTAGTCACCACAACGGTGATATTTGGATTAGAATCCCTTCATGCATAATGTGCACTATTTGGAAAGAACACAAAAGCAGGAGGTTTAAAGGACTGGAATGTGCTGTGACGGATCTTCAGCTAATGTTCTTACATTCCTTGTATGATTTGCTTTATGTTGTCATTCATTCTCTAATCTTCTTGACTTGCTAGATTGTTGTAATTTTAGTTGATTTGCGGTGCCTCTCAAGTACACAATCTGTGTACTTGGAGGTGGTCTTTATTCTCTTTATTAAACTTTCTTACTCATCAAAAAAGCCCAAGAAAGCAAAACGAGGAGGACTTCTAGGAAACAGTAGAATTGTAGTTACACAAACTTGAATACTGTCTAGGAATTAGACTAAGTTGCGTGTGGCACCACACACATCCTCTTTTTTGGCAAAGCTAAAAATGACATGGAAGAATTTCAACTAAACAATTCTCGATGGGTGAATCATAGTGTCCCAAGCAATTCTTTTGTTAGTGTCCATTCAAATGTTGGACATGGCTTGACACGACCCCATGTTGTTAATTGTCCAGCATTGCCATACTTTCAATAGAAAAGTGCTCTATAACTCAGTATGAAACTCATTGATGTATTGATTTCAGATACTGTTGAAGCATATGAAAGTGGAGAACTGGCTAAGCTTCTTGGCATTGAGGTGGAAGGAAAAGATGATCTCTGAACCAAATCATTGATAATAAGAGACTTATAGACTTATAGTTCATTGTGGAGTAAATGCAGATATAGTGCATTAATGCTTATATTTTCTCTTTGTTTCAAGGGTACAATTATGACTTCACGATTTAACTTGTAGTCTCTTTTGTTCATCATGTGTGTGGAAGTCAAGCAGGATTGCTACTTTTGTGATTTTATGTTATTGGGATAAATTTAGTTTCAATTTCTCCCATGAAATTTTATGTTATTGTATGGAATGGTGAAAAATACTAGCTCAATGATTCAAGTAATCTTTTACAGTTTCTTTGATAGTTTAGGGGGAAAAAATGTAATTTTTCCTAAAAAAATTTTAGAAACTGCACTTAACAGTATGATTCTCAAAGATTTCTTAATTATTAACACAACTTAAAAGAATTACTAATTTAGTGTAGCAAAGTTGAAGTTTTATATGGTAGTACTCACTCACGCATTAGGCTTTCAGAATCCTCGTATTTGGTTGATATAGGGACATAAAATTTTTTTACTAACTTGTTTATTCCTACATAGGATTGATGGGCTTACTTTTTTTTTTTTTGAGAGAGATTGATGGGCTTACTTTACCATGGTGAAACAGATGTAAACTGGACCTTCTGTGTACCGTAGGTCCTATCTATTAGCATTCCTACTTAGGAATTCACCGAGTTTAGGAAAGCCTATAACGTATGAAAGTTCAAATGTCTGCTTTTCGCCAAAGAAGGTATAAATCCCAAATAAAATTACCTATTATGATTTGAATTAATTACTTTCTCACATGTCGGCAAGAGCTTTGTGATTTAGTATATTGTCTGATTCTTTTTATAAGGAGAATTTGTGTTCGAATCTCGTTTCACTTGTTATTAAGAAAAAGAAAATACTATCTCATCACTTTGGACAAGACAAATCTCAAAACTACGAGAAATTGTTGCTATTATTTCTGATAAACCAAAAAAGTTTCTTATATTTAAAATATAATGCATATTGCATATGCTCTTTACATAATATAATAATTTTTCCCCTTACAACAAGTTAAGGTAGGAGCATTTGGACGCGTTACACATATACTCTCTAAATTAAGAAATATCACTGGGCCATAAGTCTCATCTCTATATAATATTATTTGGCCATGAATTTCTTTCAATTTCTTCCATTTTTGTCTTGTATGATTGTATCTGTTTATTTTAAATCTAATGACATCAAAATATTATTTATCACAATTGCTCAACAAAATTATAATACGAAAATCATTATCAAAGCTTAAAGTTTGCTATTTTTGGAGTTAAAGATTGCCCGTCCACTATGAGATGGAATGAATAAAACAAAAAAGAAAAAAAAAATAGAACAATCCGCTTTTACATATTACGAAGTCACTTAGCCATAGAAATGCCATGTGAATTACAGCTTCTTGCTGAAATCTGGCTTCTCTCTCGTTCATGGTTGAATTAAGGGAGAGCAAACAGAATCACCAGTCACAATTCCTTCGTTGTCCACGTCCATGTCATTGGTTTTTGCCCAGAGAATCAGGTACAGGCCAAGAATAACCAAAACAGCTCCGACGATGCTACAACAGAAGAAGGAATCAACTAGCAAAACAATTTAAAAGAAAAAATGGTCTGCATCTTTTATTTTCTTACTTAAATTGCTTATATTAACTGGAAAGTTGTAAGGTCTAATAGAGTAATACCTAAGCACTCTTTCATATGCTAATTAGCTATTAGAATAAACTTGCCACTAGAAATAGGCATCTGGTTGGGGCTATACTAGAGGCATGCTTTGCCCTTTTGCAAAAGTGTGTTAGGAACTAGAGATCACCTTGCGTTCTCAGTGCTCTTATACAATGTTAATTTGGAATGTAGTGCTAAGAATATGTTTGTTAAGCAGGCAAACTGGTTTTTGGGATGATGAGCTCAATTGTGTTCTTCTAGATTATAAAGAGTAAACTTGCTTGGACAAATTCTTAATGTAGATTAAAAGTGAATCTGGTATCTTGTAATCTAGAGTATCTGTTAGGTAGTGTGTCCAATATGTACATAAAGATCTTCACTATTGGACTCATAGGTATTAATCTCCACAACAAATAGGTGTTGGAGCTTCATGATTATTATTATGCAATTAGAAAGAATGTTCAAAAAGAGTTCAGACGCTGGCAAGAATCAATAACAATGCTTGTCAAGAAAATCCAGTGAGGCTGTGTTAGCAAGAGCATGCTTCCGATGCTTGCTAAGGAGATTCAACATAGCTAGTATTGGGAATGCATTCTTAGATAGATGAAAAAGGAATGAATCCTCTAACTGGATCCTACTAATAATAAATGCTTATGTTAGGATCTGTGGCTCAGATTATGAAAAAAATAAATCCATGCCAGTCCTCATTTTTCCATTAGCAGTTTCACCATGTTATAGTGGTAGAGATATGGGGGGTCACCAAAAAAAAAGGGGACATACACTTCAGTGCATCACTATATACATACCTGCCCAAATATGCAGAATTTCCCAATACAAATGTCCGTAGAAAAAATGAGAAAACGACTAAAAGTGGGTCAAATGCCGATGTGAATACAGGACCTCTCTTCTTAATGGACCAAGTCATCACATAATATGATAATCCTGTCACCACAATTCCCTGAAATTCCACACACATAATCAGTGACTTGTTTTGAAGAATGAAGATGAAAATTGTATTTTTCTTGGAATGTAGCACACTTACCTAATCTTAACTGTTCATCTAATATGTATATATATGGCAGTGTCCTATGTTTAACGATGAAAATTAACTAGCTAGCCATGGTACATTTGAAAAAGAGTATAACTCTGTGGGTATAGATATGGCTTACTCCAAGTAATATGGTAACCAAGACAAGCCCTTTTTCCCACTTTAGATCCCAAGATGACCATGATACCACAAATGCAGAGACTACAGCAGTTTGGATGGTTCCAAATAAGCTCATCATTGCAGTTAAGGATAGTTCTGCTGGGTAAAACTGAATGACATGACCCTGCAATACTACAAGACTACATCATCCAATAAAACAATGATAAGTTGAGTATGAAAAAGATGCGCACTTGTGCGCGACAATGTTAGTCTCATTATATAAAGAGTCCTGTCATCGAGTGCCCTACATGTGATCGTTAAAGGTAGAATTTCCAATGTAATCAAAATACTTTTTTCTATGCAATTGAGTCACTTTCAATAAAATAATCCAACTTGTTAACTATTGCTGTTTTCTAATGTTGGTGGGATTTGTTTTATTCTCCGTAACGATTACCTTAAGACCACCCGTTAACATACTCCTTATATAAGTACTCAAAGTTCGAAGTTAAAGTACAATCATTGATCAAATTACAAAGGGTTTTATTCTTTTCTTTTTACCACCAAAATATTGGAAAAGCTTTTTGCAAGTACTCCAACAATGATCATTATGCTGCCAGTGACAACATCACTGGTTGCTTGAATGTTGAACAACATAGAGTTTAACACAATTGGTCCCTTCCACAACAGTACAACCAATGCCCCGGCAGCCGAGAGTGCTAAACCCCATATCTTGGCTTGTCCGTTGATGCTCCAACATTTGAGCTTTTCTTGATGGAAAATGAGGGCCATTACAAATACTATTGAGGGGATCAAGTTCAGCCCAACGCTTTGATAGGTTGATGCTACAAATTGCAGGGACATTGTGAATAGCACTTGGCTAATAGAAATCCTAGACAACAGTTTAAAAAAGTCGAAAATAATTAACCATATTGCTCAAAGTAGGACAGGAGTTAGCTTTCAATATGTCGCATCACATTGGTATGTTTCCTATAATGATAATTAAACCAAAAAATGGTGCAATCTTTCATGAGAGGTGTGCCAAGTGCCAAATTTGGTTAAACTGTGCTTCTGTGGAGCAATTAGGCCTCTTACCATGTGTAAAATTATCAAGTGATCTGAACTAATCTGATCTGAGAAAAACTTCAAGCTTTTAGAACAAGAAGAAGCATTATACTTAACTGCAACAACCCCAACAGGAATGTATAACATAGTATCTTGATGGATAAAGGAGGCCTATTGTTCCTGCGACCAAGGACAGTAACGGCTTAAAATATGGACGTAAATGAATACAAATAATAATTTTTCGTGGAAAAAAATAGCACCAAAGGTATGTTATTTTATTGTGAGAAGTATTTTATTATTTTATCTAATATTATTTCTATTATTATAAGTTACTGATCATAGGCAATGCTTTAAAAATCAGACTATAGAAAAAACTAAAACAGAGAAGTTCCATATTTTGTTGCAACCATGTAGATAACATATATCATGTAGTTTATGTATCCGAGTGTCTTTTAATTATCATTAACATCCAATCAAAGTTATTTTGGTATTGTTAGTTATTGGTTGACTTGGAAGATGGTGAATTAATTCATTAAATCTAACAATTGGAAACAGTGGGTTCAATCCCCAGTCACCACCTTAATTCTCATTTAAATTTTGGGAGAATCGTTGATTTAACACCTATTACGTTTACGCTCTAGGTGACAAAAATTAACTTTTAAGAACATTGCCTTATTTGATTCTATAGTATTGTGAAATTATTTATAAAATTTAATTCGTTTGTTTAAAAAAAATTTGGAAGATTTATGTTGTGCCTATTGTTAATTTTTCTGATTGAACTTTGTTTATTTGAAAAAGAAAAAAAATTTGTGCATTGTTGGAAAGATAGTCTCCATATACGTGGAGATAAAAGCAGCACTGACCTTTCAAGGAAGAAAGCGAGAAATGACAAGAGAACAGTGGCGATGACATGCTCGTAGACCACAATGACGAGGGCACTGACGCCATTGGAGGTTAGAGACTCTACCAAAATCATGAATACAGCAAGGAAGAGTTCGTTCAAAGTGAGGAACAAGTATGCCTTGCTTGCCTCAAACCCCAACAACAAACACCTTGTAATCTCCATTTTTGTTTTGTCTGGCTAGCTACCATTTTTGTGTTTTTTCTTGTTTTCTTATATATGGAATGTTCTACTATTTTGGTTTCACCACGTATAGAACAGTCCTCCTACGTTGACATGGGAGAGGGACAGAGGGTAGGAGTTGGATGCCTCTTTGAATGTTAGCTTGACTGTTAGATTTTAGAAGTACTGGAAGCACGTGTTGGGTTTGGTCAAATGTAGGACAACCATTAATTTATATATATATGGGGTATATATTAAGCTCTTATATTTTGGATAATTAAAAAAATAAAAGAAAACTAAAACTACTCTTTGCCTCGACGACATGAAAGTTACATCTCAAAAAAGCTTGTAACCATAAAACCACTACACGTGAAATTAAGTGGAATAAGAATGAAAAACGAATTTTTATTATTGTTTAACTAGCTGCAAACCCGCGCGTTACGCATGATGAATTTTTTAGGGTGGTCTTACTAAATTTATTTTTTATAATTTGTATTAATTTAATAAATAATAATGTATTTCATAATAACATTTTTATTTATTATAGGAACAATCATAGTCATATATATAAATGTGAACATTCATATTTTTCTTCATTATAGGAACAATCATATATCATAAACGTAAATTTTGTAGTACCAAAATGAAAACAAATTTTTTTTTTCCCTCAAAAGTTCAAAAGGCAAGTCAACAAAAACATTCATTTTTTAATAAAAGTTATTTATAACATTTTGTGAATCATTAAAAAGAATATAAAATTTGAAAATTATTCTTTTATTTTTAAACATACTTTTTGAATGTCTATTTTTTCTGCCCTACAATCCAAACACAAAAAAGCAACGTAACTAAAAAATTAATAATGATTAATTGAACCAATTAGCAAAACAATTTGTTGTTGATAATCTATTATGGTTATTTTCTTTGTTGAAATTGCAATTTCGTCCACCCAAAACATATTATCAAATAAACAATTATTTGCAAAATCTAAGAATTAAATTTCTATATATGTATTGATATAAAATAATAATAATAATAATTAAAATACAATTGCAAAAACATATCACCCACCCGATTATTTGACTAAACCTTTGCTTCTCTCTGAATAAATAACATTATAAAATACTTCTAATACAACTATTAAGAATACTTTATCCACCCCCAAAGGGTTAAATAATAAACAAAAATTAGTAAAGTCTCATATACTTTAACATCTAAATTGATCACAATAAAAAATCAAATTCTAACTTACAAAACAACTAATTATTAGCCCAAATCAAAACAAACCGATGGGATAAAGAAAAATAACTTTTGATTGGAAATTAAAGTACCAAACTACCTAATAATATGCATAAAAGTCGATGCAAATACCAAACAGAAAAACACATGTGATGTGACAATTAAATCAACAATAAAAATTAAATAAAAAACCATTAGTAGAAAAAAAATGGTTGAATCAATAAAATAAAAAAAAAATCCACCAGAAAAGAACACAAAATTGGAGAAAGAGAGAGAGAGTATCGACCTTTTTGTCATGGGCAACTTGAAAGGAATAGGAGAGAGAGGTGGTAATGAAACAAGAAGCAATTTATATGAAAATTAAGATGGAAGAGGAATGGTGGAAGCAGATGAAAGGTTGAACAAAGTGAAACTATAAAATTTAAAAAGATATGAAGGAAAATTTAAAAAATCTAAAGGAAATCAAATGAAAATTAAAAAAAATATTGGAGGGGATGAAAGATTGAACTAAAAAGACAATGATTGAAGAAGATTAAAAGTTGAAAAAATTAAATAAGAATTGCACCAAAAAAAAAAAAAAAAAAGATACTAAAGATATAGTGCATAAAGAGCTTTATAAAATTTATTACAAAACTTCCATTAACATATGTAGTATAGATATGTATAGACATTGTTTTTGGTTTTTGATTCTTCATTGATTTCATTATTTAGTTATAAACATCTAGAATGACCCTCTAAATTAAAGTAGATGAATATATAAAGGCAAAATTTTATGTAAAGTTTGAAACCACTCAAGATGAATTCGTAAAGTCAATAATCTATTTATATTTGTTTGTAAAAAAAAAAATATATGAATAAATATAAATTCTAAATTAAAGTAGATGAATATGTAAAGACAAAATTATATGTAGTGTTAAAACTGTCCAAGATGAATGTATAAAGTCAATAATATATTTATATTTTTTTGTAAAAAAAATAGGAATAAAAAATAAATAAGAAAAATAATAATTATAAAAGCCAACGACATGGCAATGAGGTGGTGCAACAGGAGTTTAGCTGCAATAAATATTACGCTTTAACTTTTAGATATAGTATAGATATAGATTATTAGTAATTTTGCCACCACACAATATGCGACATATATAGTTTCATGTTAATTGTATTAATGAAATGGATATACATAAACTATGTTATACATTTGTTGAAATTGCCAAACAGATTTTAATAATAATCATGAAAACTTAATTACTTATTTATGGGTGAAACATTACCAATCCAAACAATATAAGAATTAAAAACTATTCGGTTATCTAGTTAAATTTCTAAAATCACATGGAGTACTCATATTATATGAATTAATCTCCTTATAACTGGTGGTAGCTGCTTTTAGACACAAATTTGCCAGTTACTTCTCTCCAATTCAATCCAACATGTGATCTTCCTTCGCCTATTGGCAAAATTCAAATTGTTTTTTGCTCCACGTGATCATTGAGAAATTTATCCAGATAAGATTGTTGTTTGCTTAAGCTCTGAAACTAACAGAAATTAGATAGCTAGATGCTTTAACCTATAATAGAATAATAATAATAATTCAACAATTGAACCATCTAACAAAACAATAATGGCAATAATTAAGTAATCAACAAATAACGTAATAGCAATGTCACCGAGGTAAACAAAAGAGAAATGTTACAATGTTATATTTCTATGGGAGGATTTCGCAATGTTGTACAAATTTCAAATGTAACACTGAGTTATAATTTAAAAAAAAAAAAAAAAATTAACAAACCATTAAGCTAAATACAAAACACAAATAACTCTTTTTTTCTTTCTTTCAATGGAGAATATGTAATAATGTTAGTTCATGCATTAGACTAAATGTGATAATGATTCATCAAGTCTATTTATAAATCTCACATTTTGATCATGAGTCCATAAAAGAGGTTATATTTAGCAAGTGGCTCATCAAGCAAAATTATTTTCTATCTTTTTGAAATTAAAAAAGCATGCAGCTAAGAACATAACAATCATTTTCAGATTGAATATGATAGGATGATGAGAAATTGTGTAAAACTAACAAACCTTTGAATGAAAATCCAATGCTCTTAGTCTTAGATGGTTTATATATCAGTGTCAAGTTTGTGTATGATATGTTGTTGTATAATGTCAAAGAAGATAGGAAAAAGAGATAGCGAAACCTGTACCTTGAGGAGTATTTGAATAGATAATACTGCCCTAAACTTCGCGGATAAGAACTACAAATTCTGATAGAAGCAAGAACCTGGTCACCTCTCTTGGTTGCTTTCCAAAAAAATTCTACATGCTTTCCAATTTAACTTATGAGGAATATGAGAGATGTTGACATGAAGGCACTGCGCACATCTAGCCTGTTCCAAATACTTGAGGGTGTAAGCCGTACTCAACTCCCCTGAACAACCAATAATGGTCCTACAAAGATAGAAAAAACAAGTTGGGAAGTCAAGCTCAACCCCACGAGCAAGGAGTAGTTAACTTTCAGTGCTATTAATAAAACTTTGCCTGTGTAGAGAATTAGCGGGAGCTTACTTGTGTGACCCTGAAGTTCCATAGAAAGCATTGATATTCCCCTTTTAAGGAAGTGTAGAAGGAGGCCAAGAGAGCTAATTTAGGTGGGTTTTGTGTTGTGCCTGGGCGTGAGAACTCAAATTTAATTGAGAAGTGGAAAGGGTGGGGGAGTAAAAGTGAGTATCTAAAACGCTGTGAGTGGAGTGTAGGTGACGGTTGTTATCTGCAACGCCCAATTTTATTTTTATTTTTTTCCAATTAATTTGAAATTCCATCCTTTTGGGATGAAAATCTAAAACGCCAAATTTTTAATCAATTCGAACAAACATGAGCTGGAGAAAAGAAAGAGAATAGAATGACATTTACTTATGTTTCAATAAAATGGCACGTGTTACTATTTTGTGCATCAATAAGTTCCAAGGATTCAACTTTTATAATAGATTATAGATTGTGTTTTTTCAAAATATTTTTTTAAAGATTTTATGCAACGATTACAGGGGCTTCAAATGCAAGTGAATGTTTTTTTTTTTTTTTAAATAAATTTATTGTGCAAATTCAATAATCTATTTATATATTTTTTTTGTAAAAAAATAGGAATAAAAAATAAATTATAAATTAAAGTAGATGAATATGTATAGGCAAAATTATATGTAATGTTAAAACTGTCCAAGATGAATATGTAAAGTCAATAACCTATTTATATTTTTTTATTGAAAAATAAGAATAAAAAATAAATAAGAAAAATAATAATTGCGTGGCCAATGATGTAGTGATAAGGTGGCGTAACAGGAGCTCGGTAGTAATAAATGCTATACTTTAGCTTTTAGATATATATAGATATAGATTATGGCCCAAAAGGCCCATGTACTTATAAAACAAGCAAACTAACCACGTGTTAGTCTACGCCTAGCTTTGGGTTTTGAAGTAGATAATCCGTACATTAGGTTCATTGTGAAATGAAGTGCTTAGTAGCAAAGATGTAGCCATTAAAGGCTTTTTGCTGTCTCTCTTTCAATCTCTCAATCATTCAAAAACTTCAACACATCTTCAATCTTGTTTACATCATCTCCTAACAAACACTGAATTGAATTCTGAATGCCTCTAATCCTTATCACTCTGTGAATCTGAACTGTTTTGATCACCTTGAGATAATTTCTCCATTTTGTTGGGAGCTGGATGAAATTTTTGGATGAGTTTGATTGCTTATGTTAATGGTTATTTTGTACTAGATGTGAATTTTGGGCTAGGGGAACCAATTCTGCACTTAAATAAGTGGAATATAAGCTCTACATGATAAACCACCTAACTCTTGCTTTCTGTCTTAAGTGGTCTTAGCATTTCTCAAAGTCACAGCAATGACAGTTTTCCCCTTTTATGGCAGTGTTCTGAGTTTGACCAGGATTATTAAACAGCCCCAATTGCACCTCTTCAAGTTCTCTTTTTGCCTTTTTTAACAATTTTCAGTTAAACCCCCAACCTGTTGTGTATTAAACTTGTCAAATAAATTTGAAGCCACTTCAACTCTAAAAGCTATATTCATGGTCACACGTAATTCTAACTATATCCCACACCCAGTTCCCAAAAGTTGTAACACATTATTTCAGTACTTTATGTATTCAGCATTAGGGATTATTCTCTTTATTTTATGAAGGTAATATAAATTCAGAACTTTCTTTCAAAAGCCATTAATTTTTCTATAGCAGAACAAAAGACACTCACAGCCTGGCTGCAAAGAAAAAGAAAGCTAAAACAAAAGCTCTGATACAAGTTAACAGCAGGTTTTTTTGGCAAGTATTAACAACATATTAGCCTAGCTGGATCAATGATGAAGCATATATATGGACACTGGATATCCGAATTCAACAAAGGCATCTATTTTGAATAGTGTAACTGATCTTCATAGGCAATCCTCCTGGCATTTAAGTCTTGTTCTTCACAACATCCACTTCACTTCTAATATTGTTTCTGTAAACTCCAGTATATTTCTTTACAACCAAATATTATATATAGCAGCTGACCAAGCTAGCACTATTAAATATATTTAATACTTTTGCGCTCAATCTTTCAGAATGTTTATGTTAACTCATCCTCCAATTTCCAATCCGCTCATTTGATCTAAAAATTCTCATGCTCCTCTTTCAATTCCTTCTCTAAATGAGCATTGACAAACAATTGCAGGCTAGCCTAGTTGACTCTTCTTACATTATAATTATTTGTTTTTCATTCTAGGTTGGGTTAAGTGGATGTCTTGAAACACTTTGTGGGCAAGGATTTGGAGCAACAGAATAAAGAATGTTGGGATTCATTTACAAGCCTCTTATATCATATCCATCCCTTTCACTATCATCACAATCATCATCTGGTTCTATACAGAACCCATACTGATCTTACTTCATCAAGATACTGACATTGCAAAGATGGCCGCTCTCTATATAAGGTTTGTCGTTCCTGCATTATTTGCATATTGCTTCCTGCAAAACATCTTGAGGTTTCTTCAGGCACAATCTATTGTGTGGCCCCTGGTCATAGTCACAGGACTACCATTGGTTATTCATGTTGAAATTGCATATGCTTTAGTACACTGGACATCTCTCAATCTTGTTGGAGCCCCAGTGGCAGCTTCGGTTTCATTATGGCTATCAGTCCTTATGTTGGCCATCTATTTGACTTGTTCAGAGAAATTTGAGCGTACATGGGAGGCATTTTCATTGGAATCATTCCAATACATTCCTACACACTTGAAACTAGCCCTGCCCTCTGCAGCAATGGTATGGTAAGTGGGATTTTAATCCTATTGGGTCCACTATTCTTAATAAATATTTTTTTTTAACCTAAAATTTGACATAGCCTTATTTTTGATAGTGGAATATATTTTAGAATGACAAGATATGAGGAAGTTTTGATAAGATAGAAATATGAACAAAACACTCACCAATGCTTGATGAAGTGGTTTAAATTTAGAAATTATTTTAAATAAAAGAAATTCTAAACTGATCTCAAATTAAACGGGCTAAAAGAACATGGTCCATATTGAAATTAGCATTGTGACTAAAATCACCCCAATACATAAGTTGAACCCTAAGACATGGAATCAACCAAGGGGTTCTGGCATCAAGTCATTTAAGCATGATAATATTTTGATCTACCAGGACAGGACCTTATAAATATTACAAGTCCCCTAATTAAGAATTTTTGCTAGTTTGGAGTACTGGGCTTTCAAGATTCTGGTTTTCTTAGTGGCACTATTGAAAAACTTAAGAACAGCCACTTCATTGATTTCTATTTGGTAATTTTCACTGTCCTTTTCCCTGGCTATACCAGTTACAGACCTGATCTTTTTACTTTAATAATTCTTTTCTGGATTAAAACTTCAGCGTGAATACAGAAGCTATTGCTTACATGTTTTCATATGGTCTCAATGCTGCTGTAAGGTTAGTTGGAATAATACCTTTTCTTAAGTTGTCTTATTCTTTTTAAGGCCTGCATTTTTATTTTTATTTGCAGTGGGCAGAACTTGAAGGAAAATTCCTCCAACCCAATATAAATGTGGCCTTTGAAATAACAATCAACATGTACTTACTCACATAAATTTTTACCAGTTATATGACTCGTTCAAATGAGTTAATGAAGCAATTAAGCATATGTGGATGGTCATCTAAATGCCACATGATTTGTTGGAAGAGATTCTTCAAAACTGTTTATAGGAAAACTTTGTCCTTTCTCCAGTATGTTCCAAATATTGAAAAAATATTACACTTACTGGGACAGCACAAGGGTGTCAAATGAGTTGGGAGCAGGCCTTCCCATTCGGGCTAAGAATGCCATGGGTGTGAATCTAAAGCTCTCTCTCCTTGTTGCGGTAATACTTGTTTTGGCTATTGGATTTGGTCACAATACAATGTAAAAGCCTATCATCATAGATTATTGTCTTATAATACGTCTTCTACTTACAACAACATGGCATTGCCCTTGCATGTCAATGGTTCTCATACAGAGATGTTTTAAATGAGAGTAGGATTGCGAACTACTACTTTTGTTGGGGATATCTTTCTTCCTCAATAACCATCCACATGAAGTTTGAAAATAAAGTTCTTGGGTTGGGTAGAAGCATAAATTTAAATAAATGATTCAAAATAAATATTTATTCAATTCTGCATAGTCCAACATGCCCTATCGTGGGGCAGACCATTAAATGAGCGTTCGAATGGACCATCCTGAGCACAAGATGGGCTTGATATCAGAGCATCAATTACAACTTTGGCATCACCTTCAAGGAGAATGGATTTTCATCCTTGATTTGCAGCAATGGAGGCCAAGAGTAAGGCTGCCCTTAGCTTTGGCTTGAGCAGGGGAAGATGCAAAAATCTTTTCAATGACTTTTATTTTAGGGATCCAGATGATGAAACTTCATATGGGGTTGATGGAATATGGATTTTTTGAACGTGGATGGCTGTATTGGAGTAAAAAATAAAAAAATTGCGAAGAAGTCATTGTTCCATTGCAATGAAGCAGGGAAGATGAGATCTGCTAGATGGTTGATTTCTGGGATTATATGGACCCATGGATCAGTCCATATATAATATATTGGTATTTGAGGCTTATCCAATGCGGTGGTACAGACAGACACTTGTTAATGTTAAGCAATGGAATTGAGTTGTGAATTCCTTTCTAGTTGGGAGCAGTTGGTTTCTTCAATCTTGAAGATATTGAATTTGGGGAGATGAACCCACGTCTTGTCTGCATTAGAAGCTACTGATCAAACAAACTTAGAGATCAAGGCTTTATTTAGATCATCAGCTCTTCTGAGGCCAAGACCTTCAACTACTCTGGTATAGGTGCCTATCTGAATGGCTAAAACCCCATGAATGGCTAAAACCCCAGGGAAGATGAGATCTGCTAGATGGTTGATTTCTGGGATTATATGGACCCATGGATCAGTCCATATATAATATATTGGTATTTGAGGCTTATCCAATGCGGTGGTACAGACAGACACTTGTTAATGTTAAGCAATGGAATTGAGTTGTGAATTCCTTTCTAGTTGGGAGCAGTTGGTTTCTTCAATCTTGAAGATATTGAATTTGGGGAGATGAACCCACGTCTTGTCTGCATTAGAAGCTACTGATCAAACAAACTTAGAGATCAAGGCTTTATTTAGATCATCAGCTCTTCTGAGGCCAAGACCTTCAACTACTCTGGTATAGGTGCCTATCTGAATGGCTAAAACCCCATGAATGGCTAAAACCCCAGAAAAGAATGCTATCTAATTTGTGGCAGATGCTCTTTCAAATTAATAAGAATGTTCATTTGTTATTGGTAGGTGCTGAGAAATTGCTATTGATACTCTTAGCAAATAATTAAACCACAGCTAACCAATTTTAAGTCAATCACTTTTACCCTAAATTAACAATTAATACTTAATATAAGTGATTAACCAATTTTCATTGCTTTGCATGCATATTCAAATAGCAATTAATGAATATAAAGCAATATAAAGTGCAGAATAAAAGAAGGGAAGCAAGCCAAAAATAACACCTGATGTGTTATCGAAAAGAAAATCAGAGTTCCCGATGACAAACCTCTTCTAAGCACCATTGAATCTCCACTAGTGAATAGTTGCAATGCTGGTTTCCTAAAGACCATTCAAGCCTAAAGTTCCCCTCCCTCCTAGCTCCAGCTATAACCCAACTTATCGAAGTCCTTTCTTCACCTTGTGTTGGAGTCCATGCATTGAGCAGCCACAATAAGCCACCAAGATCTCTTGGATATGTGATGTAGCTCCTCTATTAATTTCCAGCACCAATCGCTCAAGGAATATCACTCAAAGGTAACATGGAGAGTTTGGAAAATCACCTCTCAAGATATGGAAATGGTGAGAGGGAAAGAGAAGAAAAAAGGCTATGGATTAACTCAAGGAATATGGGTTTTCTCTCTCTCAAAGGATGAGCACAATAAACTCTCACAAAGGTTCACAATCTGCTCTATACAGTTTTCTCTCTAGCTCCCTTGCGTTGTTTTTTTGTATAAGAATGAGATGGCTGCGGATAAGAATGTAGTGCTGGAAGTCTGTCCTCGAGCAGGTTGCGACTTGCATAAATACAAATGCTTCCTTTCTCTGCCACATGTCCACCTTACAACCTAGGATGCAGCTCGCCAGGGAAACTTGAACTACTCAACAACAGCAGCATGGGCTCAACCGCTCAAGTAAGTCTGCCCCAATAAATTGCAATCAACCGCTCAAGTAAATCTACCCCAATAAATTGCAATCTCCAATCAAAATTAAGAAGATTTACAAGTAAAATTGGTATGAAATAAAGCCAACAAAACATGGTCTTTATAGGTGCCATAAAGTTAGCATTTTAAGTGTACCAAGAAGAGAATATGGTTTAATGGTTTTTTTCTTCTTAGATTGGACTAACAGTGGACATTAAAAAGGTAATAGAGAAGGCAGTATTTACACCATAAGAGATTCTTGGGAAAGTGTGCAAAATGAATATGAAACCCCAAGATGATGATGTCAATAACAAATGCTGCTTATCGACCTTGAATCATTGCAATAGTAACATTGTTAACTGAGCATTTTCTTTGGCTAAGTTTAGGGGACTCTGTGTTTAACCCAATCTGCCTTTCAGTAAATGCTGGTTTCTTTGGACAGGGAAGATCAACAATCTCACTTTTAAGCATGGAATTTACAGTAAATGCAGTTGGCCTATCTTTGGCAAATTCTTGCACACACAACAGTCCAACATGTATGCATCTCAAAATCTCCATTTCATAGCATGGTTCAAATATCATTGGGTCTATTAAGGCCACAATGTTGTCTACTTTCCACAATTTCCATGCCTGAAAACATAAAAAGAGGATTGAAATTCTTAGCATCAATAATAAAACTTAAAAGAAACAAGCATTGGAGGTTGTAAAAGGTAAGGGAATGAGATAAGGGTGACTTACATGTTCTAAAAGACTCATGGATTGCTCATCATGATAAAAGCTAGAGTTTCTTCTTCCACTAAGTATCTCTAGTAACAACACTCCAAAGCTGAAGATGTCGGATTTTTCTGAAAATCGCCCTTCCATTGCATATTCAGGAGACATATAGCCACTAAATTTCAACAAAACACAACCAAATATTGTCATCTCTAATTTTATTAGTATCTAATTGAATTGGTTAATTCAAAAGGTACTTACTAAGTTCCAACCACCCTGTTAGTATTGGCCTGGTTTTCATTACTTCTAAAAATTCGGGCCATACCAAAATCTGATATTTTTGGATTTAGATCTTTATCCAACAAGATGTTACTTGCCTTTAGATCTCTATGAATAATTCTTAGTCTAGAATCTCTATGAAGATATAGCAGGCCTCAACCAATTCCTTCTATAATGTGGAAGCGTTTTCTCCAATCTAGCAATATTTCTTTGGGTGAATCTATATAATTTAAACAAAAGAAACAAGAGAAAGAAAATAAGGGTTAAACTTACAAGGTGAACGAACATGAAGAAGTTCATTTGGTTGAAGTCATAAAAAACTATTTCATGTGAAGTACCATAACAATGAATATTGTTCAATTGTATCAAAATACACTACTTTTGTCCACAATTTTTTGTCAAAAAATAATGTAAAATATTTTTGTAATAAGAAATGATATCAAAATTAACTAACCGAAGAGAAATGCATCCAGACTTTTGTTTGGCATGTATTCATAGATTAGCATCCTCTCTTCTCCTTCGACACAACAACCAAGGAGCCTAACAAGATTCCGATGTTGGAGCTTAGAAATTACTACCACCTCATTCATAAACTCTTCCAACCCTTGTCCAGAAGTTTTGGAAAGTCTTTTTATTGCAATTTCTTGTGCATCTGACAATTTTCCCTACAAACAAACATCAAATCGTTAAGTACATATTCACATTATCAGACAAGAAACTCTAAAAGAGCAACCATTACTCTGTATACGGGACCAAATCCACCCTGCCCAAGCTTGTTACATTCATGGAAGTTGTTCGTTGCACTCGCTAGCTTCACAAAATCGAATAGTGGTAGCTCCTGGACTTTAGCTTGGTTCAGATTGTCTCCAAGCATGTCTTCACTTGGAAATTTTTTATGTACTTCTCTGTTTAACATTAACATCCCCTTCGCTTTCTTTCTCTTTGCTGATTTCCATTACATTTGTGAGTATACTCTAATTTATAGCAACATTTCCTAGTACATTGTTTTAGTTCTACTCTGAATATTACCTTTGTGTTTAGCCATCCACCTCCACAATAAGTATGCGAAGATTGAAATAAAAATCGTTCCTATAATCATTGTAATAGTGACAATTTTCCTCACATCTCCCTTTGTATCTGTAAATTAGAAAATCGTAATTATGTTTTTTCTTTTTTCTTTTTTTTTTAAAATTTCATTTGGGGGTCAAATAAATTGTATTTTACAATGATTTCATTAGCTTAGGGGTGGGGGGAAGGGGGTGTTATGGGTGCATGATTTGAAGCATAAGATAAATTGTTGACAGAAAGCAAATTAACTCACCAAGTTCCGAATGGGCAACACGAATATAAAGATCAAATCCACTACCGTTAGAGATTTTCTGTGTGTCCATTAAGCTTCGAGTCCATGTCAAACAACCTGAGCCTGAATCAACTGCATAAGCTATACAAGAACAATTCTGTAAACACTGCTGCCTGCAATCATCTTCCTGAGGAACTGACCATTCTGCAAAGTCTGGCACCTTCATCATGTTCAGTTTCAAAAACTCATCCATTTTGTCGGCTTCACCCCTGGTATTCACCCTCCCACACTGCAACGGTGTCCTCCTCTCACAACCACTAGTCCAATTTTGTCTATTCCATTCTTCAGTGTTCTTTGGCTCAAACCCCTCTAAACAACTGCAAATCGGCGAACTCATTGAATTACAGCTTCCAAATGCACCACACGTACCATAAACATCACACACATTGAGCATAGCTTTCCACTCAACCTCCCAAACCTTCCTCTCACTATCCCAGTATCTTGCCTCTGTATTTCCTTGCGCAGTCAGGACAATGTGTGAAGAATGAAAGGCAATAAATTGAATTAAATAAGAACCATCTTGGTTTTGCACGACACCATATTTGTCATGAAATTGAGGATATCTTGGTGATCCAATAAAATTCCGACCATTCCATGGACCACTGCGGAAATATGGTCTACCATCTTTCCAAGTGAATGCCTGAGTTAGACTTTGACCAGAAACTCCGGCAGAGAAGCTTCCAATGGATGGATCAGAAGGGCTTTTCCATGATGTCAACTTCACTTTCTCACCTGTTCTTTCATTAGTACTAAGTTTCATCTCGGGTAACATTATATGAGAAGGATTGTCAAAACTCTCCCATAGGATTGTCCCTGTAGTGTTTTCTTTTAAGACAAGGTTCCCCGAATCTATAAGTTGGGCGCTTGAATTGGCTACAGAGTTGTTAACATTTGATGACCAATGAATCTCCTTTTGTCCATTCAATACTACAAGGTTGCCGTCCTCAGATATAGTAAGAACTCCAGAAGAATCCTTGAGGGGTTTCTGTCTGTTTGCTACCCATACAACTGTGAATGCAGAAATGTTGCTATACCATATCCCTAGGTAGCGGTTGGTAGAATTTACTGGGCTAAAGAATCCCAGTTTGAAAACACTTCCATTGGAGATCATGTAGTCAGAGTCTTTGACGGATTGAGAAGATCTGATTGTGTCTACAGCGACAACGCCTATGTTTAAACAAAGGCAACAAAGGACAGACAACAAGTTACTATTGCTAAGACGTCCCATAACTTCGTTAGAACCTACTTTGTGTGAGAATTCAGTAAAGGGATCTGGGATGCCCTGTTTATCTAACTATTTATGGTGAATCTGCCTTCATTTCTTCTCTGCATCACAAAGTTGGAAATCATGATTTGAATGCAAAAGTGACTTATGCAAAGTGTGTTTGTGTAACAGACATGCTTCTCCAGACTTTCGTGAGTCTAACATCGCAAAAAATAAGTCAAGTCTTTGTCCCTAGTGTACTACAAGTTGCTTATATCTCACTGTCTTCTCTTGCCCAAAGATAGCGGCTGAAATTTAGGAGAAATTTTATTTTAATTTTCCTAACATGTGGAGGAGAAATATTTACTTTTATTTTCCTAACAAAATAGTTATATTAAACTACATAGCTCTTGACTAAATTGAAGAAAGAATACTGATCACAATTTAAACTAGTTAAGATGCTAGAATAGAATCACTTTAATTTTAAATTTCACTTGACAAAAAAAAAATGTCTAGTCTTTGTTCTTTAGTGTAGACTAGAAATTGTTTATGACTCTCATCATCTTCTGTTAGTTGAAAAAGGCCGTTGATAAAAGACTGAGTAAGGACTATAGCAGAAATTATGAGAGATTTTTATTTTCTATTTTTTCTTTTTCTAACAACAAATAAGGGAGGAGGATTTTAATTTTTTTTTTTTTGAGAAGAAGGATTTGAATCTAGTTGAAGTATCTTATTCCTTTTTTATTTTTTTTTTTATTTTTTATAAAGGATAAAATGTAAGTCGCACCCATTAAGCTCATTAACTTTATTTTCATTCAATTGAGTCGTTTAGGTTTCAAAGTTATTTGATCCAGGCATTTTGTCCAATTTCCTTTAACAAATTGTCATTAAGGAAGTGTTGGGATTCTTAGAAAAGCCAGTAACACTATTGCTTTGATAGGAAGGAGACAAAAGGTAAAAATAATTCTTAAGAGAAACTTTTTATGACTGCTTCTTTCTTCTTTATTACTCAACCCAAAATAGGGAAAATACAAAAAGGTTCGGTCTTACAACTATCTCTATCTAAAGCTTCCTTCACAAATAAAAGCAGCACGATTGCTCCTTTCTTCGAGGTAACTTCCTAATTTTTGTCTTACCTCTAAATATATTAGACATGACAAAATGGGTGATAATTTTTTGACCTGACCCAAACCCCATTTTTTTTACTTGAAGCAAAAACGGGTTGACTCATGATCCAACCTGTGTTTTTTGCGGTTCAACCCGACCCAACCTAAATAATTTTTTAAAACTTTTTTTTTTGGTAAAAAAAATAATGAAATTAAGACAATACTGGTTTAATTGTTTGTTGTGAGTTTTAAGGAAACAATTGAGACATTTACATAACTGCATGCAGATTAATTGAAAGATGAATGATTGAGCATTTTGTAATGATTAAAAATTTTTAGATATCAAATAGAAAAATACATGCCAAGATAATCTGGTTACAATACAGTTAAAAACATAAATTTAAAATTGTAGACATGTATGAGATATATTCACAAGTGTGAAAATAGTAAAACCAAAGTATCAAATTAACATAAATTATGAATGCTTAGACCTATTTTTTAACAATTTATGTCCAAAATAAATAGTTTTTCAAAGTAAATTATGATATTTACTAGAGTGTGTATTGCTTAACAATGATATGATATTAATGAAAGAGACCATGTATAAATAAGTAAACAATCAAACTTCAATGTATATCTCAAATTAAAATATAGTGCCAACCACAATTGACAATAGATTATAAAATTAATTTTCAAGATTGTAAATTTTTTATATGTTTTTATACTTTGTCAAATGAATTATCCAATAAGTCATTTATAATTTTGTTTTATATTTTGGGATGTTGATATTGTGTAGAAAAATAGTAATGTTAGGATTTGTATAATTTTAAAATTATTGAATAAGTGTAGTTCATTCTTGATATAAGTGATAAATTTAAAATAATGCATTTTACTTCAAGTAATTTGTTGCATGACTTTCCAAATGGCAAATACATGTTGTTTTCTTTATAAAAAAAATTCATGTGAAAAATACGACCGAACCCGACCCACAACCCGATTGACCCAAACCCATTTTTAACCTGCTTAAAATGACCCATATTTGATCCGCATCCCGATTGACCCAAACGTTTTGCCATGTCTAAAATATATATTAGACTTGCTTAGAAACAACCGCTGGAATATTTATTTATATAAATATTACAATTTTTTCCAATGTTTAAAGTATAATTTCTAGTAATATAAAATTTATTTTTTATTTGATAATTTGTGTTTTTTTGCTAAACTTATTTAATAATATATGTTCATAGTACTCACAGCAACTTTAATATTTAGGAGGAAAAGTATGTGACAATTTATTTAATGGTATAAATAATTTAAAGATTTGAAAGAGATGTGAAGGTTCCATTGTGAAATGTGAACTTGACCGGTGTGCACTAGACGCGTTTCATTCCAGAGTAACATCACCTTATAAAAACTTGGAACATTATTAGGTATTCCTAGAGTACCATAAATGTATACTCCCTCCTCTCACATAAATGGTAGGTCCCATCATGAATTTAATTAGTGGGACCTACCATTAATATGAGAAGAGGATATACGCATTTATAGTATTCCGGGAGTACACAATAATTTCCCTAAAAACTTGACCATGACAATGCACGTTTAACTGTTTTTAATTAGTTTATAAAAAAAAGGGGTAAATTTCACTAACTATCCTTAAAGTTTGGGCTAATGCCAATCAGGTCCAAAACAGTTCAAAACTAACCATTTCAGTCCTTAAGTCCAAACGGACTATAACGATGTTAACTCACCTCTCATCCCTCTCCCTAACTCTCTCTCCTTTTGTTTCTTTGACTTGGAACAAGAACTTTCTTAGTAAAAAAACAAGAAAAAAAAATGCTTGAATGAAACCAACAATCAAAATGCTTGAATCACCACTTACCCACACCACAGCATTCTGTGGTGACCACATGACTGACCACGTGCTCATCTACCTCACATTCGCATCTTGAAAACTCAACAACATAGCCATAGCCATATTTAGCTCCAACCAACATCATCAACTCAACTCCGGTGATCCAATCACGTCAAATCTTCTAGTAGATCTTTTACCAGAGAGAGTAAGTGCATCCACAAAAGAGAAAAAAGAAGCCGAGCAAGGAGACCAAAGAGACAGACTCAAAGGCCATGACGAAGCTCCAAATGAAATCATTCACAATGTTCCATGACAACAAGTTTCTGACGCCAATATTACTATGTGGGGCCCACCTTCTCGGAGTGAGGTAAGAGGAGAACAAGCCCGACCACCTCAGGATCGATGAGTGTTCGAGGGACAAGTACTCCATGTCTAACCACTGAAATGCTGATATGGCCCACGACATCTCTCTCTCTCTCGTCTCTCTCTTAAAGTGTATATCTATCTATTTGTATTTCTCTCTCTCTCTCTTTAAAACTAGAAATGTTCTAGGAGCATGTTGTGAAATGTGAGTGGGGAGGGATCCGACTTGGAACAAGAACTTTCTCAGTAAACAAACAAGAAAAAAAAAATGCTTGAATGAAACCAATAATCACTTACTCATTTTCAAAAATACTCAATGAAAATGAGTTTTGATTGTTGGTTTCATTCAAGCATTTTTTTTTTTTCTGGTTTTTTTTACTGAGAAGGTTCTTGTTCCAAGTTAAAGAAACAAAATGAGAGAGAGAGTTAGAGAGAGGGATGAGAGGTGAGATAGCAGCGTTATAGTTCGTTTGGACTTAAGGACTGAAATGGTTAGTTTTGAATTGTTTTGGACCTGGTTGGCATTAGCCCAAACTTCAAGGGTAGTTAGTGAAATTTACCGAAAAAAAAAACTAGTTTTTTCCTTGATACAAGATAAAAATTCCACTCTTAACTAATTTATTTGTAGACATGGGTAACACAAATATTTTTTTCATTTAAATGGGTAAACCCAACTTGTAACCAAGTATGGGTGTTGAAACTAAAAAAGGAAAATCAAAGGAATAACAAACGACAGTGTTTTGTACAAAAGCTAGGCTAAAGACAACATCATTTTATGTAAAATAAGAAAAAAGTCAAGTCAAGCAAAACAACGTCGTCACACTTAGGGTTTATTTGGGATCCGCTTATTTTGCTGAAACTGAAAACTTTTTGTTGAAAGTAGTGTAGATAAAGGTAAATGCTAGTTGAAATAGTACAGTGAGACCCACGAAAAGTACCAAAAAGTGCAATGGGACCCATGAATAGTAACAAAAATAAGCTGAATAGTAAAATAAGTTGACAAAAAATAATCTTGCCAAACAGACACTTAAAGCCAGACACAAGCTTCACGTATGATATTTAGGTTGTTATGGGTTTGGTTTGACCTCTTTTCATCCCTCGATTTCATAACTCATGATCATCACTTAATTTTCATGGGGCCTACACCAGTTGCAGCTATTTGATTTGATTTGATTATCATTCTCAATTTCCATAACTCATAACTCAAACACTGAGTTAGAGTCACTAAAAATGAAAACAATTATTTATTGTTTTCAGAATATCAAAACTGAGTTATAATTAATGGCAATTTCAAAATTTTGCTCATGTTCATGGGCCTCACCTATATGTATTGTCAACATCAAAGATAGAGGTTCACATGCACTCCAACAGTTCAATCATTGTGCACACACCAAACTTATGTTTTTTCCTTCACTTTTCCTTAGTTTCATTTTACTTTAGTTTCACTTTCCTTAAACTCGTTCATTTTGGTTTGGAGCTTTATCTCTTCCAAAAAACTGAAGAAATCTCCTTTATAAACTCCTGAATATAGAGTAAACGATTAAGGAATTATGCAAACTGTAAGGGCACAAAGTAGGCCCTCAGCCCAAATGCGTAACCGGCCCGGCCCAAGTGGCCTTTAAAATGGAATTTGTAGAGAATGAGCTTAAAGCTTAGACTTCTTGAGGCTCTAGAAGGCTATGGGCAAGGGTTAAGTCCGCTACTGACGTGCTAGGAGTTGAGGGTGCGTCTTTGCCTCTCCTCGAACGTGGGCCGAGAAGCTTATATCCAGGCCTTCCTTCTGTTATCTAGGAGGAGGGAGAGAGAGTGAGTCTTCTTCTTTCCTTGGAGAAAATCTAGATCCTCCTCCAATGGTTCCCCCCTCTCTATTTATACTTCCCATTCCTGGCTCCCATCTGTCTTTTCCCTGAAAACGCTCCCCCATGCCTGCCAGACTGTCCGCTATCCCCTCAGAAGTCATTTTTTAATTAATGCGGCCAGGTGGGTAAGTGAAAGGCCTTTAATGCGGTGGCGGCAGCTTTATGCAGTGCACGTCCCTCTTGTCCCCCTCCTCAGCATCGCATTGACGAGTGGGACGACTCGCTGAGCTTGAGGAGTCCTTCCCTGGACGACGTGCTACGCTCCTCGGACTAGGGTCCCTTAGTTCGAGGAGACCTTCTCCTCGGATTAGTGCATATTCGGCTGACAGCCTGGTCGGCGGGCCTTTGGGCCCCCGTTTTAGGAGGCCCTATCCACGACTTACGGCCCCTTTGGCGGAGTCCCCGTCCTCGGACCAGGCCCTAGGCCCACACGGTATTTTGACGCTTTTACCCCCCACAATAGCCCTTCAAAAAGTCGTTTGACTCCGATCCAAGGAGGCAGATGGGTTTTTGATCTACGAATCTCTCCCCCACGTGACATTTAAATCATCACACGTGCGGAGCCCGCCCGCGCCTTCTGGACAAGTCTTTGACGCTTCGTTATACGCAAAGCCTGCATTAAATGCACTGAGTAACTCCCTGTTGCGCACGTTCAATGGTGAGATGGGGATCCTGCGGCTTGGATTCGTCCTCGAAAATTTGAGCAGGATGTTTCCCACGAACCGCCGCTCCCCAATTATATAAAACGCTTCGGTAGTCGCGACGCTCTCAATTTCTTCCAAAAGCAAACCTGTCACAGAGCTATCCAATCTCTCACACTCTCTCTCTCGAGAAGTTCCCAAAGTACGCACGTTCTTTCCCTCTGTAAGTTTCTCTTCTTCCTAACTCTTTCCCCCTTGGTCACTAGTTTTCCTTTCCTTCCTTCGCGAATCTTTGTCTCGAGCTTGTATTCCATGGGTAGGTTTAAGTGTTTAGTGGATACGGCCTTCGGCATGGAGGGATTCCGGGCCAAGTATCGCATCCCTTCGGATGTGGACCTGAAATATTGTCCCCCCGGGGCCGTAGCTGACTCTAGGAAAGCAGGGCAGGTCGTCATCCCAATAATTGCCTTTCTAGAGGGTGGGATGACACTCCCCATGAAGGACGTGACTAGGGAGTACCTCCGCAACCATAGGTTATGTCCAGACCAGTGTACACCCAACGTCTTTAGGATTTTAGGCTGCGTCGATGCTCTAAACGAGCAAATGGGCCTTCACCTCATGTGGCACGACGTTGTCTACATGTATGAGTGCCACCGGATGAAAGACGCAGGCTATTACCTCAAATCGAGGTCTAGCGCGGTCCGGCTCATCTCCTATCTGCTCAAGTCTAATAAAGGCATGAAGGACGATTATCTCATTGTCTCCGGGAGGTGGCATGACGGCCTCCATTGCCCAGTGAGGGAAGGACACCTAGGTGTGATTCCCTAGGACTTAGAACTTTTTGTTTACGCAGTTTTCCCCTTTTCAATTCTCTTGGTAGTTTTGTTGTCACTAGATGTTTTCTCCATTTGACTCACTGTGAATGCCTAACCATGTTCGGTTCCTCTGCTTTCTTTCTTGCAGATAAGCAGCACACGTCTCCTCGTTTGGGGGATGTCAACATCTCAGACCTTAACAAGGTTCTGAGATCCGAGGTTTTCGTAAACGCCGACCTGCAGGTGAGGGCTGCTCACCTTATATTGGGGTACGAACCCATCTCCATGGTCTTTGGCGAGGTCGACGATGCTATTCTCGCCGGCCACCGGAGGTGAGTGCGGATAGATGTACGCTATCCAGAGTTTCTCGCACCTCGTGCTCTGCCAGACGCGCCCTCCACCATCCTGTACGGCTAGCCTGTTGAAGCTATTCCTTTGGCCGCACAGGAAGAGGACCAGATCATCCGAGAAGGGTCCGCGGCTTCCCCTTCATCCCTAGGTGACGAGATTGATAGGTTCCGCCTAAAGGAGGCAGAGAGACCGTTAGGGAGCCGCGTGGTTAACATTTCTGACGAGGAAGAGGGAACCTCGGACAGGAACTCCGGCATCGCGGGGTTAGTTATTGCCTAGCTAGAGGACTCCTCCGAAGAAGACGACGACATGACGTCTTTACGAGATCTGTTCGCCAGGAAGAGGGGGGTCCCAGCCTCCAAGGGTGATGCCTCTAGGTCCCAGCCAAGAATGCTCCCACCTCCGCCACCCCCTCCCGCCGACCCACTCCCTCTTCCTCCCAACGTTTTAAAGAAAAGGAGGAATGAGAATGAGGAGGCGGACAGAGAGAGGGAGAAGAAGCAGAAGTACCAGAGGCAGCTACAGCAGCAGGCTGCTAAAGGCGGCAGGCGAGCCTCGTCTGTCGAGAGCGGGGAGATCTGCGGGCAAGCCGAGGTCCGCCGAGAGGATTCTTGCTGGTCCCCCGCTCTGAAGGTGAACGGAGCTCCAGTGTCCCTCTAGGCAAGCATCAGAGACTTTCAGAGAGGTCACGCCTCCCACGTGGCCAACGCCTTGGAGCAGCCCCTCCTCTTGCCTAGAGACATAGAGGACTTGGGGAGGATGGGTCAGACGCGCCTCTTCCTCTCACTCAAGAGGAACTTGGGTTTGGTAAGCACCAAAAGTTTGGTTTACTGTTGTCATCACAGTTCCCATGCGCGCTAACTTTAGTTTAACATGCTTCTGTTGGAATCCTTTCTGCAGGCCATCTAGGAGGCCTTCGCTGCCGACGCAATGGTGGATCACTACCAAAACTAGGTCGGCGCTAAGCAGGCGGCTAAGGCTGAGGTTGAGAGGGAGCTGACTAGCGCTGAGGCAGAGAAGACCGACCTGGCCATCAAGCTAGCCTCGGAGCAAAATGAGAGGAAAAGTCTTGATGCGAGGCTAAAGACGGCCCCGGCACAGGCGAAGAACCAACGCAAGCTCCTGCAGCAAAGGGACGAGGCCTTGGCCAAGGTGGGGTAAGAGGTCTCGAACCTAAGGAAGGAGCTTGCGCAGGCCCAAGAAGCGGCTCGTACCATCAGGGAGACGGTGGAGGCTGCAACCAGGGCCGCTTTCAATGAGGGGGTCGAGGCGACCGAGAACCGCCTGACCGAGGAGTTAGGCGAGCTGTGCAGGGAGTACTGCCAGCAAGTTTGGGCCGAGGCCCTAAATGCTGCAGGAGTCCCTACCGGCTTCGAGTTGAGGGCAGCCGAGAAGGTCTGGTATCCCGAGGATATCAGGCTCGTCGAAGACGCTTCTTCAACCCTGGTCACCCCCGAGATCACGGCCCCAACGCAGCCCCACTCCTCTTAGGAGCAAGTCCCGCCCCCCGAAGGGGTTGTCATCCCTAAGGAGGGGTCGGGCGAGCCTGCCGGCCAAGTCCTGCCTCTGCCTAAGCCGAAGGACAAGGGAAAGCAGGTCCATGACCCGTCCGAGGTCGCGGCAGAAGAAGCAGAAGGTCAAGTTAAAGAGACCCACTCTAAGCCGGCAAAGGAACCCCCATTGAAGATCAAGGGGTAGGCGGGCTCGGGCTCCCTTCGTCACTTCGCGTAGACTTTTGCTCTCGTCGGCTATTTTTGTGTAGGTTTTTTGTGTTTTGTTTTTTTGTTTCTCCTTGTACTTCCTTATTCTAGCTTTGTCTCGAACAGCTTATCATTTATGGATTTCATTATCTTACCTCTATAGTGTGACTTCTCGATGCATTATGTTTATTGTGATGTTGCATGTATTATCACGCCATGTGTTGCATGTGAACGCTAAGTAATTCAATATCCAAGGCAGTAGCTTAGTGCCTATGGGCGTGTTCGAACTTAGGATAGGCACGGCTCTACTATGAAGGCATTCCAACCCCTAGTTAGACTGCGTGTAGGTCCCTTAGTTTAAAATGGGTAGTATGTTAAATCCTCCCAAGTCAGGAGGTCCAAGGGCCTAACACCGAGGGCCTGGCGTAGTTTAAGTTGATATCAATGCTTAACGAAAGAATGAACTGCGTGTTAGCAGGAATTGGAACTGTGTTAAATTTTCCTAAGGCAGAAGGTCCGAGGACTTGGCTTAGCCCCAGTTGACGTTAACATTTAATAAAAAATTGAACCGTGTTAAATTTTCCTAAGGCAGAAGGTCTGAGGACCTGGCTTAGCCCTAGTTGACATTAACACTTAAAGAGAATAAAAATTGTATGTTAAATTTTTTCAAGGCAGAAGGTCCGAGGACCTGGCATAACCAAGGTTGACATTAACATTTAATAACAAATGAACCGTGTTAAATTTTCCCAAGGCAGAAGGTCCGAGGACCTGGCTTAGCCAAGGTTGACATTAACACTTAATAAAAAATGAGCCGTGTTAAATTTTCCCAAGGCAGAAGGTCCGAGGACCTGGCTTAGCCAAGGTTGACATTAACACTTAATAAAAAATTGAACCGTGTTAAATTTTCCTAAGGCAGAAGGTCCGAGGACCTGGCTTAGCCCCAGTTGACATTAACACTTAATAAAAAATTGAACCGTGTTAAATTTTCCTAAGGCAGAAGGTCCGAGGACCTGGCTTAGCCTCAGTTGACATTAACACTTAATAAAAAATTGAACCGTGTTAAATTTTCCTAAGGCAGAAGGTTCGAGGACCTGGCTTAGCCCTAGTTGACATTAACACTTAAAGAGAATAAAAATTGTATGTTAAATTTTCCTAAGGCAGAAGGTCCGAGGACCTGGCATAACCAAGGTTGACATTAACACTTAATAAAAAATGAACCGTGTTAAATTTTCCCAAGGCAGAAGGTCCGAGGACCTGGCTTAGCCAAGGTTGACATTAACACTTAATAAAAAATTGAACCGTGTTAAATTTTCCTAAGGCAGAAGGTCCGAGGACCTGGCTTAGCCCCAGTTGACATTAACACTTAATAAAAAATTGAACCGTGTTAAATTTTCCTAAGGCAGAAGGTCCGAGGACCTGGCTTAGCCCCAGTTGACATTAACACTTAAAGAGAATAAAAATTGTATGTTAAATTTTTCCAAGGCAGAAGGTCCGAGGACCTGGCATAACCAAGGTTGACATTAACATTTAATAAAAAATGAACCGTGTTAAATTTTCCCAAGGCAGAAGGTTCGAGGACCTGGCTTAGCCAAGGTTGACATTAACACTTAATAAAAAATTGAACCGTGTTAAATTTTCCTAAGGCAGAAGGTCCGAGGACCTGGCTTAGCCCCAGTTGACATTAACACTTAATAAAAAATTGAACCGTGTTAAATTTTCCTAAGGCAGAAGGTCCAAGGACCTGGCTTAGCCCCAGTTGACATTAACACTTAAAGAGAATAAAAATTGTATGTTAAATTTTTCCAAGGCAGAAGGTCCGAGGACCTGGCATAACCAAGGTTGACATTAACATTTAATAAAAAATGAACCGTGTTAAATTTTCCCAACGCAGAAGGTCCGAGGACCTGGCTTAGTCAAGGTTGACATTAACACTTAATAAATAAATAAAAGCGACAAAGACCAACATAGTGACAATTATCGTGTTGCAATAAAATCCCAGTATAGGGCGCTCATGCTTTTCATTAGTAATAATACCTTCGGAGGTTATTTACATTTCAGGGTCGCTTTACAAGTTTGTTTTCCAAGTCGGCGAGATAGTACGACCCTATGCCAGCTACTGAGGTGATGCAATAGGGCCCTTCCCAATTTGGTCCCAATTTTCCCCACGATGGGTCCCTAGTAGTCCCGACGACTTTTTTCAAAACTAGGTCTCCCGGAGCGAGAGGCCTGGATCGTACGCGGGAGTCATACCCCCGCTTGAGCTTCTGCTGGTAGCAAGCTAGCCTCACCATAGCGCTTTTGCGCCTCTTTTCCACTAAGTCTAGCCCCTTTAGCAGCATGTCGTCATTGGCGTCTGAGGTGAAAGACTGCACCCTCATCATCGGGAAACCCATCTCCACCGGGATCACGGCCTCGGCGCCATACGTCATCGTAAAAGGGGTCTCCCCCGTGGACCTTCGCGGCGTGGTTCGGTAAGTCCACATCACGTGTGGTACCTCATCCACCCATCTGCCCTTCGCGTCATCCAGTCTTTTCTTGAGTCCATTGACTATCGACTTGTTGACTGCTTCAGCCTACCCATTTCCCTGCGGGTAGGCTGGCGTGGAGTACTTGTTTGTGATGCCGAAGTCCCCACAATACTCCCTGAAGGCTTTGCTGTCGAACTGCAGTCCGTTGTCGGAGACCAGAGTGCGCAGGACCCCAAATTTGGTGATGATGTTCTTCTAGACGAATCTCTTTGCGTCCACGTCCCGGATATTCGAGAGTGGCTCGGCCTCCACCCACTTAGTGAAGTAGTCCGTCTCGACGAGCAGCCACCGCTTGTTGCCCACCGCCCTCGAAAACGGTCCCACTATGTCCAAGCCCCACTGCGCAAACGGCCAAGGGCTGACCAACGGGTTGAGAACGTCTCCCGGTTGGTGGATGTTGGGCGCAGACCTCTGACATTAGTGGCATTTTCTCGCGTACTCCTGCGCCTCCCTCTGCATGTTCGGCCACTAGTACCCCTGCGTGAGGGCCTTGTGAGCTAGCGACCTTCCGCCCATATGACTACCGCAAATGCCTTCGTGCAACTCCTCCAAGAGCTGCTCCGTCTCTTCCGGGTGTATACACAGCAAGTAGGGTCCCGAGAACGAGCGCTTATAGAGTTTCTCGTCCTCGGATAACCAGAATTGAGGAGCCTTCCTAAGGATCTTATCAGCCTCGGATTTCTCCTCTGGCAGCGTGTCGTGTTTAAGGAAGGACGCTATGGGGTCCATCCAACTAGGCCCTGTCCTGACTTGTTGGACCCGGATGGCCTGGCATCCCGGGCTGGCCAGACTAAGCATGTCCTCAACAAGAACGACCCGCGGGAGGCCCTGTGTCGAGGAGGTCGCGAGGGTGGCCAGCGAATCTATGTGGGTGTTTCCGCTTCTGGAGACATGCGATAGGGCGAAGGATTCGAACTTGGCCTGCATGTGCTTGGCGCGGGCTAGGTACTATCGCATTCTCAGTTCCCTAGCCTCCAACTTCCCTTTCACTTGGCTGACCATAAGCTGCGAGTCTGAGAACGCTCGCACTGCCTTTCCCCCCATTTTCTGAACCATGTCCATTCCCACCAGCAAGGCTTCGTACTCGGCCTCATTATTGGTAGCTGGGAATGCTATCCTTAGGAACTTTTCAATGACGACCCCATCCGGAGATATCAAGAATATCCTAGCACCTGAACCTCTCTGGTTGGAGGCTTTGTCTACATACACTTCCTAGACCGGAGGCTTTTCGCACGACACTATGCCAACTTGCTTTCCCCCCAGGCTACCTCCTCCTAGGCCTTCTTCCGGGGAAAGCTCAGTGAACTTCACCACCAGGTCGGCCAGGACTTGCCCCTTGACAGATGTACGAGGCAGGTACTTGATGTCAAAGGCCCCCAAAAAGGTTCCCCATTTGGCGATTCTGCTGGAATAGTCGGCACTTCGCAGCACGAACTTAAGCGGGAATTGGGTCAACATGACGACCGTATGAGATTGGAAATAATGCGGGAGCTGGCGCGTCGCGTGCACTATGGCCAGAACTACCTTTTCCAACTGTAAGTACCAGACTTCGGCCTCCTGTAGGGACTTGCTCACGTAATAGACCGGCCTTTGTATACCGTCGTCGTCCCGTATCAGAACCAGGCTAACGGCGTGGGCGGCCACAGCCAGGTATGCAAACAGCACTTCGTCTGGATCAGGGCGGGACATAACGGGTGGCCGAGAGAGGTATTCCTTCAGCTGCTTGAAGGCCGAGGAGCACTCCTCCGTCCATTCAAATCCCTTCCATTTGTTCAGCAGCTGGAAGAAGGGTCGGCATCTGTCCGCAGATCGGGAGATGAACCGACTGAGGGCAGCCGTCATTCCGGCCAGCTTCTGGACCTCCTTCGGGTTTTGAGGTGGTTGCAGGTTACAGATTGCGGAGATTTGTTCGGGGTTGGCCTCAATACCCCTATGAGTAAGCATGTAGCCCAGGAATTTACCAGACCCTATTCCGAAGGAGCATTTGGAGGCATTCAGTCGTAACTTATGCTTCCGCAAAGTCTAGAACGTGCTATCTAGGTCGGCCACATGGGCCGATACGGCCTTGCTTTTTACAACCATGTCGTCCACATATACCTCGATGGTTTTTCCCAATTGTTCCTCGAACATCCGGGTCATCATCCTCTGATAGGTAGCCCCTGCGTTTTTCAGACCGAAGGGCATCACCTTGTAATGGTAGTTGCTGGTGGGGGTCACGAAAGCAGTTTTCTCCTAGTCCTCTAAAGCCAAAGGTATCTGGTGGTATCCCTGAAAGGCGTCCAGGAAACTCATACGAGGGTGGCCGACCGTCGCATCTACCAGTTGATCTATGTGGGGCATCGGGAAAGGGTCCTTGGGACAGGTTTTGTTGAGGTCCGTGAAGTCTACACACACTCTTCACTTCCCACTCTTCTTCTTCACCACGACTGTGTGCGCCAACCATTCGGGATAAAACACTTCTTTGATAGCCCTAGCCCTTTTGAGCTTGATGACCTCCTCCTTCACGGCTTCGAAGTGCTCCGTAGAAGAGCACCGAGGAGGCTGCTTCCTCGGCACCGCCGTCGGGTTAATGTTCAAATGGTGGTATATGAAGTTTGGGTCGATTTCAGGCATCTCATGCTCGTCCCATGCAAACACGTTGAGGTTCCCTCTCAGGAACGCGACCAACTCTTCCTTTTCTTCGGTCGGCAGCTGAGCCCCGATCTGGAAGAACCTCTCTGGGTCGTTGTCTACGAGGACCCTTTCCAACCCCTCACATGCGGGCTCCTCTGCCACTGTCCCTCCAGTGGTGGCAGAAGAGGCTAATTGCTATGAGGTTGGCACAACCGGAGCCCAGGGTTCGGGGTCCAGCTTGCGCAAAACTGCGGCGGTCAGGCATTGTCTCGCTGCGGTCTGACTCCCAATAATTTCCTCGACTTGGCTGCCGAAAGGGAACTTCACCTTGGCGTGGAGAGTGGAGGAAACAGCCCCTAGGGCGTGCAGCCAAGGCCTCCCCACAATGGCCGTGTAAGGGGAGTATGCGTCCACCACGATGAAGTCCACTTCCACCACTGCCGGACCTGACTGTATAGGCAACTTGATCTACCCTTTGGGGATCACTATCTTTCTCTCGAAGCTTATGAGTGGCGAGTCGTACGCCGAGAGGTCCTCTTCCCTCAGGTTCAGCCCTTTGTATAGGTCAGGGTACATGATGTCTGCGCCGCTTCCTTGGTCCACCATTACCCTCTTTACGTCGTAACCTCCGATCCTTAGCATTATGACTAGGGCGTCATCGTGGGGCTGGATGGTCCCTTCCTTGTCCGCGTCCAAGAAGGCCAATGTGGGCGGCTCATTGTCCTTAATCCTTTTCGGCTCGGAGCCAGAGCCCTCTGCATGGGCTCGCGCCACAGTCATCACCCTTGCAGGGCGTGAGCCGGTCCTTCCAAGAGCAGCAAGAATGATGTTGATGGTTCCTAGAGAAGGCCTCGGGGCATGGTGGCCTTGGCTTGCCAGCCTAAAGTGTTCTCTCTGCCCTTCATGCTGGTGCACGAACTGTCTCAACTTTCCCTCATTCGTCAATTGTTCTAAGTAGTACCGTAGGCTCTTACAGTTCTCAGTCGTGTGGCCGTTCTCTTGATGGTACTGACAGTGGAGGTTCTGGTTATGCTTCGCGGGATCACCTGTCATTTTGCTGGGCCACCTAAAGTAGGGCTCGTGGCGGATTTTCTCAAACACCCGCTGTATGGGTTCGCGGAATACAACGCCGACCATCTGCGTTGTCGCCTGACGAGGTTGCCCGACGAACTCCCTCCTCGGCCTACTGTTGCTGAACCTGTCTGACCTAAAATCACTCCTCTCTTGAGGGATAACCTTCGCCCTGGCCTTCACTTGCAATTGATCCTCCTCCACCTGCATGTACTCATCAATGAGGTCCATGAGGCGACGCACGCTCTTGACAGGCCTCCTGATCAGCGACTTCCTCAAGTCATGCTCATTTGGAAGGCCGACCTTGAAGGTGCTTATGGCAACTTCGTTGAATCTCCATCAATCTCGTTGTACATCTCCCAGTATCTGTCGATATATGCCCTGAAGGTCTCCCCCTCCCTCATGGCCATGCACAACAGCAAGTCTAAAGGCCAGGGGACCCTACTACATGTGATGAATTGTGAGCCGAACGCCCTGGTGAGCTCTGCAAAGGAATCAATAGAGCCCGCCTTCAGGCCGTTGAACCATCTCATCGCGAAGGGTCCCAGGCTGGAAGGGAAGACCTTGCACATCAGGGTCTCATTCTTCAAGTGCACGGCCATCCTCTGGCTGAAGTGGCTCACGTGTTCTACTGGGTTCGTCCTTCCGTTGTAAATCGTGAAGGCTGGCTGGGTAAACCGCCTTGGAAGCTTTCCTTTCTCAATCCACCGAGTAAAGGGTGACTTGGAAATCTAGAGGAGCGCCCTGCTCAGTGCATTGTTGGCCAGGCCACGGGAGGACGCCCTTTTATCTTTAGGTTAGCGATGGTGTTCGTCCTCCTGGGAAGAGGACTCGCCAGGGGGGTCCTCAACCTGAAACTGTCGGAGCCACTGCTAGCATCCTCTGAGGAATGGTTTGAAGGGGATGGCGTGCGCCTTTGTTTCTCCCGGCGCAGCTTCCTTCTCAGATGGTCAATCTCCCTTTGCAGGGTCTCAACACTTTTTTCACGGGAGGTTCTACTTCCATCGCGTGCATGGCTCCTTCCGCGCGTATGTTCAGTGCACATGTTGGCTTCGCGCTCTCCCTCCTGCTTTAATCGGGCAAACTGGTCCTCGCGCTGGGACCCCCTGGACTCCACATGGCGTGAGCCTAAACCTTCCATGATACTTCCAGTCCCCTTTGTCAAGGCTTCCCACAGACGGCGCTAATTGTAAGGGCACAAAGTAGGCCCTCAGCCCAAATGCGTGACCGGGCCAGCCCAAGTGGCCTTTACAATGGAATTTGTAGAGAATGTGCTTAAAGCCTAGACTTCTTGAGGCTCTAGAAGGCTATGGGCAAGGGTTAAGTCCACTGCTGGCGTGCTAGGAGTTGAGGGTGCGTCTTTGCCTCTCCTCGGACGTGGGTCGAGAGGCTTATATCCAGGCCTTCCTTCTGTTATCTGGGAGGAAGGAGAGAGAGTGAGACTTCTTCTTTCCATGGAGAAAATCCGGATCCTCCTCCAATGGTTCCGCCTTCTCTATTTATACTTCCCATTCTTGGCTCCCATCTGTCTTTTCCCTGAAAATGCTCCCCCATGCCTGCCAGACTGTCTGCCGTCCCCTCAGAAGTCATTTCTCAATTAATGCGGCCAAGTGGGTAGGTGAAAGGCCTTTAATGCGGTGACGGCAGCTTTATGCAGTGCACGTCCCTCTTGTCCCCCTCCTCGGCGTCCTGTTGACGCGTGGGACGACTTGCTGAGCTTGAGGAGTCCTTCCCTGGACGACGTGCTACGCTCCTCGAACCAGGGTCCCTTAGTCCGAGGAGATCTTTTCCTCGGATCAGTGCATATTCGGCTGACAGCTTGGTCGGCGGGCCTTTGGGCTCCTGTTTTAGGAGGCCCTATTCACGACTCACGACCCCTATGGCGGAGTCCCCGTCCTCGGACCAAGCCCTAGGCCCACACGGTGTTTTGACGCTTTTACCCCCCACACAAACCATAAAATTTCTTTCCAAAATGAAAATAATTTGCACGATTGACACTTTCCAGACAACTAGAATTTATATTTCATCCATTATTTAATAACAGCAAATTAACCTAGGCAATATCAATTTTGACAATTCCAATGTGAACGACAGAAGTACCATTACATGATTGTAATGCCACACTAGCTAGAAAATAAAGAAATGAACATAAAAAATTAGAAGAATCAAATTCACCAGGTCCAGCTTTCAATCTACAAGAAAGGATATTCATCAAACTACAGAATATTTAATGGCAATAAAATAACTTTAAAAAAAAAATTGTGCACTAAAACCTAGAAGATATAGACAAAACTAAATAATTTAACAAAAAAGAAAAAAAACCACAACAATCAAATCAGGCAACTATATAATTTATAATCAGATATATCCAACAAAAAATCAAAGACAAATAACATATTCGAATCATTAGAAATCACGAAAAATCAAAGAGAAACACACATCAATAACAACAAATCACATAATTCTGGAAAAACTAAGTCCAAAACATGTTCGAATTGAGAGAGAGAGAGAGAGAGAGAGAGAGAGAGAGAGAGCTCGACGGACCTTTCAAGGTGGTTTTGTGAGTAGATTGTAGGTCGCCGAGGTTTGATTAAAAAGAAAACAGGGTGAGTGAGAGTGAGAGAGGCGCAAGTGTGAGAGGGTGTCTGTGTGAGGGTGGAGAGGTTTGAGAGTGAGAGAGGCGTGAGGTGTGAGAGAGGCGTGAGAGTGAGAGTGAGAGGGTGAGTGACAGAGGTTTAGTGGAGAGGCGTTAATTTTGAAAAAGTCTTATTAGAAATCGAGTCTTAGAGACTCGGTTTCTAGGTGGCTTCCATGTGGATGAACACGTCACATACAAATCGCGTATTTAAGGGTCGATATATAAATTGAGTCTCTAAAACTTGATTTCCAGGTAGACGCCACGTGGAAAAAGTGTCATCTCAGACCTGATGAGAACAGGAAAACCAATCCTCAAAGACTCGAATTTTTAGGCCCAAAATCGAGTCTTTCAAACTCGAGATGTTAGTATGAAATATAGTTTGAAAACAGTACCTACTAATTATATTATTTGGCAAATGGGCTTAATTCCCAATTTTGGCCATGTATTGCTTTTACCAAAGAGAAGAAAGGGATGTATTGCTAACTTAGTTTTATCTTTTGAGTCGTAGTGAAGTTGTTAAGAGGAAATTAATAAGGACTTTGAATTCAAAAATCGATTCCCTAACTAATATTTAAGTATTTTAGCATATCAAAATTTTTCTTTAAGAGGTCGTGAAAATGTGTGGTAGATAGGTTCGGATACTAGTATTTTGGGTGAGGGAGTAAACTTCGTACATGTCTGATTTGCCAGAAGATGAAACATTTCAGAATTGAGTAACATCATTGTACCTTTTCAGTGTTACAATTATATATAAAATTAATTGAAAACTCGCATATGTTATATATAATCCTGACAATAAGATTGTCCATAAACTTTAATTTAAGGTTTTTGATTTTTGGAAGATATATTTTGTGCTTATTGTTAATTTTTGAATTAAACTTCATTTAATTTAGAAAATATTTGTGCAATGTTAGAAAATATTTCCAAAACTTCCATCCTACTTCAGTAGCTGAGTCAACACCAACCAGCGTAAATGAGGTACTTTCCCATTGCAATCCACTCTTCTCAGTCCTAAAACATTAGCGGCATGTTTGGTAGACTATAATAGATACCGTAATTAATGTAATAGTTTTTCTTATAGTTTAACTATTCAATAGTTTGGTTATATTTTTATTTCAGGAAATAATAATTCTTTATGAATAGTTATTCTTTAAAATGAGGAATAACTATTCATCTCTAAAAGAGTTGTAATAGCTATTCCTTAGTAGGCGTATTAATTTATAAAGCTAATATATTTCCAAATAGAGAAATTTTCCATTAGTAGCTGTTTTCATTCCTAATTGAGGCGATTAAATTTTGGTGGGCCCAAAGAGAAAAATGTCGAGCCCTACCATTTTTCCCCCTTCCAATCCGTGATCCATGATCCTTGAATGGGAGAAAGATCCTATATCAATTCCTTACTTTGATCGGTCTAATATGTTTTTTTTTTTTATAATGTTCAAAATCGATTAGCAATATTTTTGCAATTTCCTATTTTGATTAGTTAAAAAGCTTTGAACATTAGCCTGGGCAGTTTTGTCCAAAATATTTTTTGACATTTCTATCTATGTTTTCACTTCAAATTGATTTGATTCAATTTTGGAGGGTTTGGAGAGAAAAATGCCAGCCCTACTATTTTTCCCCCTCCCAACTAAACACACCCATTACCCATTTCTCATATAAAGGAATAGTTTATTAATTTTGTTTTACTTTTTCACGAGATAGGAATGACTTTTATGGGAATAAGAGAAAAGCATCTAACAACCACCCTTCACTCATTTCTCCTCTTCCTCCTTAAAAGTTGAAACACAAGTTACACAACTCAAACAAGTTAACCGAAAACAACAATCCACCACCAAAAATTACAACTCATACAAATTTCAGATGTTACTAGAATAAAACCAGAACATATAGTGTCTGTTTGGCAAGCTTACTTTTTGTCAACTTATTTTTGCTACTGTTCATGGGTTCCACTGCACTTTTTGGTACTATTCATGGGTTCCACTGCACTTTTTGGTACTATTCATGGGTCTCACTGTACTTTTTGGTATTATTCATGGGTCCCACTGCACTATTTCAACTAACATTGACCTTTATCTATAGTACTTTCAGTAAAAAGTTTTCAGTTTCAACAAAATAAACGAATCTTAAACAAACCCATAACCAATAAAAAAAATTTATGACTTAAATATTTTTTAAAAAGAAATCGATGTGGGTTTTAATTAGTTGTGAATCTTGGAGTCAGAACTGTTCAAAGCTAAACAACTGTTTGTTGCCGACAACAGGAGGGGCCTTGAAATGGGTGCGTTGGCCAGGCATGGTTCATGATAGGGTGTTCCTTGAAGTCATCCCCATTTCGTGCTTGAGTTCTCTTTGATTTTTGTGGTCTCTGTTTGTTGAGGGAATGAAAGAAAGAAAAAATACAGATAAAGAGACGGGATCTGAGAGAAAATGAAGGAAAGAAAGAAAAAAAAAATGTAGCGAAACTGAAAGAGAAGAAACACTACCATTGAAGACCAAGACTTTCCTCTCTCACAATATCCTTGGTTGTAGTTATAGCAGTGTAGCAGTTGAAAGGAAGACAAAAAATTTCTAAAACAAAGTTCTACCTGTTGTCCTTATGTGGATATGTGGTAAAAAAACAGCCACACAACAATTTTTTTTTTTTTTTTTGTAAAGGCCTACACAGTGAATAACTTTTTGACTATGGATTGTTGGCTCTTTGCTACAAACAATTATCTAAGTTTAATGATTAAATAATGCTACCAATGCAACTTTTTATAAGTATTTGTGAAATTATTTAAGTATTTATATCACAGTTAATTATTTTAACCATAATGAAATTTATTGTGAAATTTATTATAAGTATTTGTGAAAAACTAAATTTATTTTGAAATTTATTATAAGTATCAATTGTCTCTATTATTCATGTCATTTATATTCTACCATGTGACATTATTTTATTAGACAAACTAAACACGTGTAACATTATTTTGTGGCACTTAGTGGAAAAGTATAAATGAGGAGACTACTGATGCAAACAATATACATCTTTAAAAGGTAAAATCAAAATTCTAAAATTTTAGGATGTAAAATCCAAAAACACTCCAACATTAAGGGTGTAGTTTGCACTTTAGCCTAGTTTGATATCAAAATTAGTTTGACTTTTTTTTTTTTAGGGTAAATTACAAATTACACCTCTAAAATTTGAATGTGTTTGGATTATACACTCTGATGTTTTAGAATTTAGATTTAATCTCTAGAAGTTTGGAAGTGTTTAGATTTTACACCCCCAAATTTAGAAACTTCAGGGTGTAAAATCCAAATACTCCAACATAATAATAATTTTGTCTTATTAAAAAAATTTGAGGACAACATAATAATTTTGTTTTGTTAGATCCGGTCATGTCAAAAGATGTTGGCAGGATTAAAAAAGAACTCATTTTCACCTTATTTCAAGTTTCTATGCAAAGTGCCCACCACTATCATTGGCATAAACGTGTGCCCTAGGGCACACGGTAACAAATGCATTTGTTCTTTTTCCCTATAAAGTTGGATCCTTACCCTATACAACTAAAAAAAGTTGACATAGTGTACATTTGGGAACTAATTATAAATTAAAATTATTTTAATATTTAACTTATTTTTGCTATTATTAATAGGCCTGAATGTATTTTTTGTATTATTCATAGGACCCACGGTACTATTTCAATTAATTTGTACCTATTTACCTTTATTTACAGTATTTTTAGTAATAAATTTTTAATTTTAGCAAAATAAGTGATATCTTAACACACCCATAAAGTAGAAAGTTTACCAAAGATTTTTTTTTTCAACTTGTGGGGTCTTCGTATTTCTTTTAGGGCCTTAGTTTTGACATTTTTTTACTTGTAGGCCTTATTTTTTGGCTTTTAAGTTTGTGGGTTGACTGGTACATGCCATACATATATTGATCCGTTTGTCAAACCAAAAAAGTTACTGGCTTTTCTAAGAATCCCAACACTTCTTTTTTTGGGCAATATACAGACCGTACTGACTCCCACGGAAATTGATAATGAGGGGCAAATGCTGTCGAGTCAAGGAATGGTTTCACAATTATATTTTCTTCTCCCCAAAAGCCTTCTTCATTTTAGGTAATGAAACTAAAGTTGGTCGGCTATTAATTTTAATTTTCGCGGACAAATTAACAATACTTTGTTGGAGTTCAACATAGTTGATATTTATTTCTTTCTCTTGTTTTACTTGTTGAACTTCAGGTGTAGTTTTCAGCCATAGCTTCGCTGAATATGCAGCGGTGTCCTTCTTGATAGTTTATCTCACAGGTAATTGGAAGAAGGAACATCTACCAGAAGCTGTAGCAATTATAAATCTCCAAGATGGCGTAACGACCGTATTAGCAGTTGTTCTTGCTCACGTAGCAGATTCCTGTATGGGTCGTTTCAAAGTGGTTCTCTATACCACTTTAGCCTATATTTTGGTAAGTCCATATATGATTGAGCTCACAGTCAGAGGTATATTAAACCTAGCCTCTATGAAGTTTAAAAAAAATCACTCCATCCCATAACTTGTATGATCCGTATTACAGTTCTTGAGGTGGCACAAATATTCTTTTTTCTAAATTAAATATTCACATCTGCCAGGCCATAAACGCGTTGACCACTTGTGATAACTTAGATTAATTAATTAGCCCAATTATTAATTAATCAGATTAACATGCAATATCACGTGGTAGCACAAACAAATCACCGAAACTAAGTAATGCAGCGGAAAATAAATAACACGGTGATTTGTTCACGAATGGGGAAAACCTTACGGCAAAAACCCCACCGGGTGATTTAAGGTCACCACTCCCGAAACTCCACTATTATCATAACAAGCAGTTACAAGCAAGAAATTCCAAGTACCTTACCAACCTACAGTTGAACTCTTACCCCAATACCCAATTGGACTTGTTCTGTAGTGACAGTTTCTCCTTTCAATGCACGGCTCCCAAGTACGTGACTAACCAGATGCGCGGATCCTAGTACGCGACTTCAAATACCAACTAGAGAGAGAGAGTTGTTGGCTGCAAAGTTCTTCAAATCATCAGAGATGAACTAGGGCACAAACTTTGTCTTTCAGATCACAAATTGCATGAACAAGAAGTTCTGAATGAATGTGTAACTTGCATCAGCTTGACGGTCCTTAAAATAATCCTTTTATATGTCTAGGGTTAGGAGAAAAGAAGTCCCAAAGACACATTTACGGATTGGACTTGAAACAGAACTGAAAATCTGTTTTCTTTAATTCTCGACAGATAGAGGTGTCGAGAGTTGTCGAGAAGCTGTCGAGAAGCTGTCGAGACTTGGGAAAAACAGCTTCTTAAAGCTCGATAGATGCATGTGTCGAGGTAGGTGTCGAGCTTTAAAAACTGGCACTTCCTTGCTTGTGTCTTGGACAGACTTTGATGACTTCAACACCGGATCTTGAATCACTGTTTCTTGAAGTGTTAAACACATCCTAAATCTACCCAATCACAAGTAAAGTGCGTTTTGTCTAAGGATAAGCCAATTACATAAAATAGCGACATATGCTAACAACTTGAACTACATATGTCCTAACAATCTCCCCCTTTGGTAATCCGTGACAAAACCACAACCAACAAATGAAAATATGAGAGAAGTCATAAATCACTCAACTCATACTCACTTGTTACATACAGTAAAATCTATCCTAACACAAACTCTTGAAAAACTTTGCAAGAAGAGAGTTTATGGCAAGAAGACTTTGACAACCTGTATTTTTGAAACACTTATAAACAAAACACATCAAGGCATCTTTGTGTGAAACAGAAATAATAGATTGCGTACAAGTAAAGAAACATGTGTATAAAGATAGAAAGGAAACAACACATGTAAAGGTAGGTGAAAGAAAAAAACATACATCATCATATATAAGAAGAGAATAAATACAATGTATGTCAATACATGATCAATGTATCTCTAAAAAGATGAAAAAGAAAAAGAAATACATATGATCACCTCACTACATCCCTCAGTCCACACTCCCCCTAACAAAATTGTCCTATGCTAACACTCCCCCTAAGTATGACTACTCTCATACAAAACTACTCCCGTAGACATCTCATCCGAAGAGCTCGCATCTCCATCATCATCATCGTCAGAAGCATCATCATCATCGCCATCATCATCAGCCTCAGTCTCAGTCGACACATGAGGTGGCGGAGGAGAAGCCTCTGGTGCAAAGCCGCCCATGGTCGCCTGTCGCCTGGCGATGCGACTAACACGGACGTTCACTTGATACAGCTCTGTGGAGAGTGTATCTAGACGAGCATCCATGCGCTGTAGCTGCGCCATGATATCTCTTAATGAGATGTCGCTCGAAGAAGAAGAAGCAGAAGCTCGAGCGGATCTGGAGGTGGTCGGACGGGTGGAAGGAGTGGCACCATCAGACTGTTGCGATCGAAACTGTGCCTCGCTACATTTTACGATAGCGGCGTCTATGGCAGACATGACATGGTAAGGATCGGACGAAGGGAATGGGATGGAAAAACGGCTCAGAATCCTCGTGATAGCGGAAGGGAAAATGAGCTTATCACGGGTGGCCGTATCTCTATAGACATCTATGATGGAAAAGATGAAGTGTGAAGGAAAGTCTATAGAGAGATCCTCTAAGAGGGACAACAAAAATCGAGCACGAGGCTCTGTAATAGAGTTGTAGTGAGAAAGTGGGTGCAAAACAAAAGTCATCACCATGTTAAGGAAACGAGGACCTTTAGCAAAAGGTCGACATGATGTGTACATATGATCTCCCCAAGAGGAAGGACGCTCACAGAACGCCGAGATCATCTCGTCTTTGGACACAGTCCAGAGACGATCATAGCTAGGGTAATTAGGATGATTTACCCTAGGGACATGAAGAACCTCAGAGACTAACTCTAGGGTGACAGCAAAGCGCGTATCTCGGACGCAAGAGTAGAAAAGAGGTACTGAAGAATCTATCCCGTGGATGTTGGAGTAAAACTCCTGTATCAACACGAGTGGACATGTGACTGGGATGTCACATAGTGACTCCCAAGCCCGACTGTGTATGACATCGGGAAGGTCGGTGTCGGCAAAGTCTGCCAGGACAACGTGGCGTTCCGAATGAACACCTCGTTTAGAGAAGTTCTTTGAGAAGTCCTTATGGGCTTTCTTATCACGGAACCGGACAGAAAGAGGAGTAGAATCTGAGGAAGACTGTCCCTTAGAACACAGAGGGTTCTGGGACAGAATGGACTTACGCTTAGGTGCCATAGACACTACTAACGCAACCATAGAGCGGGGGAAAGAAGAAGAAACAAGCAGAAAAGTTCCAAACAGTTCAATATAGGGAGAAAATACTGAAAAGAAAGAACGTATGCATGGAAAATGCATGAACATGTGACATGCAACATAAAAACATCATGGGCTCAGCCCAATCCAAACCTAATAGCACACAATAGATTTGCACACATCTAAATGCATGACAATACAATGAGAATGCTAATGTGATGCAATGCATGTGGTTTTGAAGATCAAATCTATAAAACCAACTTAATAATCTCATGAAAACCTCAAAAATTTTGAAAAATCCCAAAAATTTTCAAAAATACAAAACCTAGGGTTTTAAAACCATGAAATGCATGAATATGAGGGATGAGATGCTTACCAAGTGATGAAGATCGCGAAGAACACTTAAGAAAGCCTTTGAGAGAGGTTTGGAGGGAGAGAGAAGTGTTTGGAAGAGAGAAAAGTGTTTTTCGAGCGAGAGAGATCGAGCAAAATGAGAAGAAAATCGTGAAGAATCAACTTATACACCTTTAGTAATTCTCGACAGATGCAGCTATCGGGAGGTATCGAGGTAGCTATCGAGGTATGTGTCGAGAAATACACGTTGACAGATGAAGCTATCGAGGTCATGTATCGAGAAGGAAGAAACAACCATGAAGAAACCTCGATCGATCCAGAAGCTATCGAGAAGCTATTGAGCAGACAGAAAGTTTCTCGATCGATCCAGCAGGTGTCGAGGTATCTATCGAGACTGCGATAAGAAAGAGTCTATGAAGCTCGACAGACAGCTATGTGTCGAGAGGTATCGAGGAGGTGTCGAGATGCCTTTGAAAACAGTTTTTCAGAAGAAGAAAAACACAGACATGAATGCAATCATGCATGCAACTCAACCAAAGATACAATTAACACATTAAGCTCTCAAAATCATCTCTCAACAAGAATTTTGATGCATATGTATCTCAAAACACGCACACACACACTAAACACGTCTAACCAATTTTATATTTCAAAAACAAGTCCAGATAGTTTAGTGAGCATACATTAACGCATGTAAACCTTGTGATGACCAAATCACATTGTACCTGCACATGTATCAAGAATAGCAAAGAATGTTGCGTGTTGTGTGTGAAAACATCGCAAGTTTGCATAAGTGTCTCAAGTGCTATGATGATTTGAGATATGAGAAAATCACTTTAACTCACACACAATCATAACCGTTTGATGGAGACTATCACCTTCGAGGTACATCCTATAACTCCCACATCTCCTAGAAAACACGCTTGCAACCATATTTGAGAGCATTTTTGATCTTTTTGCTTTTTATATTTTTGCATATTTTCTTTTAACAAGCATATCATGCATGGGCATACAAGAGAAAGAAAAGAAATACCCAATTATGTTAAGCTTTTGACATTGCACTTTTGCTATGCCGAAGCATACAAATGTCATATAATGATTGGTGAATAACAGCGGTGAGATGGTTATTTATACCTTTTTCTTAGGATTTTCTAGTTCAACCCGTCAAAAAGAGTGATACGAGTGTTAAGAAGAAGAGATTACTTAACCTTACTCATCACGAACAAAGAGCTACAAAGCTCACTTGCTTAGTTGTGCAGAAGAATGCTCATCTAAGCTACAGGTGATGCAAAGTTTAGAAAAACTCTGTTTCAATGGCCATTTCAAAAGTTCACATGAACTAATGCACACAAACACACACTGTTTTTGTATTTTTTTTTTTTAATTTTTCAAATTTTTTTTTAATTTTTTATTTTTATCAGAAAAGCAAAAAATAAAACACAAAAACTTAAAACACACAAACAAAAACATGTCAAGCAAAACAATGCATAAAACTAGATGCATATGCACGAGGAAGAAGAAGAATAGAAAGAGATCAATCCATGGAGATGACACCGATGTTTTGACGAAGGAACTCAAAACGTTTGCTATCCAGAGGTTTGGTGAATAGATCAGCTTTTTGGTCATCGGTGTGGATAAACTCAAGGGTGAGAACACCATCTTCGACAAGCTCCCTAATGAAGTGATGTCGAATCTCTATGTGTTTGGTTTGAGAATGTTGAACCGGATTCTTAGAGATATTGATGGCACTGGTATTGTCACAATAGATGGTGAGATGTTCTTGACAGATACCATAATCATGAAGGAGTTTTTGCATCCATAGGAGTTGGGTGCAACAGCTACCAGCAGCAATGTACTCAGCTTCAACAGTGGACTTTGCTCATCCAAGAGACCAAATTATTTCCCACATAAAAACAGCCTCCTGAGGTACTTTTTCTATCATCAGCATTCCCAGCCCAATCACCATCAGAATACCCAGCTAAGACATTGTTTGTGTCTTTGCTATACCACACACCAAAGTTGGTAGTAGTCTTGACATACTTGATGATTCTTTTTAAAGCAGTCATATGTGACTCTTTGGGATTAGCCTGATATCTAGCACACACTCCTACACTATAACTAATGTCAGGTCTACTAGCCGTAAGGTAAAGAAGACTACCTATCATGCTTCTATAAAGTGAAGAGTCTATACTTTTACCTAACATGTTAACAGTGAGTTTAACATTTGGGCTCATGGGGGTTCTAACAGAACTAGCAGATTCCAAACCAAACTTTTTCACAAGATTCTTAGCATATTTAGATTGAGAGATGAATATACTTGAATCTTGTTGACGAATCTGCAGTCCAAGGAAGTGAGACAGCTCTCCAATCATGCTCATCTCGAACTCTGCTTGCATGAGTTTTGAGAATTCTTGAGCAAGCTCATCCTTAGTTGATCCAAAGATGATATCATCAACATAGACTTGAGCAACCACCAGCTCACCAGCTTTTCTTTTGATGAAGAGAGTTTGATCAGCCTTTCCTCTTGTGAACCCATGGGATATCAGGTATTGAGTCAATCGGTCATACCAAGCTCTAGGTGCCTGCTTTAATTTATAGAGGGCCTTTTTGAGGTACAACAAATGATCCGGAAAGTGAGGATCAATGAAACCTTTAGGTTGAGCCACATAAACATCCTCTTTAAGCAATACATTCAAGAAGGCGGTTTTCACATCCATCTGATATAGCTTGAACTTCAAGTGATATGCTAAAGCGAGAAGGATTCTGATGGACTCCATACGAGCAACTGGGGCAAATGTTTCATCATAGTCTATACCCTCCATCTGAGTGTATCCTTGAGCTACAAGTCGAGCCTTGTTGCGGATTACATTGCCCTCCTCATCAGTTTTATTTCGGAATATCCACTTGGTGTCGATGACATGCTCGCCCTCCGGTCTGGGGACTAAGGTCCACACATCATTCCTCTGAAACTGAAGCAGTTCATCATGCATTGCTTCTACCCAACTTTCATCCTGAAGAGCTTCCTCAACTTTAGTGGGTTTAACCTGTGACAAATAATAAGAGTATGACACAAAGTTAGCAACACACTTATCAACTGTGCGTTTCCGCAGTGTGAGTTCATTCATGTTTCCCACAATGGTTTCTAGAGGATGATTTAATTTGATTCTGGAGGAAGGTCCTTTGTCTTCATGACACTCAGAATCTGGTGATGTAGGAATGTCTGCTGGCTCTTCTGCAACACTTGGAGTACCAAGAGTGCTTGGAGATGTAGGCTCTTGTTCCATGAGCTCTGGAGCTCTCCTAGGTTCTGGAGGGAGAATCTCTTTAGGGAGTTCCTCATCAATTTTCTCAGAATTGATATCTGAAGACTCATCAATAACAACGTTCACTGTTTCCATGACCTTCATGGTTCTTTTGTTATATACCCGATAAGCCTTACTTGTAGTAGAGTATCCCAGAAATATCCCTTCATCACTTCTGGAATCAAACTTCCCTACATTCTCTCTATCCTTTAGAATGAAGCAAGTGCTTTCAAAAATTCTGAAATACTTCACATTTGGCTTTCTTCCTTTCCACAACTCATATGGAGTCTTTTTGGTGCTGGGTCTGAAGTACACTCTGTTTACTATGTGACATGCAGTGTTGATTGCTTCACCCCATAAATTTCTAGCCACATCCTTGCTGTGCAGCATGGCTCTAGCCATCTCCTGGATAACCCTGTTCTTTCTTTCTACTACACCGTTCTGCTGAGGAGTAATAGGAGCAGAGAATTCTTGAGATATACCTGATCTTGTGTAGAATGACTCCATGTATGAGTTTTCGAATTCTTTACCATGATCACTTCGAATTCAGTCAATTTTCAGGTTCTTCTCATTTTGTAGTCTTGTACACAGTGCTTCAATGTGCTCAGGAGCGTCAGACTTGGATCGTAGAAGAATAACCCAAGTGTACCTGGTGAAATCATCTACTACAACCAAGATGTATCTCTTACCTCCAAGAGATTCGGTTCTTGTAGGACCCATAAGATCTAAATGCAATAGCTCCAAAGGTCTGGATGTAGCTGATGTCTAAGTGCTTGGATGCTTAGCTTTCGTCTGTTTCCCAAGTTGACATGGTCCACGCACAACATTGTTCAGCCTACTCAGCTTTGGCATCCCTAGAACAGATTCATGCTTAGATACAATAGAAAGATGTTTGTAACTAGCATGCCCCATCCGTTGGTGCCACAAGTCTTCATTTGGCAACCGAATACTATTGTATACAATATCAGCATCAGGTACCAATCCATAACAGTTGTCTAGAGTACGTACACCACTTATGAGTTTCTTTCCAAATTCATTCATAACAAGACATTTTCCTTTGGAAAATAACACCATGAAATCTTGATCACATATCTGGCTTATACTCAACAGGTTCACTTTTAGGCCATCCACATAGAGAACATTTGCAATGTCTGGTAGTCCAGGTAGAGAGATAATTCCTTTTCCTTTTATCTGTGACTTGCTCCCATCACCAAAGGTGACATTTCCACCTTTCTTAGACTCGAAGACTTTGAATAAGGATCGGTCTCCAGTCATGTGTCTTGAGCAACCACTATCAAGGTACCACAAGCACGTGTCCATCACTTTAAAGGCGGACTTCATCATGAAACACACTTCGTGCTTAGATGACAAATTGGTAGGAATGGTATCTTCTCTCATTTGCCTTTTTCGAACTAGGCCTTTAACTTTAACTCTGTTCAGACAAACTCCTTTACACATTTTGAATTTGAGATAGTCTAGTTTCTGCTTGTACAAACTGAGATTTTTTTTTTTCAATAATCGTCACGGAAGAAATCAAATAGCTTTTAGACTTGTAGTTTCTGAGACACTCAAGGAAAAGAGATTAGAAAAACAAGATGTATTTGATATCACGGATCTCTTCAATTAAGAAATTGTCCTTTATCCATGACAGCAGGGGTCAAATGGATCACACACAATGGATTAAACCCTAATCAGAGTGTGCTTGCTCTGATACCACTTGCCAGGCCACAAACGCGTTGACCCCTTGTGATAACTTAGATTAATTAATTAGCCCAGTTATTAATTAATCAGATTAACATGCAATATCACGTGGTAGCACAAACAAATCACCGAAACTAAGTAATGCAGCGGAAAATAAATAACACGGTGATTTGTTCACGAATGGGGAAAACCTTACGGCAAAAACCCCACCGGGTGATTTAAGGTCACCACTCCCGAAACTCCACTATTATCACAACAAGCAGTTACAAGCAAGGAATCCCAAGTACCTTACCAACCTACAGTTGAACTCTTACCCCAAAAACCAATTGGACTTGTTCTGTAGCTTTTATAAAATTTTTAATAATTTTTTATTAAAAAAAGGCCCTATTGTAGCGCTTTAAAAACCACTGGAATAGGGTATGGGTGTAGGCAAGGTTGTTATGCCCTATACTAGTACTTTCGAGAACGCTGGAATAGGTACTGCTTATGCCAAGGTTTTCAAAAGCGCTGGTATAGGCCTTTTTTATTATATTCATTGAAGACCTATACCAGCGCTTTCAAAAACGCTGGAATAGGTATTGCCTATCCCGGTGCTTTTGAAAAGCACTGGTACAGGTTCGGTGACCCTATACCGACTGTCACTACGCGGCGGTTTGAAGCGTCGAGAAAAAAAACGCCGGGATAGGAATTTTGACCCTGTCCCAGCGCTTTCTGGGGCTATCCCAGCGGTTTTGAAAGCGCTGGGATAGCCCCATTTTTTTGTAGTGGTTAGACAAAGCTGCAGTAACTGATGAAAGAACACCCCCCGTCAGTCCAAAAGAACAAAAAGAACAAGAACTTCTTGGGCATCTTTGCACAGCTGAACAAGTGAGGGAAGTTAAGCGCCTTTTTACTTTGATACCTATTTGGACAAGCTTTCTCGGCTGCAGTTTGGTTGTAGCTACTGGAAACACTTTCTTTTATGAACAAACAAGCAACATGGAAGTTCACATTGCCAATAATATCGAGGTTCCTTTAAGAGTTTTATCTGCCCTTAGGTCCATTATACGCTACATAATATCAAACATGTTTTTGTCCAAGAAAGCAAGACAACAACATGTTACACGGATCAGAATTGGTGTCGGGATGATTTGTTCTGCATTATGTTGCTTTGTAGCTTGGCAGGTAGAGGTCCACCGACTAGATTTGGTTGGGGCCCTTAAGGAAGATAATATTGATCAGACTATCTCTATGAGTGTCCTCTGGTTAATTCCACAATTTATTTTGTTAGGACTAATGGAAGGACTTGCCATTGATGGGCTTCAGGAATTCTTCTATAAGCATGTCGCTATATCAATAAGGAGTTATGGTCCATCGTTCAGTGATTGTGTGTTAGGCTTAGGGAATTTCATCAGCGTGCCTTTTGTTTTACTGTGTAGAAGCTGGTTTAAGGATTCCATAAACAAAAGTCATCTCGACAGGTATTATTTGACTTTAGCAATACTGAGTCTCGTGTGCCTTGTCACGTATGCGTATGCTTCATATTCATTGAAGTCTTTCCACATGGGAAATGCATCGGACGATGAGGAATTAAACGAGATCTTGGTACATGGCATTGATGGCTTAACTGAATCCCAGCCAACTAGGAGTGTCTCTTTCGCCATACGGAGCATAAATGTGGCTAACGCTGCAGCAGCCATTGCCACTGAATTCCACCCAACCAAGAGCGTCTCTTTCCCCTTACAGAGAATCTCTTTGTGCTTAAAGGATAAAAAGGTTGGGGAATCAGCCACAAATGTAGACTCCCCTGAACATATGAAGGAACCCCTTTTGGAATCCCACGCATCGATTGAAGCTGAAGAGGCACTCCTGCCTGATGATAAGCCAGAGAGCCACCGTGACTAAATTTGGATGGATGGAGCTGAATATGATCATTTCAAGTATCAATTCCATGCACCCATAGCTGTCTAGCCAATGATATTGCTGCTTTTGTAAATATAATTGAAAACTTGCATGTTTAATTAAGTATTGTCATACTCCGAACGCAAAATGGTCCAAAGCATTAAAAAGTATCTTAAAAATACCTGCAGATTTTTTCCTTTTGAACAATTTAATCCAAATAAATCATATCAAGTACTAACATTAAAAATTATCATAATAATTTCATTTTTTGTTGTGTCTAGCTAGCTACCATTGTTGTGTTTTTTCTTGTTTTCTTATATATAGAATGTTCTACTATTTTGGTTTCACCATTTATAGAACAGTCCTAGCTACGTTGACATGGGAGAGGGTAGGAGTTGGATGCCTATTTGAATGTCAGATTGACAATTAGATTTTAGAAGTACTGGAAGCACGTGTTGGGTTTGGTCAAATGTAGGACAACCATTAATTTATATATATATATATATATATATATATATGGTATATATTAACATTGCTCTTATTTTTTGGATAATTAAAAAAAAAAAAAAAACTAAAACTACTCTTTGCCTCGACGACATGAAAGTTTCATCTCAAAAAAGTTTCTAACAATAAAACCACCACACGTAAAATTCAGTGGAAGAAAAAGAAAAAAACAAATTTTTATTATTATTTAATTTGAGGTCTAAAAGGCGATGGTTTAGATGTTTTTTTTTTTTTTAATTATAAACTAGTATGTAACCTATACTACTGCACGGAAATGGATATAATTTAATAAACCAATAAATATATTACATTTGATTATTTAAGTGATATTGTTGATTTTGTTTTTTATTTATTTATTTATTAATCATGAGTTTAGTCATGTTTAAAAGACTTAGTTTATTCATGTTTAATAAAACTTAGTATTATGTAATTTTTTAACAAATATTTTTATCATATAAAATTCTAATGAAAGAATGCTACATAGACATATATATTCAAGGTTGATTCATTCACGGTATATATAACTATGATTAAATTGCTTTATCACAAACCATTTTTAACAAAATATTTTAATCAATTAAAAGTGAATCTCATAACGTATATCTCATAACAATATATAACAATAGAATAACATGAATCTCATAAAAAAAAAATTTATCAATTAAAAACCACTAAAATTATGAGCATAAAATGTAAAGACAAACAAATAGAATAAATATTAATTCCTTAAAAGAAAACTTACAGTAAGTTGAGAAAACTGCACAAATAATCTTTGATATTTGAAGAATAATGGAATTACAACTTCCTTTCGAAATTGGGTAGAGACTCGTGCTGATAACGTGTTATGAAAAAAAAAAGAAAAAGAAATATGCAGCGTCAATGATAGGAAAACAAAATAATTTTATAATTAAACAATAAAAATTATTGACAAAAAGGAAAGAAAGTATAGGCAGATAAAAGACAATAAACATACAATATCAATCATAGGAAAACCACAAAATTACATAATTAAACAATAAAAAATTTACACAAAAAGGAACAACAATATAGGTAGATGAAAAAAAGTAGTAATCAAACCTTAATGATGACTGGAATTTGTTTTGTAGAGCATAAGCCAGGACCATGAAAATTATAAAGATAAGTACAATCGGAATATTTGGAGAACCTCTTTTTATATAAGATACAAAAATACTCAAATACATGCATTATTGATACTAAGAGATTCTTTTGAAATTCCATGTGGAAAAGGGAGGTGAACCTGAAAATATGTAGGTGTGAAAAAGGGAGGTGAACCGGAAAAAGGAGGTGAACCTGAAAATACGTGGGTGTGAAAAAGGGAAGTAAACCTAAAAATACACAGATGTGGAAAAAGAAAAAAGAAAAAAAAGAAACACATCGGAATTACAAATTAGATTCCAATTTCATATTTACATTGACACGTGGCACAAGAATAGATTAGAATTCTAATTTAGAATTCCAATTGGAGTTTCTCTGTATTTCACCTATTATATATATAGATATAGATATCTCTTAAATAATATTTAGTTTATAAATAATTAATTTAGTCAAATATTTTTTTACATTACAAATATTTATTATTTAAAATTAAAAATTTTTACTTTTTAAAATGGGTAAGTCACACGAAAGATGTTAGGTATATTATGAATTTTTACTATATACAAAGTGAGACATCACTAATTAGAAAAATGTGATTAAAAAATTTATTTATTATATTTTTTAAGTGACACTAATAATATTTGTGTTAAGTTTGTAAATTTTTCATTGTAAAATTTGTAGTAGTTTTGGCATTTTTTTTTCTTTTGTCTAAAATTTTCATCCATTTTAGCAGAAAAACCTACTTTTTTTATTTTATACAATCACAGCCACTTTTCCAAAACACTCACATTGAATTATCCATTATACACTCTATTTTATTTAAATAATATTTATTATTATTTTATTAATATCTATCTCTTTCATTAAGATATGGACAAAGTTTAACAACAAAATCGATTGTAGCCTTACGCTACAAACTCATTCAATATCTTTTTATTAGAGGTGAATTCTGACAAATCTACCATTGGATTTCATCTTCTTCTTATATCCTCCATATTTGCAAAATTTCAAAAAAATTAAAGATCAATAGCTATGTCATCAATAAATTTTTAAATAGCAAGTTTTTGTAATTTAAAATTACGCATAAAATATAAGTTTATAGATTATATAGTAAATAATATCCGATTAATACAAAATTTGACATGTGTATTAAAAGCGTAAAGAACATACAATTCAACGGTTAGATTTTCAAAATATGCAATAGTATTTATTTTATTGAGTGATTTTATAAACTTTGTCAAAAAGATATCTCTCTCTCATCTCAACGACCTCTCTCAATTCTAGTTCTCACCTTTGGTCCTCCCTTTAATCTCTTCCTTTCTCATGTCCCAAACCCAAACACAAATGGTGTGACAGCAGCAAATCTAGAGGCAAATCTAGGTAGTAGAGGCAATAAGTCATTTTTTTTTTTTTTTTTTTGTTTAGGTTTTTCATGTGGGTTTTCTGTTAGGTTTGGATTTGATTTGATTTTGGTTTAGGTTGATTTTGAGTTGGGTTTTTCAATGGTTTGGATTGATTTTGGTTTTATTTTCTATTAATTTGGCTCAATTTTGTGGTGAATTATTAACTATTGAAATGGGTTGTGGTGGTGGTTGGGTGGTACTAGGTTGGTGGTTGGGTGGTTCCTATTGTTGTTGTTGCTACTGGGGACGTTGGGGAAGAGAGGGAGTTTGACAAGAGTAGCAGTGAGAGAGATAAAAAAGAATAAACTATTATTGTATACAGCTATAGTAACTATGTAAATATACACAATTGTTGTAGGAAATGTATAAATATCATGGTTTTAAAAATCGGGCTGGGGCAAAAATGGTTTGACTCTCGTTCCCAGTTCAACCCGGTTTTGACCAATTTTGGTTGGTTTTTTGATTGGTTTTTACTGGACTAGGCTGGTGCTCAGTTTCTGGTTGAACCAGTCAACAAGGCCAATCCAGTTTTTAAAACCATGGTAAATATGCATATTTATACACCCACTAATGTTGGTTGTTTTCAGGGAAAATTGTATAAATTATTCCACTTTTTCTATTTTAGAAGAATTGGTGTGGATGCTCTAATGCTACAATAATTTTTTGTACAAAAAACTTAAAATTAATATGACGATAGATGTGATTGATGACACTTCAACATGATAATAAAGTATTATATTAAATTACTTATTGTAATTTGTGACATATCAATTTGTAAGACCTATGTAATAAAATTGAATATCACTAAATTTTTTGGACATTTTTAAGAGTGGAGAAAAAAAAATGTACCACTTATAATAATAATAATAATAATAATAATAATAATAATAATAATAATAATAATAATAATAATAATAATAATTTTTTATTGTCTCAAAATTTAGAGGCCTTTCTCTAGTAGGGGCAGGGACGGGACTAGGTGGGGGCCTAGGTCCCCCAAGTCTTAAGAATTATATATATAGGGTTTTTTTTTTTTTACAATTTTATATTTGGCCCCCTCCCTTACAATATTACATTAATTTCATTGTAATAGCATTTGCATCAGTTGAAAAATAATATAAGGCCCCAAATTTGTCCAATCAACTCTAAATTACACCCACACCAATCTATGTATCATTGTATAAAAATACATTTGTGCTATAGTAACTGTGTAAATTTACATAGTTATTGTAGCACAAATGTTACTTTGCAAATTTACATGATTAGTATAGCACAAATGTAATTTTGTACGATAATACATAGACTAATGTGAGTGTATTTTGAAGTTGATAGGACAAATTTACAAAATTACTGTAGCTATGCAAATGAACGTTTTAGAAATTATTTAAATTGAGAGTAATGGCTTTTGGTCAAGGACGAGAGAGATGATTTGAGATAATAATAAAAAAATGATAAGGAAATAGCATTCTAATGAAATATTATGTAAAATAAATAATTAGGGTAAATACAATTTATCTACCTGTGGTTTGTCTTAAATTTAAGTTACTTACCTGTAATTTGAAATTTGACACTTTGCCCGTCTGATTAGGGCTCTGTGACTTTCTTTGTTAAAAAAATAATAATAATAAAACATAACAAAATGAAAGCAAACAAGATCTAAGAATTGATTTTTTAGTGGGTCTATTATTTTGTTGAGACAAAAGATGAAGGGTTGGAGGAAGGAATAGAGGGGTGAGGTGGGGGTTTCATTCTTCTTCACGAATTTCCATCCATTATCTCTTATTAGTGATTATTTTCTGCGTTTGGCAAATTCTGTTGTTGTGATGTTCTAATTTGTATGCCAGGTTAGTAGGTTTTGGATATGTATGATTGTTGCAGAGAGTGTTAGCAATAGCTGGAATAGTCCAGTTGGATAATTTTTGTGTTCTATTGAAGTTCTTGAGTAAGTTTCAAAAATTTTATAAAGCAATTTTTTATCTTGTTTTGTTTGGTTTTTATATTTTATGTTTTTAATGGATAAAGTCTAGAGGTGGGAGATGAACTCTAACAGGTGGATAAAGTATCAAATTTTAAATCATAGGTAGGTAACTTAAATTTAGAGCGAACTACAGATGAGTAAGTTGTAACTACCCCTAAATAATTTGATGTGAGTTATTTTGAAAAGTGGGAATATAAAATAAAATCAAATAAAGTTATTATGCTAAAATAGACTTAAATTTTGCTTGAGATGATGCGAATGCTCAATGTAATAAGAAACAATGCTTTTTTTTTTTTTTTTGTCTTTGTCATTGTTAGTAGATGATTGCATTATAAATTTTTTATGAAACAATGATTTTGTGTATTTATATTTGTTGATGGTTTGTTAATATTGAATAGATACTTATTTGAAATTTCATGACTTTTTTTTTTCTTACTTATACTCTACCTGCCTAACTCGAAATCCTAGGTCTATTCATAGGGGCCTTTTGGCCATGACCTAAGTGGGCTGGGCCTAGGGCTAGCCCTAAAACCATCAATTTCATGCTTATTAGATTTTAGGGTAAATTATTTATTTGATATTTAACCTTTATGATGTGTCTCAATTTAGTCCATGACCTTTCAAATGCGTCAGTTTAGTTTATAATATTTTGGAATTGTGTCAAAATAGTCACTTCTGTTAAGTAATGGATAAAAATGCCGACAGGGACGGAACCGGGATTCGAACTTGGGGGGGGGGGGGGAAAGCTTAAAAGACTTTTTTTTTTTTTTTATGAAAATAAAAACTAACATCTATTTTATATTCAACAAAATACTACATAAAAAAAAAGTATTTCTTAAACATTTGATATTATAAAAACATCGACAAAGTATAACATATAAATAAGTGTTTCTTAAACATTTCAAAACATTTATCAAAATGGAACTCGACGCTTTTTTAAATCTCGAAAGTCTTCTATGATTGATTTTGTACCAAACTTTGTAGCAATCTCCTTCTCAATGTACAAAATCATAGAGTCCATTAGAAAATCGTCTTCCATCATGTTATGAAGCCTATTCTTGATAATATTCATAGCTGAAAATGCTCGCTTTGTAGTTGCAATAGAAATTGAAAGAATAAGCGCAAGTGTAATCACTCTATAAATATATGAATAAAATAATGATTTTCGGGTTTTTACCAACCATTAGCACAACTTAGAAATACTTTATAGCTTTTTGAAGTCCAAATGTCGAACTACATTGTGCTCATAATGATTAACTTCTACTTTTAAAAGTGTCATTTCTTGATCTGTGAAGTCTTTCGGATAAAACTTGCTTACTAACAACAAAATGTCTTTACTTCTAAAAGACTCACATGCCTCTTTAAGGTAAAGAGCTGAACTAAGATTAAGAAGTTCCACTACATGCTTACTATATTGGCGATTTAATTCTCGTAATATAGAATCTATCGTAGCATAAAAAATATCAACCCGATAATGATGCTCAATTGTGAAGTCATCTTGTTGATAACGAGCTAGACCTTCTCTCTCAACATAACGAGCATTCATATCTGGGACATCTATGTCACATGTCTCACAAAATGATTTCATAGTGATAAGTAAATTATCCCACTCTTCATCTCTGAATTTTTGAATAAGTGCTTTAGTAGATGAAACAAAATTCATAGCATTTAAAATGTCTTGAGATTGATATTGCAAAGCTTGACAAAGTGCATCAGTGATCTTCATAATTTCTTCCATGAAATGCAAAATGAACACAAATTCAAAGGAAATCATTGCATGATATCATGAGTATGCTACTTCTCGTTGGGAAGTAGTATTTCCTTCCTTGATGATCTTTAGTAGATGAAACAAAATTGATGGCATTTAAAATGTCTTGAGATTGACACTGCAAAGCTTGACAGAGTGCATCAGTGATCTTCATAATTTCTTTCATGAAATGCAAAATGAACACAAATTCAAAGGAAATCATAGCATGATATCATGAGTATGCTGCTTCTTATTGGGAAGTAGTATTTCCTTCCTTGATGATCTTAAGTAAAATTTCATATGTTGTACTAAATATATTTACCATGCTAGAAATCGATCTCAAGTGAGAACCCCAACGAGTATATCTCCAGCCCGTTGTAATGTGCTAACATGATTAAGTCTTCTGTTAGTTTCAAGCTCACCAATTTCAACAAAATATGCAATTTGATTAGCATAAGCATTTTGTAGTTGCTCAGTACGCTTGCATGAAGCAACAATAACAATGACAATAGAAGATAATCTATTAAAAAAAATTTGAGCAAGAATAATTTCTTTTGATGCTTCCACTAATGCTAATTGCAAGCGATGTGCAAAACAATGAATATAGTAAGCATATGGACAATCATTTGAAACCAAAGCTTTTAATCCATTCCACTTACCTTGCATATTGCTTACACCATCATATCATTGCCCTCAAATATCTTGAATATCTAGACTATGATGTGACAAGACAGAATATATTTCATCTTTTAGGGTTAATGCCGTAGTATCGGGAATATAAACTACCCCAAAAAAACGTTCTTGAACAAAATCATCTTTGTCTGCAAATCTTGTAACAATAGCCATTTGCTCCTTCATTGACTCATCATGAACTTCATCAACAATTAGGCAAAACTTTGCATCACCAATTTCTTTACGAATTGCCTTCTTCACCTTGTTTGAAAATACATGTTAGATTTCCTTTTGGATTTTTGGTGATTTGTGACAGGCCAAAAATGTATTGACCCATTTGACAAATTAATTAATTAATTATCCAAGTTAATTAATTAAGTCAATTTAACATGCAATAGCGTGGTAGCATAAACAAATCACCAATTAAACTAAATGCAGCTGAAAATAAATTTGACACGATGATTTGTTTACGAATGAGGAAAACCTCTGAGGTAAAACCTCACTAGGTGAATTTAAGGTCACCACTACTGAGAATCTACTATTATTAATCACAAGCGATTATAAGTAAAAGGAATCCAAGTACCTAATAACAACCTACAGTTGAACCCTCACTCCAATACCCAATTGAACTTATATTGTAACGGCAATCTCTTCGTTCAATGCACGAATCCCAGTATGTGATTAACCAATGATACGTGGATCTTAGTACGTGACTAACACACTAACTTGAAGAAGATGTTGGCTACAAAGTTCTTCAGTTCATCAATATAAAGATTAAGAAGCTCATTGGTCACAAAACCCTTGGTGCAAAGAGAAAGATGAACTAGAGCAATTTCTGTCTCTAGTCACAATATGCGTGTAACAATAAGTGCAACAACCTTTGCACCACTTTTGACGGTTCTTAAAATAATCTTATATATGTCTAGGGTTGTGAGAAAAGAAACCCTACACAAATACTCAAGGATATGCGTATAATCAGATTTGAAAATTTTGATTTCATAATTCTCGATAGATAGGCTTCTATCAAGACATCTGTCAAGCTTTAATGAACAACACTTTTTCACTTGTTTCTTCGACAAATTTGCATGGCTTTAACACTTGACTTGAACAACATGTTTCTTGAAGTCTTAAATCATCATAGATCTACCCAATTACAAGTAAATTGTGTTTTATCAAAAGATTAGCCAATTACATCAAATATGTCCCTTACAATTTGTATGAGGCATTTTTGGGAGCTTTCTCTATCGCTTTTGTATCATATTCATTATATGATACCACCAAATCCAATATTTCAAGAAAATTCCCACGATTGATTGAATTAGAACTTTCATCTTGTCCTCTAAAAGCAAGTCCTTGAAATGCAAGCACTTTGACAACATCAATTAAGGCCTTTTAACCGCAATCAATTGCTTGCAATTTGATCAGAATTGAAATATTCAAGTACCTTTTATATGTGTTGAGGCTGGTTCATCAAATTTGTCATGGCTTGCTCGGAAGCTCTATGAAAAGAGTTTGGTTCTTTCCCCATATGATTAAAAAATGAACAATTATTTTCATCATTAGCTTTCTTCTAATTCCGAAATCTGTTCTTAGTGAATACATGACTCCCAGGATTCCTAGTTGGCTTGTCAAAGAGAAAGCATGGTAGACAAAAAACAGCATCTTTATAAGATGAATATTCAAGCCACGTACGAAATGACTTAATTGCAAATCATGAATGTTGAAATTTACGAGAATGGCTTCCAAATTTAGTTTTCTTGTACCCATCTAGTTTAGGTTGGTATGGACCAAGTTTAATGTAACCTCATCGAATTTCATCCCATTCATTAGCATCATATTCCCATATTTGCTTACGCATTGCAGGATCACGCACAAAACCTATACTTTCATCAATGGTAACATTTGGAACTTCAGATTTTTAGAAACTGGGACATCAATGCTAGAGGTTGGCAATCTTCCATCATTAGCTTTGACTTCAAAATTATTTAGATTTTTTTCTTTTGAAAAAATTTAATATTGTGGTGGACTTTCTCATGATCTACAAATCAAAAAAATGTTTCATTATTTCCATATTTCGTAGTTCTATACACCAACTAAAAAAAAGGGACTTCTCAACAAAAAAAAAAAAAAAAAAAAATCTAAAACCAAAACAATCACAAACAGACAAGCACAAGTTCCTATATATTACTAATATTAGCCACATCACACAAAGTGACAAAGACAAAGTTTTTAATAAAACCAAAACAATCACAGACCAAAGCCTTTTAGTCTCACAAAACAGTCACTTAACAAAGACTAGTCTCACAAATTCATCAATCACAGTACTCACGTCCTAGTGGTCCCACTTTATGTCTTTATAAATAAAACCAAAAAAAAAAAAAGATACAAATGTAGGTCCACACAAAAAGCCACAATTACATAGTACAAAGCCACAAACTACGGTCCACACAATACACCACAGTTCATAAAATACGCAGAGGGCAGAGGGTCAAAGGTAGAGCAATATAGCAAAGACAAAAAAACACAAATATGAACTTGAGAGACGACAAAAATTTCTCAGATTTACCAGGCTCGTGTGTAAGTGTGAATAGCAACAGATGTAGATCAAGGATCTGAGGAGTAGCAGTAGCAACACCGGATCTGAGGAAAAGAACAGCAGTAGCAGGCTACTAGTGATGGAGGCGTTGACGTTGAGTGGAGGAAGAGTGAGCTTAGGGTAAAAGTTTGGGAATTGTAATTTAGGTTTTTAGTCCATATTTATTTTTTATTTTGTAGTTAATTTTAGTTTGTTGGTTATTATTTTTTTTGGATGAGAGTTTGTCAATTATACTTTCAGTTCATATTTATTTATTTTTCTTGTGCATCAATATCTAGATATTTCAGAGGAGGAGATCCAAATATATATATATATATATTAGTGCAAATCTTAATTTTTCAGATTATATATGTATACCATTTTTTTTTTTAATTGGGGGGCTATTAGAACCAAAATTTAAAATTTCAACTTAAATATATATACTAGCTCTTTTTTTTTTGGGGGGGGGGGCAATGACCCCCTTGCCCTACTGTAAGTCTGTCCCTAAATGCCGACTCGACTAACGGCCAAAATAAAATTTATTTTATTGCACATAAGATGACATGTATATTGAGTTTCCTTAAAGTAATCCAATTATTTAAGCTTCTTTAATTAACAAAAAATGACACTATACATGTTAAGTTTTATGATTCTCCCCATAAACTTATAAAAAAAATTATTACCTTACTAAATGCTATGATAAACGTATTATAAAATTTAATGTTATTACAATTTAGAAAGAATCCAAAAGAAATTTTAAAATATATAAACTTTTTCATTAGAAGGTTTTGAAACTGTACGTATATAGAAAAAAAAAAAATTTAATGTATCAATGTTAAATTTTTCCAACATCCTGCAGTTACTAAATGTTATGATAAACATGATACAAAATTTAATACTATTGATATTAATTTTATCTTCCACTCAAAAATTAAGGGTGGATGCCTTTTGATTCCCCATCACCCAAACACAAAATTAAAGAATAATACTAGAGATATAAATTTTTTTTATAAAATGCTGATGTGGTGACTAGTGATTGGTTATTGGTAAATCAAAAAGTGATGTTAATGGTGAGCTTAAATGAAAACCAATAAGAAGTTGGCCACATCAACTGTTTGTAAAAATATTGTAAAATAATTTGTATCTGTAGCATTACTCAAAATTAAATACTATTGATATTAAATCTATCACAAATTCACAATTAATAAAAAAAAAAAAAACCAAAATGCTTATTTTTTAAGGACAAAATTCGGCCACAAACTTGGTTTTAGCCTAAGGTTACAACCCTCATTTAAAAAATTAATATTGCAACATGTTTTGAATATCTAACCGTTAGTTTGCATTTTCTTTATGTTCTCAACGCACAAGTAAAATTTCTTGTTAATTGAATTGTATTTACTATTTGTTCTATAAATTTATTTTTTATGTATAACTTTAAACTATAAAAACTTGAAATTTAAATATTTGATTGATGAAATAATTATTGATTTTTTTACTTTTTTTTTTTTTTTGAAATTTTGCAAACATGGAAGATATAAGAAGAAAATATAATCAAATGGTGGATTTGTCAAAATTCATTTCTAATAGGACAAAATTTAGTTACAAAATTGGCTGTAGCTTTAGGGTATAAACTCACTCAATAAAATAAATATTACTGCATATTTTGAAAATTTAACCATTGAATTACATATTCTTTACGTTCTTAATACACATGTTAAATTTTGTGTTAATCGGATATTATTTACTATATAATCTATAAACTTATATTTTATGCATAATTTTAAATTACAAAAACTTGAAATTTAAAAATCTATTGATGACATAGCTATTGATCTTTAATTTTCTTGAAATTTTGCAAACATGAAGGATATAAGAAAAAGATATAATCCAATGGTGGATTTGTCAAAATTTATCTCCAATAAAAATAGATTGAGTAAGTTTGTAGCTTAAGGCTATAACTGATTTTGTAACTAAACTTTGTTCTTTCTAATAAAAAGATATTGTGTAAAGTTGAAACCTTGAACTACAATCAAGTTTGTTGCCAAACTTTGTCAATTTGTTTTATGTGAAATGTTACTGCTACAACATTTTTGCAATACTTTCACCACTAATCCAGGTGATAGGTTGTTATTGGTTTTAATCTGAATCCACCATTGATATTATTTTCTTACTCACCGTTAATGGTAAGTAACAAGCTGCCAGTTAAAATTTTTTATAAAAATGTTGTGGACATAAATTTCATCACATGGTTTTTAAATTATACACACAGAGAGAGAGAGAGAGAGAGAGAGAGAGAGAGAGAGAGAGAGAGAGAGAGAGAGAGAGATCATTTTCTTAACCTTTAACTATTGAGATTTACTATCGCACACAATTGGTGTGATGGTCACTTTATAAGTATAATTACTTGTGAGGTGTGTGGGGGCAAGGACTGGAGTTTAAGTCTCTAGAAAAGAGCTTCACATATATATGCTCTTAGATTAGACTAAAATATAAATTTTATTTTGTATATAAAAAAAAACTATCAAGATTTTTAAATTTAAAAAGAAAAACCATTGACATTAATCTTTTATCAAGGTGGGTGCCTTTTAGGATTCCACACCACCCACAATTATTAGATTAGCATGTTAAGTAATGGTTTTCAATTCAGTAAAAAAAAAAAAAAGTAATGGTTTTCATTTAAATAAATACACCAATTTGAATTATAAAGCCAAATGGTATTCTTGTAGTTGAAGATCAACACCTTCTTCATGCCCTCAATTTTTCTAGCACTCAAATGTTATGTAAAGCTGCCCTTGAAAAGAAAAAGTTATGTGAGTTGCCATGGGAACCAAAATTGATGAAAGCGAGGTGATTCCTAATTGAGTTGAAGGAGAGCAAGTGCTTAATTGATTTCTAGTTGATGATATGCGACGATGAGTTTGAGGAAATAAATTAAGAGGACCAGTTTAATTGCACCTTTTGTAAGTTTTGTTTAATTTTTTTCCTTTTTTTTTTTTTTTTTTGTATATTTAGGGGGGGGGGGGGGAGGGAATGAGATTATGTATATTTATGATAGACATATTAATATTTGAAAGTAAGTTTAAGTCTAAACAATATCACGGCAAGGATCTGATTTAGGAAATATCTTTATTCATAACCATTAATTGAATGTTTAAATGCAAATATATATATAAATTACTTGACTCATTAAATAGGTTATGTGAAGAAAAGTACATATAAATGGTTGATTGAATATTTTGAAAATTTTAAATTCCAAAAAAAAAAAATCCAAAAAACTTATAAAAGCTTTTTTCAAAAAATAAAAAATAGTTTTTTTTTTTTCCTTATGGAAGGAGAAAATAAGAAACAAAAATGCTTACCCAAATTTTCGAAGATATTTCTACTCTTAAAAGAATCTAAATTTCTTTTAAATCTATTTGATTTTTTTGTTTGTTTTAGAATTTGAAAATTATTTGGATCTTTTTGGGGTGCATGAGATTTATAAGTTTTCCAATCATCGAAATGCCTACATTTCATTACAGACTATTTCAATGATTAGCTAACAAATAAACCCTACTTGACAAATGCTTAAATCAAGAATTAGGAAAAATGAAAATTTTGAATTAAAAAATAAAAAAGCTTCATTTTGAGAGCACGTGTAATAAGACAAGTACTCTTTTAAAGAATTCAAATAGAAACATAGTACAAATTCATATGAGCTAATAGGGTTAATGAAAATATCTAATGACATAACTATACAATGTAACCCTAAATTAGGGTTACTTAGAATACAAAGATACATCTACAAAATTTAATCCAACCAAATTCCATAATGATTCAGAACATTAAAAACATGGTACAAATTCATATGCAGCTATATTTGCAGAATTCATTCTCAGATATTACAAAAGAGTAGTGTGTCATTGCATAATTTTTACATTTTATGAACATTGTCAACAAATTTAATTGAAAAATTATTATGCCAAAATATCGGTAACAAGAAAGATCTTCATTGAGGGGAGTACAATAGAAAGTACTGTGTTTTCTCTAGTGCATCACTACTATCACTAATTAGCCTAAGCCCCTCAACATATCATTTCTTGTGGCGAGCACTTACCAGTTACCACTTACAATTTACGTACCACAATGGTTAGATTCTCATCTATTCCTATGGGACACGAAATGCCAAATATCTAGATTTCAAGTATATTCCATAATTATAAGGATGATGATACAATTTTATTTCAACGAAATCACAAAGCAATTTCCTAATCAAGTACGGTGGTAGGTTAAGTAATACAACATAAGAAAATGTTAAATGAACACCGAACATCGTTTATGAGGCAAATCTTGTGAAGATTTAAAAATCAATTGTCATCTAGACTTCATCATGAAAGATGGTCACCTAGTCTACGGTCATTGTCATCTTTTATTTATCTATTTAATAAATAATTAAACATTATAATCTTCATCATGTTTTCTTGGGTTCACAAGAGTTAAAGATCAATTTACAATGAGATATCTTTATATTGCTCTCTATGACACAAAAGGAAGAGGACACTGAAATAATGAAGTTTACAACATGAAACTGGCGCTGATTAGGTCATATATCAAAAATAAGAAAGAACAGCAGCTAAAACAATATTGACCTCTTTGTGCACCCTAACCAGATTAGCAAGAAACTGCTTGTGCTCATCAGGAACTGCCTTAACCAAATCTGCATGTACACAATAAAACAATAGTAACAACTACATACGCAAAATCATAGAGTGCTCAATGAATTAACATCATGTTAATAAAAGTCACACATTGTGATTAGAGAATATAAAATGGAAAAGACTTGTGATTAGAGACAAGTATTCTTGCAAACCAATTTACATGAATGCTTAATATGAATGGATAGTTTTATGAATCATCACATAATGGGTTGGAGATGATTCCTCTAAACCGATTTGGAGGAAAATTCAATCCGATTTTGCACCACCTATTCAAATTAAACTCTTTCTAGTGACAAGTTTAATGTGAACAATCGAAATTCAAAAGCATATATAAGATACTGGAACATGCAAGGTACAGTAGTATACAATCTCAACACTTTTTTTTTTGGGTGTTGGGGTTGCATAGAATTAACACATGAATTTATCATATTTACCTCTCAGTCCATCCAAATTTAGTCTCCGTGGTGCTTTGGCTCATTATCAAGGACTTCCTTAATTAAAGGGAGGCCCTCCACAAATTCAGGGGAGACTACATCTGCGGGTGATCGACTGAGAACCATTTTCATTAATCGACGGGAGAAGCTAGTGGCAGTGACTACTTTAGCCACTTTTCTCCTCCATCCGGAGGAATAGAGGCTCCCAGCTGGGTGGAATTCAGTTATGTCATCATTGCCATCTAGCATGATGTCTTCTAATTCCATATCATTCGATGCACTTTCCATGTTGAAGTACCACGATGAAGCATACGCATAAATGCAAAGGAACACGAAATTCAATATTGCTAAAGCCAGATAATACCTGTCTAGATGACTCGTGTTTATGGTATCCTTGAACCAGCTTTTAAACAGTAAAACTAAAGGTATGCTGATGAAATTTCCAAAACCTAATACACAATCACTGAATGGTGGGCCGTAACTCCTCATTGATGTAGCAACGTGGTTATAGAAGAATTCCTGAAGACCGTTACTAGCAAGTCCGTCCATTAGTCCTAACAAAGAAAATTGTGGAACTAACCAGAGGACACTCATAGAGATAATCTGAGTGGGATCACTAGGATCAATTCTCTCTTCTTTTATTACATTTAGTCTATGGACCTCCACCCACCAAGCTGCAATGCAACTTAGTATAGAACAAACCATACCTACACCAATTCTGATCCGTGTAATACTTTGTTGTCTTGCTTTTTTCGACCAAAACAAGAATGGTATTATGAAGCTTATAAAGGACTTGAGTACAACAAAACTAGATATAGGAACCCGAACATTATTGCCAATGTAAAAATCCATGTTGCTACTTTGTTCAATAAAGAAAGTGCTTCCTGTAGATACTACCAAACTATAGCCGAAAAAGGTTATCCAAATAGGTATCAACGTAAAAAGGCCTTTTACCTCCCTCACTTGTTCAACTGTGCAAAGCTGCCCACGATCCTCTTGTACTTCTAGACTGATTGAGGGTGTTTGTTCATCAATTATTGCAGCTTTGTCTAACCACCTGTAGTGTATTCAAAGAGTGATGAGAAAGGCACAAAAAATTTAAGGTACTAATACACTATAAATGTTAAATGCGTTATATTGAATTATACTCTACCCGAAAATTAGAACTTTTGGCAACAAACATGTTTGACCAATGTGGTTCTTGTAGAACCGACTTGGTGTATGGTTTTTCCAGTGAAACCCTTCTTCTGTACGAGGGTAGTTGAGATGCCGTTTATATATAGCTGCCTTGAAAACTCTTACAATAATTCCAACGGGGCTCCTTTCTGGTGTTTCGCGGTAGTAAAAGGTGAAGCCAAACAAGAATAGCAAAAGATTTGCTCCCATCACCAGGGCAGAAACTAGGAAGGTTTTTTTCCATGCAGTGTTTGGGTTTGAAAGGCAAAAGATAGCAATGCTGGCTCCAGAAAACCAGGCAATCCGCCACCAAACATTTGCACGACTATCTATCTTTTCCTGCTCTTCTATGTTGGGTTTTTCTTTCTCAATGAACTGATCAGCAAAAAAAGCTCTTAGAGGTGGGTCTCGACCAGATTTGCCCAGTGCTATCATCACCGTAGAACATTCTAGTTTCTTTACTTGGACTAAGGAACTCCACCGAATAACATAAGAGCACCAATCCCTGCAACAAAAAATACTTTCTGATATGAGGATTTTTGTGAAACATCATCCCCATTTGGGCCTAGGCGTCGACAAAACCCACTTTGAGTGGGATTTGCAGTAAGAGATGTGGTATATGGTGTATCCCACACACATGTAACTACTCTAATATAGCATACTAGCGCATTGTGTTATTGATGCTAGTTTGAATTATTAAACATATAGGACGTTAGATTGATCAAAACATTTAGAGGTACTAAAATGATTTTTTTTTTTTGCAATTTTCATGATATTGGTTAGACTAAGTTTCTTATTATATTACGATTATGTATATAATTTTAAATATCACTATTAGATATAACATATACAATATCAATTCAAATTCACTATTCGTGAAATTCTACTAAATACAACATAAAATAAAAAACATAAATTGGTTTAATAGTATTTCCTAAATTGAATGAGAATAGGTGTATGAAATCATTTAGCTCAATTACAATTTATTACGATCAGTATCTTCGCATGCAAAATATTTGAATAGAAATAGTATAAAAAAATATGTTCATTAGTTTAGAGATAAAATAACAAAAAAAACCTAAACAAATTAATTTGTGTGGGAAGCTAACAAAAGCAAAATTCAATTTTGATTCTAATTAAATTTTCTCTCAATTTTGGTATTATATATATATAAATATATTACCTATGGACCGTACATAATCATAGCAATATTACATAATCGACTTATAAATTTGAATTATTTTTAGTTACAGAAAAAAATTGCTCATAAATATAAAATCATTCAAACTTTTTCTTATTCTAATTTTATATATAGAGTTAGATGTATGATTAAGCTTTTTTATGGTTATTGGACTCCTCATTTTCTACACTAAATTAACTCACTTGGCACAAAAATATAAAAACTTATATTAGATGAGACACGTAACGCAAAATTAGACTTTAATTGAATTTCAATTTGAAATTTAATTGAAATTTCTATTAACTTTGGCTTTTAATATGTGTATATATATATATATATATATATATATATTCACTCACTTGTTAGACCCTATCATTATTAATGAGATGTTAGATACTTACATGTATCGAAAATGTATCAAAAACATGATATACTTTTTTTTTTTTTGGTAGTGAATAGGAGATACAAAAGGATTTGGTATTTGAATTTCTGTGAACAATAAAAAGATTTAGCAGAAAAAAGGTGTGAACAATAAAAAATAAATTGTCTTCATTTAGGGGTTTGTGATTAATTTGAACAGTAAAAAAGACATTGTCTTATATATTATTTTAGTTTTAGTTTGAGAGCCTAGAGAGTTAATTTGAGAGGGTTCTGAAATTTTTGTTATATTTAAATGCTTCGCGTGTAAACAATTTGTAATTGATCTTCAATATAGTAGACTCATAATCTCCTATTACTCTCGAACATAAGTTATCACTGAACTATTTAAATACTTAGTGTTTTTCTCTTGTATGTAACTAGTTGTTGTCCTGTGCAATGCACATGTACCCTATTAATTCACTTAAAAACTTTTAATAAGAAATTATTATTATGGTTCATGTGTAATACTCATTATTTCTTATAATATTTTAGAAATTAATTTTAATAATATTACATGTCATCGATTATATTTGAAAAATTAATTTTGATTATATACTATATGTTACTAAAGTGGGTTTAAAATGTAAGTTATTGGTCATATATTATATTACTTTTTTATATTATTTATGCTTGCAAAATATTAAGACGATCAGAAGATGATCAAAGATCAATAATTATTTTATTTGTAAAATATATATTTAAACAGTAAACAACATTGAAGCAACACAAAATTTAGAATGCAATAAAAAATATTTGGAATATACTAAACAAAAAACAAAAAATAAAAAACAAAATTCAACATAAACAAAAAGCTATACACACACTCTCATATATATATATATATATATAGAGAGAGAGAGAGAGAGAGAGAGAGATTATTTTCTCTTTCTTGCCTTTCGCACGACAAATGTTTTGACAAGGGATGATAAGATAAATGTTATACCGGATCATATAACTTATGGGATGGAGTGTAATTTTTGAGAATAGGAAGTAAATCTTTGCTTTTTCTTTTTTTTTTCTGTGTTTTTAATTTGGGCAAACTTCTTGAGGGTGTATTTTACCCTAAAGCATAATATATAAGCTCAATCATGGACATACCGAAATATAGGCAATACTGGTAAAGACGATCATCGCAAAACGACCTATATAGGAATCTGTTATATAAGCGAGAACAACTGCTAATATAGTCGCTACGCCGTCCTGGAGGTTCGAAATTACTACAGCTTTTGGTAGATGTTGCTTCTCCCAATTATCTGTGAGATAAACTATCAAGATGTTCGCCACTGCTAACTCGACCAGGCTATGGCTTAAAACAATACCTGCAATTCAACAAGTTAAAAAAAAAAAGGATATCAATTATCTGTAAAACCGAACAAATATTTAAGCATTTGTTGATACTATCTGTCCCCTAAAAGTAAAATTAACTTGCAGTCAAACCAATTTTAGTTTCAGCAATCATTACCTAAAATGAACAGGGCAGGTTTTGAGAAGAAAATATAGTAGTGATACCATTCCTTGACTCCATGGTAGATCTTTGACAAACATCTATTACTCATAATCAATTTCAGTGGGGTCAAGATGGAGGCTTTGCCCAAAAAGAAAGAAGTGCTGGGAATCTTAGAAAATCCAGTAACACTATTGCTTTGATAGGAAGAAGACAAAAGGTAAAAGTAATTCTTAAGAGAAACTTTTTATGACTGCTCCTTTCTTCTTCTTCTTTTTGGCTGAATGAATACTTTTTTATTATTCAACCCAAAATAGAGAAAATACAAAAAGGCTTGAGCTTGAAACTATCCTTGTTTAAAGCTTTCATCACAGATAAAGGCAGCATAATTGCTCTTTTCTTTCTTGGAAAAGTCTTGGGCCACAAAAAAAACCACAACAAAACCCACAACCCCTCCACCAACCCACCACAACTTATCACGTGGACAAGTTGTGGGTTTTGTTGTGGCTTTTTTTATGGTCCTAGAAGGACTCTTCTTTCTTCGAGGGAACTTCCTAATTTTTGTCTTACCTCTAAATATGTATCAGACTTGCTTAGAAACAACAGCTGGAATATTTATTTATATAAATATATAAATATCACAATTTATTTTTCCAGTGTTTAAAGTATAATTTCTAGTAATATAAAATTTATTTAATAATTTATGTTTTTTTTCTAAACTTTTTTAATAATTTATGTACATAGTACTCACAGCAACTTTAATATTTAGGAGGAAATGTATGCGACAATTTATTTAATGGTATCAATAATTTAAAAATCTGAAAGCGATGTGAAGGTTCCATTGTGAAATGTGAACTTGACTGGTGTACACTAGACGCTTTTTGTTCCAGAGTATCGTTACCTTTTATCAATTTAGGTCAATTTTTCAGTTTCGTAATACTGTTTGAAATTTTTTTTTGACTTTTTTTTGAGAAATTTTTTTTGTCTGCACTTTAACCATCACGGGTTAACATTTTTCTTTATTATTTAGGTTCCGTTTAAATACAGTTAAAAATTAAAAATTAAAAACTAAAAATACTATAACAAAATAATTTTTAAATGTGTGAATAGTAATATAAGACTCATTTTTAATGAAAAAGTTACTAAAAAGTGAAATTTATGAGTCCCGTGAACAATACACAGGAACCACTAGTGTGCGAAAAAGTCCAAATTCACGGCTAAAAAAAAAAAAAAAGCCATGAAACGCTAGCGAATGCACGGTTCATAAGAGCATTCTCGTCAGATGTTAAAAAAAAAATGTCATTTTGACATACCAAATTCCTATATCATTTTACCATATCATTTTATAATATTTCATTTATCAGATGTTTTATCATTTAATTTTATACATTAAAATAATATTTATAACACATTAAAGTAATATATTATCTCCTCCCATCGTCAATAGCAACAACACCAGCAACAACGGCACAACCACCACCATTGCCACAACAACACTGACAACCACCACTGGCACAAACCCACATCCACCAACGCCACCTTAAAAAAAAAAAAAAAAAAAACACAACTGGAGAAAAAAATCCACAAGAACCCCCCACTTTCACAAACCTCAAAACTCATCCCAAATCAAACAATCCAATCCCAAATCATTATTATCCTCCAATCCAATTTCTCAAACTAGATCCAATCCCTAAACTCAACCATAAACAATCCAAACAAATAAGGAGAATCGAATCTTAGTGAGATCGGGCAGATTTTGGCGAAGGCAAGTTCCTTGGAGCGGCATCGGCGGAGGCGAAGCAAGCTGCTTGGCGAGTGGCATCGGGGGAAGTGAGCGGCGTTGGTGTCAAAGGAGAGGCGAGCTGCTTGGCAAGTGGAGAAGGCGAGCAGCTGGTGAGCGGCGGAGGCGAGGTGACGGGTGGAGAGATCACTGTGGTGGATTGTGAGAAAGGCTGAGATAGAGAGAGAAAGGGGAGAGAGAACGGCAGAGAGAAAGCGAGGGATACAGAAAAAAAATGAGATAAAATGACAGAGGAGAGAGAAAATTATTAAAAAATTAATATTTTCATATAAAATTTCTATCTATACTGTGCCATCTTCGAAACATCACTGTTTATATGTGTCAAATGTTTTGACATTTGGCACACCTCATGAGGGAGGATTTTTGGTGTTTGGTGTGTCAAATTCCAAATATTTGGCATTTGACACATTTGATAGTAATGCTTTGAGCCTCTTGCATTATTCATGGACAATAAATAGTGCAAGAGACACTGTCGAGGAAAGAAAAAAAAAAAGAGGCTGAAACGCATTTTAACAAAACATGGATGCCAACGTCTGTATCCAAACATTACCGGAGCCTCCTTTTTTGCTGCTTCAACTCAGCCACTAATATTTGCTTTACTGTCAACCACCAATGTTTTACTATCAACCACTTCTAGCTTTTGTATTTAACCCATTTTTAAATAGGCCGGCATTCTAGCTAGATATTCTGAGTTGTATTTTAATGGTGTATGTCTTGTCCAGTCTCAGGCTAGTTGATCAGCCTATTGTAGCCCATGGAACCTCTTATGCTTATATTACTTTTTCTTTTAATAAAATGATTCTACCTGTTTCAGTCAAAAAAAAAAAAAAGGCCGGCATCCTATAGGATTCCCCCCTCTCTCTCTCTCTCTCTCTCTCTCTCTCTCTCTCTCTCTCTCTATATATATATATATATAATTCATAAATAGTGGACTATTCAAATGGGCTTGGGCATAAAACTTTTTTTTTTATTGGGTTGTCAAATAGGCTTGGCCATGGCTAGGGGTGTCTACAGGTCGGTTCGGGTCGGGTTTGTGCCTAACCCAAGACCGACCCGATAGAATCAAGTTGAACAAATCTTGACCCGTTGCCGACCGACGAGGGAGTCGGATTGGCGCGGTTGGTTTTGCACAGGAAGTACAGTCGGTTCAGTCGGAATCGTCCACGATGAAAAATCTTGCCACAATCGTTGATTTCAAGCGAAAAAACATCAACTTTGGCGAAGATCTCACCAGATCTGGTGAGATCTTGCTAGATCTGGTGAGATTTCACTAGATTTGGATAAAATATCACTCGATCTACTTGATAAGTCGCCGAAATATGAAAATTTGTTGCCAAAATCTGAAAATTTGAAGTCGAAATCTGGAAATTTGAGGCCGGAATTTGGAAAAAATCGCCAAATTCTGGAAAAAGTCCCCGGAATCTGGAAATTTTTTCTGGACATTCTTAGTAATCGGCCAAATCGGGTTTTTTCGGGTCTTGGAGAGGCAAACCGAGACCGACCCACCGCCAGCAGTTTCTAGAACAAAAGACCCGCCGCTGACCAGTGACTTGATCGGGTCGGACGGTTTTCGGACCGGATCCGGTCGGATCCTTCGGGTGGGTCGAGTCGCCGGATTGGATGGACACCCCTAGCCATGGCAGACAAACTAATTTCTACCTTAACCATTTTATGGGTCTCATAAAATTAAAAATAAAAATTATTGGGTACTCAAATGAGATTTGTCATGACTTAAGAGCTCTAACAAAATTGTTAAGTGTATATACATATAAAATTATTTATCCTTATTTTAGTTAAAATTTAAATTTTTACTAATTTAATATTTTTTTATTTTTAAAATAATTATTAAATTAATTATAACGTCATCACGGTTCGATCTCAAACCAACCTCAAAATCCTTGAATCTTTTTTTTTTACTGTCCTTTAAACGGTCCGGGTTTCAAAACCTTAAAATGACCACATGTATGAAGTTGACTCCCTCGCCCAAAATACTAGTATCTAAACCTATCTACTACACATTTTCATGACCTCTTAAAGAAAAAAATTGATGTGCTAAAATACTTAAATATTAGTTAGAGAATCGATTTTTGAATTCAAAGTCCTTATTAATTTCCTCTTAACAATTTCACTACAACTCAAAAGATAAAACTAAATTAGCAATACATCTCTTTCTTCTTTTTGGTAAAAGCAATACATCACTTTCATTAACTTAAAGGGTGAATAATTTCCATCTCCATTATCTGCCTCTTGCATCTTATCCACCGAGAAAATCTATTATATTTTGGAAACATGCATTCTCTCCCTCACATGAGGGTGGACCTCACATGTGAAAATACAAAATTTTAAAGATAAATATGATTTTCTTTATGGAAAAAAGCTTAAAATAGAAAATAAAAGACACCAATATTAAAAAAATAAATAAAAGTATCATAATCAGCTACGATAGGTGGATTTCATTACTTAAACAACATGACATTATTTTTCATACAAACAACACAAGGTGCAGGAAAAGAACAAATTTCCACAAAAGATGATTTTTTTTAGGTGCACTAATCACCATTTATGGATGGCTGGTCACTCCAATAGGATTGGACCCTGGATTGATGGATTAGAAGAGAAAAAGATGCATAGAGAGAAGTCTGGAGAGTTCTTGAGTAGACCAAAGAGCAAGATGTTACCACACGACCGTGGGCTAGATCGGTTTTCATTTTTAATGATAACCGAAATGGCATCATCATCAATGACAACGCTTGCAAGGTGCTAAACGGACACAATGTTAAAGGAGACGAGAGAGGGAGAGAGGAAAAGTCCATGGTGCTTGAGCTGCCGCTCATGAGAGAGGAAGAGAGTAACTTATAGTCGTAGGTGAGGAGATGGAGCTTATTTGCGACGGTGAGCAAAAATTTGTTTAAATTTGAATTTTGAATTTTCACAAACCCTAATATAGATGTTAGCAGAGCGTGTGCTATGTTGGCAAGTAGGTTGACGTGAGCATTTTTTAATGAGGTGTCTTATATTTATTGGCTGGGAGTACAAGGTTAGCCTCCAGGACTACACAATAATTTCCCCTGTTTTCTAGGAGAATTGGCAAGTGGGAGCACATCGCAATATTCTTCCATGGAAACCCTTCACGGTTCCTTTAATTAGTGCAGTTGTGGTCAATAAGTTCACATATATTGTAACGTTCATAGCTCTTTCAGATTTTTCATTTTTGATAGCTTCAACATCTTATGGCATCTTCTCTAGTAAAAATAGCCAAATATTACGTTTTGACAAAATTTGTGTCAAACTAGCACTGTTTCATAAATATGTAGCAAAATGCCACTTTTTTAGTACTCGAGTTTCATAAAATCGAGTTCTAAATAGTACTCGAGTTCAATGAACTCGAGTTCTTAGGTGAGTCGCCAGCGTGACACTACTAACCTGGAATTTGATCACTGAACTAGAGTTCTTAGGTGAGTCGTCAGCATGACACTGTTGACCTGAAATTTGATCAATTAAAAAAGTAATGTGGTACTTGATATTGCGAAAATTGAGTATCTTTTTAAGTACTCAAGCTTATAAAACTCAAGTACCTTGTTTTTATTTTTTATTATTTTTTTTCTATTTTTTGCCTGGAAATCCCTTTTATCCAAAGCATTCACGAAGAACTATAGCATCTTTCGAGGGTCTTCAAACAAACATAGTATATACAAATAGTTCACTAAATGATCACAACCACCCATCTGGAGAGGGTGGAACCCATCACCTGTCCTTTCATGGTCTTTTAGGTCCACGTGCCAAGTTCCACCCCCTTCATTTCTTTGCTTACACCATAGTAGCATAGTTACCTAAGCTCAATACTAACTAGAAGTAACAGCACTTGACTGAAATAGAAGAAAATGAACCAAACCAAATAGTTCAAATTTTAAAAGTAAAAAACTGGCTGACTAACTGACCCATAATGAGAAATAACAAGCATAGATAGAACTTTGTCAAATCAGATCCACCAAATCCAATAGAGCTAGATTTGGATAGTCCCAAGCGCCTCTCAGTGCACCTCCATGCCAGTACATTTTCCCAAGATGCTTTGCTTCACCAACTTTCTTGAGCCATCCCGAGGCGGTTCAAACAATATAGGTAAAAATGAAAAAAGAAAAAAAAAGTACTCAAGTTTCATAACCTCCGTTATCACATTGCTTTTTTAATTAATCAAATTTCAATCAGCGTAAGTTAGCAGTGTTACACTGACGACTCACTTAAGAACTTGTGTTTACTAAACTTGAGTACTATTTAGAACTTGATTTTGTGAAATTTGAATACTAAAAAAGTTTTCTACATATTTCCAAAAGAGTGCTAGTTTGACACAAATTTTACCAAAACGTGGCTATTTTCACCCATCTCCTCCTCCTAAAATTTAATGTTATTACTACTATATATAAACATAAATTAATAGAGGAATATGTTTATTATGAGTGCTTGATAGCTTCAACATGAATTTTCACAGTAAAATTTATGTGAAGTATGAACAATAAGGTCATTTTATCTTGCCCTATTTGATTATAAATTATATATAATCCGTGTGAGCGGTAAAAACTATAAAGTATGTAAACACAAAGAGAGGTGCTGTTGTTTTTAATTTTGAGGGCCTAAAGAGCAGGGAGTTAAAAGATCTTATTACTTGTGAGGGTTTTTGGTTTACGTAAATATTTTGTAATTTCTATTTGATACAGTAGGTTTATGGATTTGAAACCCAAATTGGACCAAACGGTTGGTCGGGTTAACCAAAAACCAGTCATCATACCGGTTTTTTTAACTAAGAAAATCGGAAAAATAAAATTTTCTATGAACCTTTTAACCCGCAGTTAAACCGTCCGGGTTCCTAAACCGGGCACGGGTTCATCGGTCAGACCTCAAAGCTTGCCCCAAAAATCTTCTCTAAAAAAATGGCCGGTAGACAACCCTTTTTGGCTGGAGCAACATCTTGTTGGTTTCCGATTGAAGCCCAAGCTCCCGTGAATCTCTTATGAAACTCTAATAGCTTACAGTCTAGTGGCGGCTCCAGGAATTTTCTCCAGGGTGTTCCTATTCCACTTTGAAAAATTTTTGGGTTATTTCGGTCTATATCGGGTATTTCGGTAAATACCGGCTGAAATTCAAGATTTGGCAAGCATGAAGTTTGTACTTAAAAAAAAAAAAAAACTCTTAAAATCAAAACAAATTTGCATTCTGTACACCGAAAAACCTCAAAAGGAAAAAAAAAATAATAATAAAAAGGTGCCTGTACAATAAACTATAAGTTTATTTGAAATATTAATAAAATTATTAATTATTGTTATTTAGTTGTTTCATAAATTTTTTTGTCTTTTATAAACTATAATTTATTGTATTGTTGTTTCATTCATTATTAAATTATTAATTGTTGTTTAGCCTAACATAATTTAATTTGTTTGTCTTTTATAATGTATTAGTTAATTAAATTATTAATTATTGGTGTTTAGTTGCTTCATTCATTTTTTTTACTAATTACTAGGAGTTTAGCACACAACCCATTGTACGTTAGCACACACCTCATGTATGCACACACCCCCATCTCTACATGACTTTTACTTTCCCAATTCAGATTCTTTGTTACCACTTTTTTTTTTTTAAGATTTTAGTTCAAAATTTGTTTGGCATAAAAATTTTGAGAGTATTCTTGATATTGCTTGAAGGTGTTCATATTTTTTTTTAAAGGTAAATAAATAAAAAAATTTAAATTATTATATATATATATATATATATATATAAATTCAAGCAAGTGGCGTCGCCACTGTTATAGTCCCTGGATCTTTAGGGCCCGTTTGGTAGATGTGTTTAAAAATTGAAAATTGTTGTTTAAAAATATTTATGAAAATACGTGTAGGTGAAAAAGTGTGTAAGAATGCGTAAAATAATATGTAAGAATGCGTAAAATACTGTTTAAAAACTAAAAATTGTTATTTGGGAAGGGTTGCCAAACACCCCTTAGTGTTTTGGGAGGTTCAGATTTGTTTTGAAGACTTTGGGGCGAGAAACACAGACAGGGAGAAAGAAAGGAGTGAGAAAAGGTTGCTTCTTCTAGTTTCTGAAATGTACTCATGAGATGGCAATAAAGTCTCAAGTCTGACGCAGTAAGAGTGGTTTAGAGCATGTTTGGATTAGGCTTGTTTTGAGTTATATCACTCAAAATTCATAACTCAGTTATGAAAAAATGTAAAACTCACTCTAATTTTTTTGGTTGGCTTGGTTTCTTAATTTTGTTTTCATCACTCAAACTCAAAAATTTTGAGTTTGAGTGATGAAAACTGAGTTTTAGTGGCATAATGGTAAATATTGTGGCTTTATGGGACCCACGGTCAGACAAGTAAAGACCACATGTCAAGCATCTTTTTCTTCTTCATTTTTTCTCTCTGATATTTCTGCTCTCCCTCTCCTCTTTTCTCTTTTCTCTTTCCTCTCTTCTTTCTCTCTTTTCTTCTTCAAGCTGGGTTCTTTCAGCTGCTTCTCTTTTTCTTGTCTTTTTTTTTTTTTTTTCCTTCTTCATGGCTGGGTTCTTTCATCTTCTTCTGTTTTTTTTTTTTTTTTTTTTTTTTTTTTTTTTTTTTTTTCACTTTGGTTTCTTTTCTTCTTTTTCTTCACACGATGATGGCAGAGGGCTTCGATTTCAGTTGTGATTTGCGTTTTAATCGGGTTAAGGTGTGCTTTTTGGGCTTAGAGTTGTGGATTTTGTGGGGTAATTTTTTCTGTTGTTGTTGTTGTTTTTTTTTTTTCATAATATATATGTAAAAGAATTTGCTGTGATGTTAAAGATGTTGGTGGATGGGTTTGATTTTTGGTGATTTGTACTGTGGTGGATGCAAAACAATGGCGGTGGGTTGGATATTTGAGAATTGCAATTGGTGGATTTGTGGATGTTGGAGGTGGTAGAGACCGAAAATGGGAGGAGAAAAGTTTCAGGCTTCGTGAAAGAGGAGAGGAAAAGAAAAAAAAAAAAAAAAAAAGAAAGAGATTGAGGAGAGAGACATGTTACCGTTCTGATCTGCACAGTATATGGGCTCCACCACTTTGTCAAAATTTTGAGTTAAACCCACCCAGATTTGAAACCAAACAAAAATAAGGCAGACTTAAGGAAAAAGTAGAGATAGTGATATGAGATATGAAAATTGTCTGAGTTTGAGTGATGAGAAATGAGATTTGAGAATTGAGTTTTGAGTTAGGAGTAAACCAAACAGGCCCTTAATATTTTGGGGAATAGGGATTTTTTCAAGTTACATAATTATCTCTACCCTCTTGTCATGTCAATATTTATTAGTGTACTTTTCTTTTCCTTTTTTCTAAATTGCATTTTTGTGCTGGCCATTTCACACTTCGACTTGGAGTATTCTTATGACATTTCGTATGTGTTTGGGGAAATTCTTACCTAATCCGGGACTACAAGGTCACCAAGTTGAACTTGTAGTCCCAGCCAATAAGAACAAGACATGTAAAAAAAATTGCTGACCTCATCTAAATAGTACAGCTCATGGAATGATGTGCTGATTTAACGTGGCTGTGTTGATGAAAAAATAAAAAAGCTCAACGTTTGGACAACAAGTTAAAGTTATTAACAGCCACAAGTTAGACTTCACGTGGCCAGCTGTTTTCCAGTGAAAAGTTAGGACAAAGACAAACTTTTAGGGTTCACTCTTGTGAACAAAAGCCACAAAGTTTACTTCTCAGCAGTGCCGACAAAAAAATAAGTGTACAGTGTGAGTGTGTGACCGCAAACAAATGAGTGATTTTTTAGTGAAATCAAGTGAAAAGTTTTAGTGTAAAGAGACAAACTCTTGTTCGCATAAGCATGGAAGAACCCAATTTTCAAAGTAATAAAGGTATAATTTATTTTGTCTTTTTGTGTTTTGTTTCATTTTTTTAAGAATGTATTATGATTTGTTGTGATATGTTTGCTCCTAAATAAAATATATAGAAATGTAATGAGGTATGAATTTAATGTTTTTTTTTTTTGGTGAAAAATTTAATGCTTTGTTGTGATATGTTTGCTACCAAATAAAACATATAAAAATGTATTAAGGTATGAATTTAATGCTTTTTTTGGGTGAAAAATTTAATGCTTTGTTGTGATATGTTTGTTCCCAAATAAAATATATAAAAGTGTATTGAGGTATGAATTTATTACTTTGTTGTGATAAGTTTGCTCCCAAATAAAATATGTATAGTGATATATTTTTTTTTATTATATTCTAAATTTACGCATGTGTATATAAATATATATATATATATATATATAATGTGTATATAAATATATTGGTAGTTATGTCTAATTTCTAATTATATTTGTGCCTAGAAGTGGGGAAGCTTTGTAATAAAGCATACTATAAGATAATTATTGTATTGTAAATTTCTTAATATTTTATTTCTAACATTTATATTTTCATAAAAGTTATTGTAGTTATTTGCAATTCAAGTGATATTGAAGGAATTAAAGATTGTTTGATTGTTGAACGACTAGAAAATAGTGATGACAATTTGTTGGATAAGGTGCCATATACTGAAGTTGAAGCATACAATTTATACAATAATTATGCATTGCGAACAGGTTTTAGTATACGGAAAGGAAAGCCTAGATATTTTAATGGGACAAAGAGCATAAGGCAACGTAAATTTCTATGTTCTAAGGAGGGTTTTAAAATAGATGAAGATCCTTGTGAAGAGAAAAATTGGAAGAAACTAGAGACTAGAACTGGCTGTAAAGCATTTATTCGTTTCACAGTTGAAAATGATGTGTGGAGGGTTACTGCATTTAATCCAGAGCATAATCATGAACTTGCACTATCATCAGAGAGACATTTGTTAAGATCAGGTTGTCGTATTTCAAAACCTAAGGTAGGTTTAATTGATTCCATGGTGAATGCTGGTATAAGTACAAAGAATACTTATTTGTATTTAACAGAAGAAGTTGGAGGGAGTGAGAATGTGGGCTTCACTGAAAAAGATTGTTATAATCATGTGAACACAAAAAAGATGTCAACGATTAGTGCTGGAGATGCTTAAAGCTTATTGAATCATTTTAAGAAAAGGCAGATAGAAGATCCCATGTTTTTTTACACAGTTCAAGTAGATCAAGAAAATCGCATGACGAATTTTTTTTGGAGAGATGGGAGATCAAGAGTTGATTATGATTGTTTTGGAGATGTTGTGGTATTTGACACTACTTACCGCACCAATAGATATAATTTGATTTGTGCTCCATTTGTAGGTGTTAATCACCATTGGCGGAATGTAATATTTGGATGTGCATTTCTTTTGGATGAAACTACTGCTTCTTTCAGATGGTTATTCAAGTCATTCTTAGACTTGATGGGGAATCGATCTCCAATAACAATTTTTACTAACCAAGATCAAGCCATGTCAAATGCTATTGAGGAAGTGTTTTCGAACACGCATCACCGACTATTTTTGTGGCATATTTCAAACCTTTTTTTTTTTATCCTTCAAGCACCTTTTTTTAAGATAACAAATAGAATTTTATTGATGCGTAAGTAAACAAATTATACAACTTAAAACGGTCCTGGCAATGGCGCATACTATGCACATATGTTTGATGGCCTTGTAAATAGTCTCTTGTAAATTACAATGAGAATAAATTGGGTCAGTGGTTGTGCTGATGTTGTTGGCCATTTTTTTTTTTTTCCCAATCTTACAGAGTTCTAGACCAAGTTTCTCTTCAATCTTACGGAGAGAGTAGCTAAAAAGAAAAAAAGAGGCAATAACTCAGAAAAAAATCCTACTGTTTACAAATCTCCAACAACTTCTCAGACTTTCTCGCCGGACTCATTTCCAAAAGCTCTTGTTGTAACTGTTCTTTTGAACAGTAAGATTGGGATTTGGTAGCCTAGAAAATTAAAAGGTAAAACACCCCTTTATCTCAGTTGCAATTCTCACTTGCTATTTTGGCCTCCCCTGTTCCCACCTGCTACAAACAGAGTGTCACGTGTTTAGGCCGAAAGTCGTGTTCAGGGTCATATGGCTAACGCTCCTTCCAAAATCACCTTTAAGCACATATGATTCCATGAAAATGGTGATTACAACATAAATTTGGCATCAAGTTTTTCCTTCTATTTTCTTCGGAACCGAACAGAGGCTAAGAACTTCATTGATGATTCAGAGCACTACAGACATAAACGTAAAACAACAATTAATTGAGTAAGAGTGTAACACACTTTTTGAGCTTTTGAAAGGAGAAAAAAAAATTTGTACGGCAATGGAAACAGTGGTTAATGAAGACATTTACAATTGATTTTACATCCAATTTCTCGACAATTAAACAGAGACTAACACTAATAAATAAGTTCAGTAACTTAGAAAGAGAGAGAGAAAGAGATATTAGAGAGTGCAATTTTATTGTCACCTTTTGAACCTTGTGGATTTTCTTGAACCCGTGCATGCTGATGATCTACAAAATTAAACACAAAACTTGAGAGACGAATTTCTAAGTTTTCAGTGATAAACAAAAAAAAGAAAAAAGCTACAAGAAGGTGAAAAAACCAGTGAGACCATGGCTGTGTCGGCTGAGAGAGAGTTGCAAGAAAGTGATTTTCATTTTTGTGGTGAAGAGGATAAATGAAATATTCAACAAGAAACAAGCGGGATGATTGAAATTTGAAATTTGAAATTGAGGAGAGCTCTAAAACTTTTGAAACTGGTGAAAAAACAATTGAAAACAGCTGGCTAACGGGAAAGTTAACGGGACGTTTGGGACTTTAACATTAACGTTAACTTAATGTCCAAACGTTGAGCTTTTTTTTTTTTTTCATCAGCACAGCCACGTTAAATCAACACATCATTCCATAAGCTGTATTATTTAGATGAGGTCAGCAATTTTTTTTACATGTCTTGTTCTTATTGGCTAGGACTACAAGGTTAGCTTGGTGACCTTGTAGTCCTGGACTAGGTAAGAATTTCCCATGTGTTTGGATCCAGCTTTCAGCTTTTACGTTTGCGTTTTGAAGTGTTTTGCTTCTTCTTTCTTTCTTTCTTTTATTTATTTATTTATTTATTTTTTTTTTCGGTTCTGCTGCGGGGATATAAGAGGGACAGTATGTGCACTGTGCACCACTGTGCGCGTACTGTTTGTGTACTGTACGCGTACTGTTTACACACTTTTTAAATAATTTTTTTATTAAAAATGGGTTCCGTAAAACTATTTATACATTTAAAAATGATTTTGCTACAGTGTTTTCAGTTTTCAATTTTCAGCAATAAGCTCTATCCAAACGGACCCTTCATATATGGATTTTGACAAGAGAATACTATAATTAATTATTTTTGAAAATATTTTTTTTGAGAATTAGAAAAGCATTAACAATTTTTTTAATTATTAAAAAAATATTTTTAAAAACAGATAGCTCATTAACCGGTCCCTTCATATATTTAAATTTAAAGTATAATTTTATTCAATTATATTAGTAAATTAAAGTTTTTGAAATATTATTAGAGAATGGATTTGTTGAAATATTTAAACTAATAGTAGGATAATATTTATATAATTTTCGTAATTAATTAAGAAAATTTTATTTTTATCTTTAATCCATATATAATTAATCAACTATAAATACTATTTTAGTTTATATTCCTAATTTTTCATGTTTATTTTATATTATTTAATTATTAAATAAATTATGACATTATCACGGTCCGACCTCGGTCGAACCTCAGTCTAATCTTAAAGACCTTGAAATTCTCAATCTAATGGTTCTTTGAGCTGTCCGAGTCTGAAAACCATTATCCTTATTGTCCTTGGACATGCTTTATCACTAAACTAGATAAATGTTTGATGTTATTCTCTTGTTTATAGCTAACAGACATTTCTCATATACGCAAATACATTATAAGTTTTATATAAAATATTTTGTAAAAAAAAATAAAAAATAGTTGCATAATATTCATTACGTAGTATTATATCTGACAAAGTTATAGTCAGTGGGCTCAAGAAAAGACTGGATGATGCTAAAGGGAGATAGGTAGAAGAATTGCCATATGTTTTGTGGACGTATCGAACTACACCTCGAAGATCCACTAGAGAGCCACCCTTTTCTATGACTTATGGAGTTGAGGCTATAATCCCTCTGGAAACTAGGTTTCCGACACTGAGAACGAGCTCTTTCATCCCAAACAGTAATGATAATTTACTGGAAAAAAGCCTAGACCTTGTTGAGGAACGGCGAGAAAATGCCATGGTTCAGTTAACTTATTATCAGTAAAAACTCAAACAGGGATATGATTCTCATGTGAAGTTAAGGCCATTGGCCCTTGGAAAGTTGGTGCTAAGGAAGGTCTTGGGTACTGCCAAGCATCCAGCATGGGGAAAGTTGAGACCTAACTGGGAAGGACTTTATCATATCACTTTAGTAGTTGGCATAGGGGCGTATTATCTTGCAAACTTAGATGAAAAAGTTGTACCACGTTCCTAGAGTGTAAATAACCTACGAAGGTACTATTATTAATGAAAGGCACTTCTGCCATCGTGTTTCTGTTGTCATTGTTTTGCGTTGATTTTCATTTCTTTAAGTATTAAAGGAAAATTGGTCATGCCTGATTCCTCGGACCACATATCTTGTAGAAATTGATATTTTTATTAAGTGTTAAATAGAATCTTAGTTATGTCTGGTCCTCGGATCATCTATTTTGGGAAAATTAATACTTAAGTTCATTTTTCTAAGTATTAAATAGAAACTTGGTCATGCCTAGCTCCTCGGACTACATACCTTGTAGAAATTGATATTTTTATTAAGTGTTAAACAAAACCTTAGTTACATCTGGTCCTCAGATCATCTACTTTGGGAAAATTAACACTTCAATTCACTTCTCTAAATATCAAACAGAGACTTGGTTATGTCTGGCTCCTCAGACCACATACCTTGTAGAAATTGATATTTTTATTAAGTGTTAAACAGAACCTTAGTTACGTCTGGTTCTCGAATCATCTACTTTGGGAAAATTAACACTTCTGTTCACCTTTCTAAAGATCAAACAGAGCTTTGGCTATGATTAGCTCTTAGACCACATACTTTGGTGAGATTGATGATTTACTTTGTGCTTGGTTAGTTTCAGGCCATATTCCTTTCGTTTTGGGTTCATGTGTATTCTTATGTACCTTAACTACTTGATGTTGCACGATAAATAATATAATTCTAACATACCAATTATTTATGGAAGGCATAAGTCCATAAAATGAAATTTTCTCCATGATAGATTGCTGCTATTACCTAATGCATTATTGAGACTTACCCTATTCATTTGCGCACTAATCATTCATGTTATGTATACGAATTGTATTGAGATAGAGAATTAAACATTCCCAATAAGTGAAATCAAAATCTTGAACTTGTCATTATGATTGTTTGTGTAATTACACTAGAAGTAAAAGCATAAGAAAGATGACAATAGTAAACTTATATATAAAAAACTAAACTAATGTGAAATTAGGCAAAAAAAATGGAGACAGAGTCCTAGGTTGTTCATGTCTTAGTGTTAGGTGGAAGGTCTTCTGTGGACTTGGTTTTAGGTTCCGTTTTTTCCTCCTCTCCTTTTGGTTTGGGCACGGTCTCTTTGGATTTAGGGGCCACTTCTTTGATGATGAGGGGAGCGTTTGAAGGTTTGATCTCGGACAGGGTCATAATCTGTTTGCCTTTGTCCTTTGCCCCTGGTGCAGGGTCACCCTGTCCATCTTTCTTGCTCAAATTCTTCTCAGTCTTCTTACCTTGCTTCGCTGCTTGATCAGAACCTATAGATGCTTTAGGAGGTGGGATAGGTTCTTGGACTGTGGAAGGTTGTGTAAAGGGCACTGTCTCGAAGGCATTTAGAGAAAGTGGGAGAGCTTCAAATGCTCGGATGTCTAGGGGGACCCACATGTTTTCAGCTTTTCTCCATTCTGAGGTAGTAGGGACCCCAGCAACATTAAGGGCTTCTGCCCATACCTGTTGGCAATAGTCACTACACACCTCAGCGAGTTCCTCAGCCAGCTGAGTCTCAATCTCTTCAACCCCCTTATTAAAGGAAGCCATAGAGGCAGCATCCACAGTCTCCTTGATAGTGCGGGCCGATTCTTGGGCTTGAGCTAATTCACCCTTCAAGTGCAAAATGTCCATTTGGGCAATGGCTAGCTTTTGTCCCTTGTTTTGAAGCTGTATGCGCTGCTTCTCTGCTTGGGTCTTGGGTCTCGGCCATTTTAAGCCCAGCCTCAGCACGTCTCCTTAACTTCCCTTCTTCTATCAGCTAGTCAGCAACCTTTTTCTTCTCCTACTCAGCTCTTCCCAGAGCTCTTTCAGTCTCGAGCCTGATCTTGATCTTGGCATCAGCCTTGTTCTGAGTATCTTCCACCCATTTCTCAGCCACAAAAACCCCCTAGATTGCCTGTGAGGAGATGGTGAACAAGTGCATTGTGACGGGAATAATAAAAAAGTATATATGAAAAAGTTTATATAAAGAAGATAATAAAAATAACAAAGTCGAAATAATGGAATAACATATACCAAAGCCAAATCCCTTTTTAGGAAAAGGAAGAGTTGTGGTTGCCTCATTTTCTCCAGGGCGTCCATGTTCTTTGGTAAAAGGATGGGCTGTTCCAAGGCTTCAGCCAGGTAGTGAGCGTGCCATTTTTGAAATTCCCTTATAGAAGAATGGCGGGAATGGGAGCCCCATCTAGCTCCAACGAAGGTGACCAATAGGATTGAGCTTCGCGCACCTCAACCAATTCATGGCTATCCCTGCTCTCCACGGAGGAGGCTCTAATTTAGGCCTTACCCACCTTTTACTGCTTTTGCTTCTTCTTCTAGGCCAACACCTCTTCTTCAACCTCTTCTGCTCTTTTCTTCTTTTTGAGGTTGGATACGGGAAGAAGGGAGTCTGGAGGAGGGGGAGGGGGTGGGAGATTGGTAGGAAGTTGAGATCCCGAAGCGCCCTTTATAGTGGCTTGCTTACTCCTCCTAGCAAGAAGGTCCTTCAAACTTGTCCCTAGTTATTGAGACATTTCTTCTTCCTCCTTGTCACTGCTATCAACACGCGCAACTATGAAACCCTTGATACCAGAGCCCTCAGCGTATTCATTTTCTTCGTCTGAGATGTTGACAACATGGCCCTTTGAAGGTTTCTCTGCTTCCTCAAGTCGGAATTGATCTATTTCCTCCTCAAGGGATAGTCGAGGAGATGTGGGCTCTTCTTGGATGGCTGTTGCCTCAGGTTGCACTGAAGGAGGGACTGCTTTTAGTGGGCGTACGTATAGGATAACAAAAGGATCGTCCGGTAAATCGTGTGGAACAAGAAAGTCCGGTTTTGAGGCGTTTATCCTTCTACGTCTCTAGTCACACGCGATGATCACGTTTTCGATATCTTGGAAGGTAGTCAATAGCGGTTCGTATCCCAAGATAAGATGGGCAGCCCTCACCTACAAGTCTGCACTCACGAATATCTCGGATCTTAAAACTCTATTGAGGTCCGCAATGCTGGATAGGATTAAACGGGGCAATACGTGCTGTTTATCTGAAAAATGTCCGAGGAGCTAAATGTGGTTAGATCAACAATAAACATCAAATAAAGAGGAAACTAAGATACAATATAGATCTAAATAAAAAAGTTAGGAGGACTAAACTCCAGGCCAGGCAACCTAAATCCTATGAAATCACATTTGGTTTTCCCTCTTCGATTGGACAATGAGGACCGTTGTACCACTTCCCAAAGGTGATTAAGTAGTCGTCCTTCATGCGTTTGTTAGATTTGGGAAGACACGATATGAGCCTAATAATGCTAGACCTAGACTTGAGATAGTACTCTACATCTTTAAATTTGTGACATTCATAAATATGGGCAACGTCGTGCCATGTGAGACTCAAACCCATTTGCTCATTGAGAGCATCGACACAACCGAAAATTCTAAACATGTTAGGTGTACATTGGTCTGGGCATAATCTATGATTCACAGGTATTCACTGGTTACGTTCTTCATGGGAAATGTCATTCCACCTTCCAAAAATACGAGTATGGGAATGACGACTTCCCCTTCTTTCCTATCATCAGCTATGGCTTCTGGGAGGCAGTATCTCAAACCCACATCTTGAGGGATGCGGTATTTGGCTCAAAAACCTTCCATACCGGCGTTAGTATCTGCTAGACATTTGAATCTACCCATTTGCTTGGGGTCAAAATGGAGATTTAGAACGGGAAGGGGTACAGTTAATGGCTGGGACTATAGCTGAGGAGAAAAAGATCTTAAAATAATGAAAACTTATGGGAAAATGAGTAGACGATTCTTCGCAAGCTTCTTAAGAGGAGAGAAAAGGAAAAAGTCTTAGGATTTGATTGATTTTTGGAGTAAAGGGTTGAATCGCGATTTCCTAGGCATTTTAATATATGGGGGGCAGCATTAAATGGGAGTTATCCTGCTAAAAATTTGAAAAAGAACCCAAACCGTTGGATATGCATCTCATCGTTAGAAGTGGAGAACAGGGCGTTACTTGGAGCAATTAATAGGGGCGTTATAAATTTCGAGGTATCAGGGGCAGTTTCAAAAGGAGTGAAATGACATTCTCACGAGTGTCGACTTGAAAAGCATGTGAAGGCTGTGGTGTTGAATCAAAACTTCACTTTTCTCCTCAGATGGGAGAAAAATGAATTTTTGAGGGGCTATTGTGAGGGCTAAAGGTCCAAGGCATGTTCATGGGCCTGGGCCTGACCCGAGGGTATTTACTTGTCTGAGGAGGATATAATGATAGTAATGATACCAATCTTAAAACCCCATAAGCAAACTGTTGCAAGGGAGGCTGTTGGAAGTAATCTGAGAAGGGTCAACTTCTCTGCTAAGTGAGGTGAAGGCCGGATGGTACTCCATAGTGATAAGAATGATATTCTTGAAGGTCTCGCGGATGAAGATGTACTCCACAAAGGCACAGAGAGGAAGAAGGACTGAAAAATATCTTATAGAAAGTTGTTACCATCGCATTAAAGACTTTGCACCTACTTCTCTGGCCGCATTAATGAGGAAATGACAAATCTCATGATTGGAAAACTTATAAATCTCATGCACCCCAAAAAAATCCAAATAATTTTCAAATTTCAAAACAAAACAAAAAATCAAATAGATTTAAAAGAATTTTAGATTCTTTTTAGAGTAGAAATATCTTCGAAAATTTGGGTAAGCATTTTTGTTTCTTCTTTTCTTCTTCCACAAGAAAAAAAAAAAAAACTATTTTTTATTTTTTTGAAAAATGCTTTTAATAGTTTTTTGAATTTTTTTTTTGTAATTTAAAATTTTCAAAATACCATTACGTGGCAATTCAATCAACCATTTATATGTACTTTTCTTCACATAACCTATTTAATGAGTCAAGTAATATATATATATATATATATATATATATGTATGTATGTATTTGCGTTTAATGCATTTAAACATTCAATGGTTATGACTAAAGATATTTCCTAAATCATTTCCTTGTCTTGATATTGTTTAGACTTAAACTTACTTTCAAATGTTAATATGTCTATCATAAATATACATAATCTCATTCTCCCCCCCCCCCCCCCCCCAACCTCTTAAATATACAAAAAAAAAAAAAAAAAAAGGAAAAGAATTAAACAAAACTTACAAAAGGTGCAATTACCTTAAACTGGTCCTCTTAATTTATTTCCTCAAACTCATCGTCGCATATTATCAACTAGAAATCAATTAAGTACTTGCTCTCCTTCAACTCAATTAGAAATCATCTCGCTTTCATCAATTTTGGTTCCCATGGCAACTCACATAACTTTTTCTTTTCAAGGTTAGCTTTACATAACATTTGAGTGCTAGAAAAATTGAGGGCATGAAGAAGGTGTTGATCTTCAACTACAAGAATACCATTTGGCTTTATAATTCAAATTGGTATATTTATTTAAATGAAAACCATTACTTTTTTTTTGATTGAAATGATAACCATTACTTAACATGCTAATCTAATAATTGTGGGTGGTGTGGAATCCTAAAAGGCACCCACCTTGATAAAAGATTAATCCCAATGGGTTTTCTTTTTAAATTTAAAAATCTCGATAGTTTTATATATATATATATATATATACAAGATAGAAATTATATTTTAGTCTAATTTAAGTGCATATGTGTGTGAAGCTATTTTCTGAAAACTTAAACCCCAGTCCTTATCTCCCTACACACACAAACACTTATACTTATAGAGTGACCATCACACCAATTGTACACGTTTGTAAAATCTCAATAGTTAAAGGTTAAGAAAATGATCTCTCTCTCTCTCTCTCTCTCTCTCTCTATATATATATATATAATCAATTAATTAATTATTTAGGTATAGTTTAAAAACCATGTAATGAAATAAATTTATTAAAAACAATAATATGCCCACAGTATTTTTATAAGAAATTTTAAGTAGCAGCTTGTTACTTACCATTAACGGTGAGCAAGAAAATAATGTCAATGATGGATTCAAATTAAAACCAATAACAATTTGTCACCTAAATTAGTGGTGAAAGTATTGCGAAAATGTTGTAGCCGTAACACTTCTCATAAAAAAAAAAAAAAAAAAAAATTGACAAAGGTTGGCAACAAACTTGATTGTAGCTCAAGGCTACAACTTTATTCAATATCTTTTTATTAAAAATGAATTTTGACAAATGCACCACTTGATTATATTTTCTTCTTATATTTTCCATGTTTGCAACATTTCAAAAAAATAAAAAATAAAAAAATCAATAGCTATCTCATCAATCAAATATTTTAATTTCAAGTTTTTGTAATTTAAAGTTATACATAAAAAATAAGTTTATAGATCAAATAGTAAATACAATCCGATTAACAAGAAATTTTACATGTGCGTTGAGAACATAAAGAAAATGTAAACTAACGGTTAGATTTTCAAAATATGTTGCAATGTTAATTTTTTAAATGAGGGTTGTAACCTTAGGCTATAACCAAGTTTGTGGCCAAATTTTGTCCTTAAAAAATAAGCATTTTGATTTTTTTTTTTAATTAATTGTGAATTTGTGATAGATTTAATGTCAATGGTATTTATTTTTTTTTTTGAAAAAAAATAGTATTTAATTTTGAGTAATGCTACAAACATGAACTATTTTACAATATTTTTACAAACAGTTGATGTGACTAGCTTCTTATTGGTTTTCATCGAATCCCACCATTAACATTACTTTTTATTTACCAATAACTACTCACTATTCATCACATCAGCATTTTATAAAAAAGTTTATATCTCTAGTATTACCCTTTAATTCTGTGTTTGGGTGATGGAGAATCTAAAAGGCATCTACCCTTTATTTTTGAGTTGAAGATAAAACTAATATGAATAGTATTAAATTTTGTATCACGGTTATCATAACATTTAGAAACTGCAGGGTGTTGGGAAAATTTAATATTGATACATTAAATTTTTTTTTTCTATATGTACAGTTTCAAAAACTTGTAATGGAAAAGTTTATATATTTTAAATTTACTTTTGGATTCTTTCTAAATTGTAATAACATTAAATTTTATAACACGTTTATCATAACATTTAGTAAGGTAATATTTTTTTTTTTAAGTTTATGGGGAGAAGCATAAAACTTAACATGTATAGTGTCATTTTTTTTAGTTAAAGAAGCTTAAATAATTGGATTACTTTAAGGAAACTCAGCATACATTTCCTCTTATGTGAAATAAAATAATTTTTTATTTTGGCTGTTAATCGAGTCGGCATTCAGGGACGGACCTACAGTAGGGTAGGGGGCAGGGGAATGAGAGCTAGTATATATATAAGTTGAAATTTTAAATTTTGGTTCTAATAGACCCCCAAATTATATATATATATATATATATATATAAAATTGGTATACTTATATAATCTGAAAAATTAAGATTTGCCCTTATATATATATATATTTTTGGATCTCCTCTTCTGAAATATTTAGATATTGACCCACAAGAAAAATAAATAAATATGGACTGAAAGTATAACATCAATAATCAACAAACTCTCATCCAAAAAAAAAAAAAAAAAAAATAACCAACAAACTAAAATTAACTACAAAATAAAAAATAAAAAATAAATATGGACTGAAAACCTAAATTACAATTCCCAAATTTTTACCCTAACGTCACTCTTCCTCCACTCAACCTCAATGCCTCCATCCCTGTTAGCCTGCTGCAGCTGTTCTTTTCCTCAGATAAGATCCAGTGTTGCTATTGCTACTACTGCTCCTCAGATCCTTGATCTACATCTACTGCTGTTCACACTCACACATGAGTCTGGTAAATTTGAGAAATTCCTCTCCTCTTTCAAGTTCATATTTGTGTTTTTTTGTCTTTGCTATATTGCTCTGCCTTTGACCCTCTGCCCTCTGCGTTTTTTATGAACTATGGTGTGTTGTGTGGACCGTAGTTTGTGGCTTTGTATTGTGTAATTGTGGTTTTATGTATGGACCTGTGTTTGTAACTTTTTTTTGTTTTGGTTTTATCTATAAAGACATAAAGTGGGACCACTAGGACGTGAGTACTATGATTGTGAATTTGTGAGACTAGTCTTTAGTAAGTGATTGTTTTGTGAGACCAAAGTCTTTGGTCTGTGATTGTTTTGGTTTTATAAAAAACTGTCTTTGTCACTTTGTGTAATGTGGCTAATATTAGTAATATATATGAACTTGTGAACTTTGTCTTTGTCACTTTGTGTGATGTGGCTAATATTAATAATATATATGAACTTGTGCTTGTCTGTTTGTGATTGTTTTGGTTTTAATTTTTTTTTTTTTGTTGTTGAAAAGTCCCTTTTTTTAGTTGGTGTATAGAACTATGAAATATGGAAATAATGAAACATTTTTTTTTTTTATTTGTAGATCATGAGTAAGTCCACCACGGTATTAAATTTTTTCAAAAGAAAAAAATCTAAATAATTCTAAAGTCATAGCTAATGATGCAAGATTGCCAACCTCTAGCGTTGATGTCCCAGTTTCTGAAAATCTCCAAACAGAAGTTCCAAATGTCACCATTGATGAAAGTACAGGTTTTGTGCATGATCCTAGAATGCGTAAGCATGTATGGGAATATGATGCTAATGAACGGGATAAAAATTCTACGAGCTTACATTAATCTTGGTCCATACCAACCTAAACTAGATGAGTACAAGAAAACTAAATTTAGAAGTCATTCTCGGAAATTTTAACATTGATGGTTTGCAATTAAGTCATTTTGTACATGGCTTGAATATTCACCTAGTAAAGATGCTGCTTTTTGTCAACCATGCTTTCTCTTTGACAAGCCAACTAGGAATTATAGGAGTCATGTATTCACAAAGAATGGATTTTGGAATTGGAAGAAAGTTAATAATAGAAATAATTGTTCCTTTTTGAATCATATGGGGAAAGAACCTAACTCCTTTCATAGGGCTTCCGAGCAAGCCATGACAGATTTGATGAATCAGTCTCAACACATACAAAAGGTACTTGAAAGTTTCAATTCTGATCAAATTGCAAGCAATCGATTGCAGTTAAAGGCCTCAATTGATGTTGTCAAAGTGCTTGCATTTCAAGGACTTGCTTTTAGAGGACGAGATGAAAGTTTTGATTAAATTAATTGTAGGAATTTTCTTGAAATATTGGATTTGGTGGTATCATATAATGAATATGTTGCAGAAGCGATAGAGAAAGCTCCCAAAAATGCCTCTTACAAATTGTTAGGGACATATGAGATGTAATTGGCTAATCCTTTGACAAAATGCACTTTGTAATTTGGTAGATCTAGGATGGTTTAAGACTTTAAGAAATATGTTATTCAAGTCAAGTGTTAAAACTATGCAAATTTATCCAAGAAACAAGTGAAGAAGTGCTATTAATAAAAGCTCAATAGATGTCTCGACAAATATCTTGACAGAATCCTATCTATCGAGATTTAATGTTGAAGCTCGATAGAAACTCGACACAAGTTGTATCTGTCGAGAATTACCAAATCAAAATTTTCAGATCTGATTACATGCATATCCTTGAGTATTTGTGCAGGGTTTCTTTTCTCACAATCCTAGACATATATAAGGATTATTTTAAAAGCCATCAAAAGTGATGCAAAGGTTGTTGCACTTGTTGTTACACGCATATTGTGACCGGAGACAAAAATTGCTCTAGTTCATCTTTCTCTTTGTAAAAACTACTGCGTCTTTGCGCCAAGGGTTTTGTGACCAAGGAGTTTCTTAATCTTCATGTTGATGAATTGAAGAACTTTTCAGCCAACATCTTCTTCAAGTTGGTGTGTTAGTCATACATCGGGATCCATGCATCATTGGTTAGTCATTTACTGAGATTTGTGCATTGAACGGAGAGATTTCCACTATAATACAAGTCTAACTAGGTATTGGGGTAAGGATTCAACTGTAGGTTGGTATTAGGTACTGGGATTCCTTTTACTTGTAACCTCTTATGATTGATAATAATGGATTCTCGGGAGTTGTGACCTTAAATTCATCCGGTGGAGTTTTGCCTCGAAGATTTTCTTCATTCGTAAACAAATCACAGTGTCAAATTTATTTTCCGCTGTATTTAGTTTAATTGGTGAATTGTTTGTGCTACCATGCTATTGCATGTTAAGTTGACTTAATTAATTAACTTGGATAATTAATTAATTAATTTGTCAAAGGGGTCAATACATTTTTGGTGTATCACAAATCACCAAAAATCCAAAAGAAAATCTTACATGTATTTTCAAACAAGGTGAAGAAGGCAATTTGTGAAGAAATTGATGATGCAAAGTTTTGCCTAATTGTTGATGAAGCTTATGATTAGTCAATGAAGGAGCAAATGGCTATTGTTACAAGATTTGTAGAAAAAAATGGTTTTGTTCGAGAACGTCTTTTTGGAGTAGTTCATGTCCTCGATACTATAGCATTAACCCTAAAAGATGAAATATATTTTGTCTTGTCACATCATAGTCTGGATATTCAAGATATTTGAGGGCAAGGATATGACGATGTAAACAATATGCGAGGTGAGTGGAATGGATTAAAAGCTTTGGTTTCAAATGATTGTCCATATACTTACTACATTTATTGTTTTGCACATCACTTGCAATTAGCATTAGTGGCAACATTAAAAGAAGTTATTCTTGTTCAAATTTTTTTTAATAGATTATCTTCTATTGTCAATGTTGTTGGTGCGTTATGCAACTGTGCAACTAAAAAGTGCTTATGCTGATCAAATTGCATATCTTGTTGAAATTGGTGAGCTTGAAACTGGAAGATGACTTAATCAGATTAGCACATTACAACGGGCAGGAGATACTCATTGGGGTTCTTTCTTGAGATCGATTTCCAGCTTGGTAAATATATTTAGTTCAACATATGAAATTTTACTTAAGATCATCGAGGAAGAAAATACTACTTCCCAACAAGAAGCAGCATACTCATGTTATCATGCTATGATTTCCTTTGAATTTGTGTTCATTTTGCATTTCATGAAAGAAATTATGAAGATCACTGATGCACTTTGTCAAGCTTTACAGTGTCAATCTCAAGACATTTTAAATGCCAAGAATTTTGTTTCATCCACTAAAGCACTTATTCAAAAATTCAGAAATGAAAAGTGGGATAATTTACTTACCAATATGAAATCATTTTGTGAGGCATGCGACATAGATGTCCCAGATATGAATGCTCGTTATGTTGAGAGAGGAGGTCTAGCTCGTTATCAACAAGATGACTTCACAATTGAGCATCATTGTTGGGTTGACAAAAAAAACACTATTATTTCTTATTACATTAGAGCATTTGCATCAACTCATGCAAAATTTATGTCTATTTTAGCATAATAACTTTTTTTTTTTTTTTTATATTCTCACTTTTCAAAATACTTCACATCAGATTATTTAGGAGTAATTACAACTTATCCACATGTGGTTTGCCCTAAATTTAAGTTACCTACTTGGGGTTTAAAATTTGTAACTTTGCCCGCCTGAGATTTGTTCCGTCAGGGTCTATAACCCATCTCTAGACTTATCCATTAAAAACATAAAATATATGACAAAACCAAAGAAAAAAAAATCAAAAATTGCTTTATAGAATTTTTGAAACTTACTTAAGAACTTCAATAGAACACAAAAATTATCCAACTGAACTATTCCAGCTATTGTTAACACTCTCTGCAGCAATTATACATATCCAAAACCTGCTAACCTGGCATACAAATTAGAACATCACAATAGCAGAATTAGCCAAACGTAGAAAATAATCACTAACAAGAGATAATGGATGGAAATTCATGAAGAAGAATGAAACCCCAACCTCACCCCTCTATTCCTTCCTCCAACCCTTCATCTTTTGTCTCAACAAAATAATAGACCCACTAAAAAAATCCCAATACTGTCCTCTTCTCTTAACAAAACAAACTCACTTACAATATCCAAACTTCTTGCATCATCTAGTGATATCAAACGAAAACAAAATAAGAGGTGAAAGTGAGTTCTAGAAATCTACCTAGCAATGGCATTGTGAATGGAACAAATGTATTTTATACCCATCAAAATTAGAACACTCAGATAGAACTCGAAAATTCCAGGTGGCCCTCGTACTAGATTCTACTCCAAATCCCCTTTAAATGCCAAATCCAAGAGAGAGAAAGCAGAGATAGAAAGGGAAAGCTTGAGGCAAGAGATAGAGTAAGGAGGCCCACCATGGGTTTGGATCGGCAAGAGAGAGAGAGCTTGGGGTTTGATAGATCGGGCGAAGGGGAAGCCACTGCCGTTGGTGGCAATTGTGATGAGCAATAAAGAACAACCCTTTGAAGCTTTCAACTAGGTCTTGTTTGGCTATGTGTGAGAGAGAGAGAGAGAGAGAGAGCGAGAGAGAGAGAGAGAGAGAGAGAGAGAGAGAGAGAGAGAGAGAGAGAGAGAGAGAGAGAGAGAGACGGTTACCTTGTGTGTGAGAGAGAGATAAATATCCTCTTGGTACAAATTGATATGATAGAGAGATAGAAAAAACATCATCTTTACAAGCCTAAATTGCCAATTTTTGTGTTCTATTGAAGTTCTTGAACCAAGTTTTTTGTGAATTTTAAAAATCAATTCTTAGATCTTGTTTGCTTTCATTTTGTATGTTTTTTATTTCATGTTTTTAACAAGAAAGTCACGTACCCCTAACGGAACATACCTCAGGTGGGCAAAGTGTCAAATTTTAAACTACAGGTAGGTAACTTAAATTTAAGACAAACCACAGGTAAATAAATTGTAATTACTCCTATTATTTATTTTACACAATATTTCATTAGAATACTATTTCCTTATCATTTTTTATTATTATCTCAAATCATCTCTCTCTTCCTCAACCAAAAGCCACTACCCTCAATTTTAATAATTTCTAAAACATTCATTTGCATAGCTACAATAATTGTGTAAATTTGTCCTATGCATTGTTGTACAAAAATACATTTGTGCTATACTGATCATGTAAATTTGCAAAATAACATTTGTGCTACAATAACTGTGTAAATTTACATAATTACTATAGCACAAATGTATTTTTGTACAATGATACATAGATTGATGTGGGTGTATTTTGGGGTTGATTGGATAAATATGGGGCCTTATGTTATTTTTCAACTAATGCAAATGCTATTACAATGAAATTAATGTAATATTGCACGAGAGGGGTCAAATATAAAATTGTAAAAAAAACCCCCTATATATATATAATTCTTAAGACTTGGGGGCCTAGGCCCCCACCTAGTTCCGCCCTTTCCCCTAGTAGAGAAAGGCCTCTAAATTTTGAGGCAATAAAGAATTTTTTATTTTAATATATATATATATATATAAGTGGTACATTTTTTTTTCTCCACTCTTAAAAATGTCCAAAAAATTGAGTGATATTCAATTTTATTACATAGGTCTTACAAATTGATATGTTACAAATTACAATAAGTAATTTAATATACTACTTTATTATCTTGTTGAAGTGTCATCAATCACATCCACTGTCATATCAACTTTAAGTTTTTTTGTACAAAAAATATTGTAGCTTTAGAGCATCCACACCAATTCTACTAAAATAGAAAAAGTGGAATAATTTACACAATTTTCCCTGAAAACAACCAACATTAATGGGTGTATAAATATGCATATTTTCCATGGTTTTAAAAACTGGACCAATCGTTTTAACTGGTTCAACCAGGAACCGAGTATCAGTCTAGTCCAGTAAAAACCAATAAAAAAACCAACCAAAATCAGTCAAAACCGGGTTCAACTGGGAACCAGTGTCAAACCATTTTTGCCCCAGTTTGATTTTTAAAACCATGATATTTATACATTTCTTAAAACAACCGTGTATATTTACATGGTTATTATAGTTATATATAATAGTAGTTTATTCTTTTTTCTCTCTCTCATCGCTGCTCTTGTTAAACTCCCTCTCTTCCCCAACGTCCCTAGCAGCAACAACAACAATAGAAGAAGAAAAAGAAGAACCACCCAACCACCAACCTAGTACCATCCCACCACCGCCACCACAACCCATTTCAACAGTTAATAATCCACCACAAAATTGAGCCAAATTAACAGAAAATAAAACCAAAATCAACCCAAACCATTGGAAAACCCAACTCAAAATCAACGTAAACCAAAATCAAATCAAATCCAAACCTAACAAAAAACCCACATGAAAAACATAACCCAAAAAGAAAAAAAAAAAAAAGGACTTATTGCTGCTACTGCCTAGATTTGCCACCATTGTTGCCGCCAGATCTACTGCTGTCACACCATGTGTGTTTGGGTTTGGGACATGAGAGAGATTCAAGGGAGGACCAAAGGTGAGAATTGGAATTGAGAAAGGTCGTTGAGATGAGAGATAGATATCTTAAAAATAAAATTTAGCTACAAAATTGGTTGTAGTCTTAGGCTATAAACTCACTCAATAAAATAAATATTACTGCATATTTTGAAAATCTAACCGTTGAATTGCATGTTCTTTACACTTTTAATACACATGTCAAATTTTGTATTAATCGGATATTATTTATTATATAATCTATAAGCTTATATTTTGTGCATAATTTTAAATTACAAAAACTTGCAATTTAAAAATTTATTGATGACATAGTTATTGATTTTTTATTTTCTTGAAATTTTGCAAACATGGAGGATATAAGAAGAAGATGTAATTCAATGGTAGATTTATCAAAATTCACCTCCAATAAAAAGATATTGAGTGAGTTTGTAGCATACGGCTACAACCGATTTTGTAGCTAAATTTTGTCCCTATCTTAATGAAAGAGATAGATATTAATAAAATAATAATAAATATTATTTAAATAAAATAGAGTGTATAATGGATAATTCGATGTGAGTGTTTTGGAAAAGTGATTGTGATTGAATAAAATAAAAAAAGTAGGTTTTTATGCTAAAATGGATGGAAATTTTAGACAAAAGAAAAAAAAAATGCCAAAACTACTACAAATTTTGCAATAAAAAATTTACAAACTTAACATGAATATTATTATTGTCACTTAAAAAATATAATAAATAAATGTTTTAATTACCTTTTTCTAATTAGTGATATCTCAGTTTGTATATAGTAAAAATTCATAATATACCTAACATCTTTCGTGTGACTTACCCATTTTAAAAAGTAAAATTTTTTAATTTTAAATAATAAATAATAAATATTTGTAATGTATAAAAATATTTGACTAAATTAATTATTTATAAACTAAATATTATTTAAGAGATATTTAAAATTGAAAAAAAAAAAAACCACCTAAACCATCGCCTTTTAGACCTCAAGTTAAATAATAATTATAAAAATTCGCCTTTTCTTTTTCTTCCACTGAATTTTACGTGTAGTGGTTTTATGGTTACAAACTTTTTTGAGATAAAACTTTCATGTCGTCGAGGCGAAGAGTAATTTTAGTTTTTTTTTTTTTAATTATCCAAAAAATAAGAGCAGTGTTAATATATACCATATATATATATATATATATATATATATACATATATATATATATATATATATATAAATTAATGGTTGTCCTACGTACATTTGACCAAACCCAACACGTGCTTCCAGTACTTATAAAATCTAATTGTCAATCTAACATTCAAATAGGCATCCAACTTCTACCCTCTCCCATGTCAACGTAGCTAGGACTGTTCTATACATGATGAAACCAAAATAGTAGAACATTCTATATATAAGAAAACAAGAAAAAACACAACAATGGTAGCTAGCTAGACACAACAAAAATGAAATTATTATGATAATTCTAGATATTAGTACCTGATATGATTTATTTGGATTGAATTGTTCAAAAGGAAAAAATCTACAAGTACTTTTAAGATGCTTTCTCATGCTTTGGATCATTTTGGATTCGGGGTGTGACAATTCTTAATTAAACATGCAAGTTTTCAATTATATTTACAAAAGCAGCAGTATCATTGGCTAGACAGCTATGGGTGCATGGAATTGATACTTGAATTGATCATATTCAGCTCCATCCATCCAAATTTAGTCATGGTGGCTCTCTGGCTTACCATCAGGCGGGGGTGCCTCTTCAGCTTCAGTCGATGCGTGGGATTGCAAAAGGGGTTCCTTCATATGTTCAGGGGAGTCTACGTTTGCGGCTGATTCCCCAACCTTTTTATCCTTTAAGCGCAAAGAGATGCTCAGTAAGGGGAAAGAGACGCTCTTAGTTGGCTGGGATTCAGTGGCAGTGGCTGCTGCAGCGTTAGCCACATTTCTTCTCCGTATGGGGAAAGAGACGCTCCTAGTTGGCTTCGATTCAGTTAAGGCATTAGCGCCGTGTACCAAGATCTCGTTTAATTCCTCATCCTCCGATGCATTTCCCATGTGGAAATGCTTCAATGAATATGAAGCATACGCATACAAGACAAGGCACATGAAACTCAGTATTGCTAAAGTCAGATAATACCTGTCGAGATGACTTGTGTTTATGGAATCCTTGAACCAGCTTCTACACAGTAAAACAAAAGGCACGCTGATGAAATTCCCTAAGCCTAACACACAATCACTGAACGATGGACCGTAACTCCTCAGTGATATAGCGACATGCTTATAGAAGAATTCCTGAAGCCCATCAGTGGCAAGTCTTTCCATTAGTCCTAACAAAATAAATTGTGGAATTAACCAGAGGACACTCATAGAGATAGTCTAATCAATATTATCTTCCTTAAGGGCCCCAACCAAATCTAGTCGGTGGACCTCTACCTGCCAAGCTACAAAGCAACATAATGCAGAACAAATCATCCCGACACCAATTCTGATCCGTGTAACATGTTGTTGTCTTGCTTTCTTGGACAAAAACATGTTTGATATTATGTAGCGTATAATGGACCTAAGGGCAACTAAAACTTTTAAAGGAACCTCGATATCATCGGCAATGTAAAAATCCATGTTGCTTGTTTGTTCATAAAAGAAAGTGTTTCCGGTAGCTACAACCAAACTACAGCCGAGAAAGCTTGTCCAAATAGGTATCAAAGTAAAAAGGCGCTTAAATTCCCTCACTTGTTCAGCTGTGCAAAGATGCCCAAGAAGTTCTTGTTCTTTTTGTTCTTTTGGACTGACTGGGGGTGTTCTTTCATCAATTACTGCAGCTTTGTCTAACCTTCTGTATTCATTATAGAAAAGAGTGACGTTATGGATGTTTCAAATTTTATTACATAGTGTTTAAAATTGAAGTATCACCAATAATAAAATAAAATAATAATACACATTCATTTTTTTAATATTCATTATTAAGGTTGTTTAAGTTCACTAATCATGCTCACTACTACAACTATGTGGACAAATATGGTTGATGTCATTGCACCTATATACAACATATATATAAATATTGAATAACTCTTTTTTACGAAAGATAGGGAAAAATACACCCGAAACAGGGTATAATTCCTCCGAAAGATAGTGTGTGAGAGATATTTTACCTTAGAAATGGAGCTTTAGGCAACAAATATGTTTGACCATGGCTCTTCTCGATCAGTCCTGGTTGTGGTTTATGATTTTTCCAATAAAACCCTTTTTCTGTACGAGGGAAGTTGCGACTCCGATTGTGTCTAGCTGCCATTAAAACTCGAAGAATAATTCTAGAGGAGCTCCCGTTTGGTTTGTGGAGTTTGTAACAGGAGAGACCATAGCCAAACAAGAATAGCAAAAGAGATGCTCCCATCACCAAGGCAGAAACTCCGAAGGCCATTTCCCATGTAGCATTTGGAAGGGAAACGAGAACAATAGTGGCTGCAGAAAACCTGGCAATCTGCCACAAAATATATGTACGATCATCTATTTCTTCCTGCTTTTCTTCGGTTGGATTTTCTATCTCATCACTCAATTGATCAGCAAGAAAGGCTCTTAGAGGTGGGTCTTGACCAGCCATACCCACTACTAGAATCACCGCTGCAGCATAAAACACGTCAATCTGCCCAGTTGGATGAAGGTACTTAGCTGAGCACCATAAGAGCATCAATCCCTGCAATATACATAAAATACAATCTGATGATATGTGGATATTTGTTAAACGTCATCACTAATATTGTATTTTGAAAGGTGGCTCTATTCTTGGTTGAGGAATACTACTATCACAAACATTTTTATAAATTATTAATGTAATAAATTATGATTAATTTTAAATTGGACCTATTACTAACATCACACTTTTTTTTACTAATAATTATTTGGAAAATGATAAAATGTTTATAAAAATGTTTGTGTCTGTAGCATTATTTTTCTTAGTTTCACCACGTGGGTCTTGCCCACAAGGGTAAAAATATTTGAGTGTGATTTGCACAACACATGCTAAGAAAATCTAAAAAAACTATGTGAACACAATTTTTATTATAATCCTGATATATCAGTGAATTATGAAAGAAAAGAGTGATACAAAATGCATTTCTGTTTAGGATTTTGTGTGAACAATTTTTTTTTCTTTTACTTAGTAGGAATTTGTGTGAACAATAAGGTCTTTTTATCTTGTCCTATTTGATTATAAATATATCGTTTGTGTGAACAGTAAAAAAGTTTTATTTAAACACAAAGAGAGGTGCTAGCTATTGTTTAAGTTTGAGGGCTTAAAGTTAAAGAGTTTGAGAGGCTTAAAAGATCTTATTAATTGAGGGTTTTTATTGATTACACAGATGATAGATACTCTGTAGTTTCTATTTGATATATAGTAGATTTATTCTCATTGTCCTTTGGCATGATTTCTCATTGAACCACATAAAATGTTTGGTGTTTTTCTCTTGTTTATAACCAACAGATGTCCAGCATAATACGCGAATACATTATAAGTTTTACATAAAAATATTTAATAAAAGGTTATTTTTATAGTTCTATAATACTTATTGGGTGGTATTATATTTGGCAATTAGTTATATCACATGTCATTAAAAAGGAAAGAAAATATGAATTATTATAATTAATATAATTCCGTAAAAGAATATATTGTTTGAATAATAACTCACAAATATTTTATTATTTTGACTAACTTAATTACTTAACCACATAATTATTTTCTATATTTTTTATTGTGTATATTATTTAATTTTCTTTTGTGTTCTATTATTTTTTATTGTTATTATTTTCAATTGTGGCTATAATAACAAAATTTGATCAAGAATGTCATATTCCAAGTTAGTTGTTTTAATTAATATAAATAATATAAAAATATCCATATAAATTATCAACACTCTAGTGTCTTAGTGGCATTGCCTTGGAAAATTCCACATTTTCTCCCTCCCAACTTAATTGAGCAAAAACAAAAATCATATAAATTCCCTTTTATATTAATAATTAGTGTCTCACTTATAAAAAATTAATACTTAGGAATAAATGCATGTACTTCATTAAGCACATGTGAGAATAAATTAATATTTTTTCAAAAATGAAAGAAAAAATCTAATATTTTTGCTGAATAGAAAAGAATACTAAATATAATTAAAGCAACGATTAAAAAAAAATTCTTAGGTAGAAGGTTAAATGAAGAGTATTCTATTTTCTTATTAATGAACGCAACACATGGAAAAACCTTAAGTTATTGAAACTTGGAACAAAATGGGTGAAACAAAAAAAAAGTTGAAATAATATATACTTGTAACATTTTATTTTGATGATTTATCAGCCAACAAGTTAATTTACATGTTTTTTTTTTGAGAGAGTTTTCAATTATGGCGTCCCCTTCTGATGATAAACTGATGATAACTTTTTATCATCAGACTAAGATGCCAATCAATTTTTGGTGTAAACGGGGATTAAATCTCAGATTTCTTATACAACTATTAGAGACTTTACCTGTTGAGTTAATTAGAACCCACAGTTAATTTACATGTTGGTAAGTCATTTGAGGTGTTATATATATACTCTGCTAAGTGGTTGCCTAGGATTTTTATTAAAACTAGTGTCGTCCCACGTTATACGCATGTGTGATATAAATTTTGAAACATTTGATAAGAAATTATTATTAGAGATGTTGCATCTACAGCATTTTCACAATAAATTATAGGTGGTTAGTTGTTATTAATTCAAATTTTGACCTATCACTGAGATTACCACTGAGACTCCCTTAATTTCACAACATTATTTTATGACTAATTTGTAATACTCATTTAAGTATTATAATATAAGAGGAACAAGCTAAATTATTTACATGTCAATATAAAAAGGGAAAAATGTAAATTTGTTAGCGTAAATTGGCTTATATTAATTACCTTTCTAACTTAAGAACATTATTATTCTCTGTATATTCTTGATTGTGAGGTTAATTTTCTATGTTGGATTTTGTATTTTTTTTTTTCTCTAAATGTGTCACATGGTTTAGTCTTAGGTTACTAAGGTTAATATTTAATGGACTAAAATGTTAAATTTTAAACTTAGTGGACTAAAATGAAAATTCACCCTAACTTATAAGGTGGAGAGAGAGAGAGAGAGAGAGAGAGAGAGAGAGAGAGAGAGAGAGAGAGAGAGAGAGAGAGAGAGAGAATAAGGTGGAAGTCTAAGTAAAAATCTTTGCATAGGTGAAATGTCCTTTCAAAAAATAATGACACATGATAATAATTAAAATATAAGTTGGAAAACTAATTGGAATAATTTTCAATAGATCCACTACATTGATCATATATATAGAACTTCATGCTCTTAGACATGAAGTAGGAACTTCATACTCTTAGACATGAAATTCCTACTTATATATATATATATATATATATATATATGTGAGAGAGAGAGAGAGAGAGAGAGAGAGAGAGAGAGAGAGAGAGAGAGAGAGGCCACTGCCCCTCTAAATCCTCTAAAAAGTCTCCGTTCACCCTCTTCTATTAAATATTTTTTTGGTTTTGAATTTCGTTTTTCATTTTTTATATTTCCCTTAAATATTTTGTATAAGTCAAACTTAATTCAATAGTATAGAAAAAAATGTTTTCTATTTTATTAGTGCCTTTTAAAGTTAAAAAGATAGAAAAGAAAACTAAGATTAAAAAAAATTAAAGAAGAAAAAGTTTTATAATAGTAGGAAAACCTTTATTATAAAAAGATGTTACCTTTAAAAGGATCAATAGCTCAAATTCTTTATATTATAATTTATTATTTTTCACAAAAATCAATGTATAAGTAGTAAAATTTAAAATTTATTATATAATAAATTCCACAATATGATATTATTTTAAGTTGAACTCTAATGTTTTTAGATTCCCAAATAGTTACAATATGACTTAAAATTGTTATGATTTAATTATTTTATATTTTTAACAAAATTCAAGATAAATTGTACTTGAGGTTTATTTATTTGCTAAAAGTCATTACAAGGAACTTTTTTTTTTTCTTTTGTTCATTTTATACAACTTACTTTTGAAAAATTCGTACTACTTTCAATTTATCCAAAATTCATGGAAAATATTGTAAATTATGCCCATCTATCTCTAGACTAATTTGAAAATATATCAATAATTTAAAACATATTTTCATAAATGAAACTTTGAATCTTGATTTTGTTTAATTAATTTTCATTGTTATCTTGCCAAACTAACCATTATCGATCTAAAATAATATTAGATGTGAATATTTAATTTAGAAAAAAGAATATTTGTGCCACCTCAAGAACTGTAATACGGATCATACAAGTTATGGGATGGAGTGATTTTTTAAAAACTTCATAGAGGCTAGGTTTAATATACCTCTGACTGTGAGCTCAATCACATATGGACTTACCAAAATATAGACTAAAGTGGTATAGAGAACCACTTTGAAACGACCCATACAGGAATCTGCTACGTGAGCAAGAACAACTGCTAATACGGTCGTTACGCCATCTTGGAGATTTATAATTGCTACAGCTTCTGGTAGATGTTCCTTCTTCCAATTACCTGTGAGATAAACTATCAAGAAGGACACCGCTGTATATTCAGCGAAGCTATGGCTGAAAACTAAACCTGAAGTTCAACAAGTAAAACAGGAGAAAGAAATAAATATCAACTATGTTGAACTCCAACAAAGTATTGTTAATTTGTCCGCGAAAATTAAAATTAATAGCCAACCAACTTTAGTTTCATTACCGAAAATGAAGAAGGCTTTTGGGTTGAAGAAAATATAATTGTGAAACCATTCCTTGACTCGACGGCATCTACCCCTCATTATCAATTTCCGTGGGAGTCAGTACGGTCTGTATATTGCCCAAAAAAAGAAGTGCTGGGATTCTTAGAAAAGCCAGTAACTTTTTTGGTTTGACAAACTGATCAATTGTATTTATAGGAAGAAGAAACTCAGCTTGTGTGTATATTTACAAACATATTTTAATACCTTTTCAACAAAATAAACTATTCTGGACACGGCTTCTTTCTTCGCGGTAACATACTAATTTCGGTCTTTGATTTATCAGACTTGCTTAGCAACAACTGCTGGAATATTTTAAGTTACCTCTCTATATTTAGAAGATTTAGAAAGTTAGTTATGATTTTAAAAAAGTTTCTTAAAATGGTTTATTATTGCATGTCCTTAAAGTACACATTAGTAAAATTCATTAGATAAGCCTTATTCTTAAAAATAAAAAATAGGATTAAAATTGTAATTCAAAAACAAAAAATTACCTGATAAACTTTTTTCCTAAAAATTAGTACACAATCTTTATTTAAATGGATTTAGATCCTCTAGCATTCTTAAAGTACTCTACAACATAGAAATCCTTTAATTCTAGCATTTCTTTTTAAAATTAATGGTTTAGATTAAACTATGTCATTAATCCACTAAAAAAGCCTTAAAATAGATGCCACATCAGCTATTAAAATAGAAAAGTCTGATTCAAAATTATTTTTGAGTTTAAGAAATTAAAAAACTTAGAAGATCTGAGCCCCAATCTTGCCTCTAACAATATTTAGGCAGTGGAACGACAGAAAATCTCTCCTTTTAAAAGTATGGATTTCACTCACCCTTGAACATATGTTGATGATTCGGGCTTTCATAGCTGGGAAAGATTCAAATAGGCAAATTAGATTTCAAGGAAGGCAGTTGAAAAAAACGTTGGAGAAAATAGACTGCCACTGCTAAATTGGGTCTTCAACACTTTTTTCTCAAAAAAGAAAAAAGATTTTCAACACTTGTGGGTGGAATTTTTAACTTTTCTTTAGATGTATCTTGTGGAACAAGTCAGGTGCCATAAGTATAACAGTGAAATTATGGTTCAATATTTTTTTTATAAATTAAATACATTTAAATTTTGACATGTCCATTTTAATAGCTGATGTGGAGTTTATTTTAAGGTTTTTGTTAACAAATTAATGATGTGGTATAATCCAAACCATTTAATTTAAAACGAAAGGTTAAAATTAAAAATACTCTACATGGTAGAGTATCTTAAGATCTCTATTTAAATACTAGCTTCTGAGCACGCGCTCATGAGAGTACTCAAAGGCTTCTTCTTCTTCTTTTTTTTGTAAAAGTTAATAATTTTCATCTATTATAATTTAGAAATATATATTTTTTAATTTTTAAACAAATAAAAAAGATAAACTTTAGAAATAAGCAGTAACTGTAATTTTTTTTTGAACATGAAGGGAAAAAATCCTAAATTTTAGGAGTTCTCTTTTTAAATTCAAAATAAAATTTGTTATTTTACATTTATTACTCTACTTCTAAATGAAGTTACCCTTCGTTAATGAGGGTATTTTTGAACCACATAAAAGTCTAGTTGAAAGAGAGGAATTCTCTTGTATATATTATAGATATTTACACGCATCTAATACATTTTTTTCCTAAAAATTAAAACACACTAAACCTAGCAGTTTACTCATTTGCAAAATCCTAAATTTTTATTTCTTAAAAATCTATTCACATGTAACCTCACTAATAATAGACAAATTAAAATTAAAAAATTACATTAAACTCAAAATAAATAAATAAATAAAATCTTATCACACGTGTTTGAAAGAAGAGTAGAATTAAGACCGGACGGGGTCCAATGTACGGTATGTACCAGTCAACCCACAAAGTTAAAAAGCCAAAAAATATGGCCTACAAGTAAAAAAAAAAATGTCAAAACTATGGCTCTAAAAGAAATACGAAGACCCCACAGGTTGAAAAAAAAAAAAAAAATCTTTGGACAACCTTCTACTTTATGGGTGTATTAGGATATCACTTATTTTGTTAAAATTGAAAACTTATTATTGAAAGTACTGTAAATAAAGGTAAATAAGTAAAAGTTAGTTGAAATAGTACAGTAAATTCCATAAATAGTACAAAAAATGCAATAAGACCCATAAATAGTAGCAAAAATAAATTAAATAATAGTAAAAATAAATTAAATAGTAAAATAATTTTAATTTTTAAATAGTTCTCAAATGCACACTATGTCAGCTTTTTTTAGTTGTATAGGGTGAGGATCCAACTTTATTGGGAAAAAGAAAAAACGCATTTGTTACAGTGTGCCTTAAGTGCATAAGTTTATGCCAATGATAGTGGTGGGCACTTTGCATAGAAACTTGAAATAAGGTGAAAAGGGGTGCTTTTTTAATCTTGCCAACAATCTTTTGACATGACTGGATCTAACAAAACAAAATTACTATGCTGTCCTCAAATTTTTTTAATAAGACAAAAATGTTCTTTTTGTAATTTCCCTCCATTTTCTATTTCATCTCCCATCAATTAGTACTTTACCTCTTAAATTGTAAATTACAAATTACACTCTTAAAGTTTTGGGGTGTTTAAATTTTACACCATGATGTTTCAAAATTTAGATTTTACATCTTAAATTTTAGGAGTGTTTAGATTTTACTTTCTAAAGTTTTGGGGTATTTGCATTTTACACCCCGAAGTTTCTAAATTTAGGGGTTTAAAATCCAAACACCCCAAAACTTCTGGAGGTTAAATCTAAATTTGAAATATCAGAGTGTATAATCCAAATACACTCAAATTTTAGAGGTGTAATTTGCAATTTACCCTAAAATAAAAAAAAAATTAAAAAAAAAGTCAAAATAATTTTGATATCAAACTAGGCTAAAGTGCAAACTACACCCTTAATGTTGGAGTGTTTTTGGATTTTATATCCTAATTTTTAAAATTTTGATTTTAGCTCTTAAAGATGTATATTGTTTGCATCAGTAGTCTCTTCATTTATACTTTTCCACTAAGTGCCACAAAATAATGTTACACATGTTTTGTTTGTCCAATAAAATAATGTCACGTGGCAGAATATAAATGATGTGAATAATAGAGACAATTGATACTTGTACGCACCCAAAATCGGCGAATGGGCCTCAGTTATTTTGGGCTCACAATCTATTTGTATGGTGGGCTTTTAGCGTTTCCTGCAATGGGGTGACTCCTTGCTGGATTACCCTTAGTATTTCTGTCTTTTTTCTTCCTCCTCCTTCTTTTCCTTTTCTTCCTCTTGTTTTCTCCTCCTCCTTCTTTTCCTTTTCTTCCTCTTGTTTTCTCCTCCTTGCGCGCCCTTGCTTCTGATATCCCCTTGCCTATTTATAGCCGCAGCTGACTGGTTTAGTGGATGGGGAGGTCCAATGCCATCCTCCCTAAGTGGTGAGCAATTATGAGCGAAAAAGGGGGCAATGGTGGCATCGGAACTCGATTCCATTGTCACGTGTTTCTCGGCAAAAAAGCTTCCGAGGTGGGCGGAAATGCACGGCATGGCAATACGGGCTTATGATCGGCGAAGCCGGCGGGACCTCGGGAATCAGGTGCAGACGATATGCGAATCGTTCTGTCGACCATACCTAAGGTGGATTCGCTTTTGGCTTTCGGGGTACTTGATACAAGCTAGGTCGGTTTTAGGTGAGGCCCTTTAAACTAATCGGGGCCGGGACCCACGAGGAGACGGTCGTTCTTGTGGGCCTAGGATCAAATGGGCCTGGGGCATGGCCCGTTAGTGCAGTTATTCTTGTGGGCTTGAGGATGGTGGGCCTAGGGGTTCGATGCCCGTACAATACTTATAATAAATTTCGCAATAAATTTAGTTTTTCACAAATACTTATAATAAATTTCGCAATAAATTTCATTATGGTTAAAATAATTAACTGTGATATAAATACTTAAATAATTTCACAAATACTTATAAAAAGTTGCATTGGTAGCATTATTTAATCATTAAACTTAGATAATCGTTTGTAGCAAAGAGCCAAGGATCTATAGTCAAAAAGTTATTCACTGTGTAGGCCTTTACGAAAAAAAAAAAAAAAAAAAGAAAGTTGTGTGGCTCTTTTTTTACCACGTATCCACATAAGGACAAAAGGTAGAACTTTATTTTAGAAATTTTTTGTCTTCCTTTCAACTGCTACACCGCTATAACTACAACCAAGGATATTGTGAGAGAGGAAAGTCTTGGTCTTCAATGGTAGTGTTTCTTCTCTTTCAGTTTCATTACATTTTTTTTCTTTCTTTCCTTCCTTCATTTTCTCTTATATCCCATCTCTTTCTCTGTATTTTTTCTTTCTTTCATTCCCTCAACAGACAGAGATCATTGAAATCAAAGAGAAATCAAGCATGAAATGGGGATGGCTTCAAGGAACACCCGATCATGAACCATGCCTGGCCAATGCAACCATTTCAAGGCCCCTCCTGTTGTTGGCAACAAATAGTTGTTCAGCTTTGAACAGTTTCGGCGTCGAGATTCACAACTATTTAAAACCCACATCGATTTCTTTTAAAAAAATATTTAAGTCATAATTTTTTTTAATTGATTATGGGTTTGTTTGAGATCCGTTTATTTTGCTGAAACTGAAAACTTTTTATTGAAAGTACTATAGATAAAGGTAAATGTTAGTTGAAATAGTACAGTGAGACCTATGAATAGTACCAAAAAGTGCAGTGAGACCTATGAATAGCAGTCAAAATAAGTTGACAAAAAATAAGCTTGCCAAACAAACACTATATGCTTTGGTTTTGTTCTAGTAACATTTGAAATTTGCATGAGTTGCAATTTGTGGTGGTAGAGTGTTGATTTCGATTAACTTGTTTGAGTTGTGCAACTTGTGTTTCAACTTTTGAGGAGGAGGAGGAGAAATGAGTGAAGGGTGTTTGTTAGATGCTTTTCTCTTATTCCCATAAAAGTCATTCTTGTCTAGTGAAAAAGTAAAACAAAATTAATAATGAGAAATGGGTAATGGGTGTGTTTAGTTGGGAGGGGGAAAAGTAGTAGGGCTGACATTTTTCTCTCCAAGCCCACCAAAATTGAATCAACCCAATTTGGAGTGAAAACATAGGTAGAAATGTTTGAAAATATTTTGGACAAAATTTCCCAGGCTAATGTTCAAAGCTTTTTAACTAATCAAAATAGGAAAATCGCAAAATAAAATATTAGACAGATCAAAGTAAGGAATTGATATAGGATCTTTCTCCCATTCAAGGATAATGGATCACGGATTGGAAGGGGGAAAAATGGTAGGGCTTGACATTTTTCTCTCTGGGCCCACCAAAATTAAATCACCCTAATTTGGAGTGAAAATAGCTACTAATGAAAAAATTTTCTATTTGGAAATATATTAGTTTTATAAATTAATACACCTACTAAGAAATAACTATTTTAGAGATGAATAGTTATTCCTCATTTTAAAGAATAACTATTCATAAGGAATTATTATTTCCTGTAATAAAAATATAACCAAATTACTAAATAGTTAAACCATAGGAAAAACTATTACATTAATTATAGTGTCTATTGTAGTCTATCAAACGTACCCTTAATGTTTTAGGACGGAGAAGAGTGGATTGCAATGGGGAAGTACCTCATTTACGCTGGTTGGTGTTGACTCAGCTACTGAAGTGGGATGGAAGTTTTGGAAATATTTTCTAACATTGCGCAAATATATTCTAAATTAAATGAAGTTTAATTCAAAAATTATCAATAAGCCCAAAATAAATCTTCGAAAAATCAAAAACCTTAAAGTTTATGGACAATCTTATTGTTAGGATTATAAAATATGTGGGTTTTCAATTAATTATATATATAATTGTAACACTGAAATGGTACAATGATGTTAATCAATTCTGAAATGTTTCATTCTTCTGGCAAAACAGACATGTACGAAGTTGACTCCCTCACCCAAAATACTAGTATCCGAACCTATCTACCACACATTTTCACGACCTCTTAAAGAAAAAATTTGATATACTAAAATATTTAAATATTAGTTAGGGAATCGATTTTTGTATTCAAAGTCCTTATTAATTTCCTCTCAACAACTTCACTACGACTCAAAAGATAAAACTAAGTTAGCAATACATCCCTTTCTTCTTTTTGGTAAAAGCAATACATCCCTTTCATTAACTTAAAGAGTGCAAAATAATTTTCATTGCCATTATCTGCCTCCTGGATCTTATCCACCACCCTAACTTCTTCCTCCCACATTAGTGAATCAGATTTGTTCATTAATTGACTTCTTTACTCAGTCCAGCTGGCTTGCTTGTTCTTTTGTGCAGTTTGTGCCCATAGTTTATGACTTAATGTCCATATACGAGAAGTGAAGTTGCACAATAGTCCCGAACCACACCTCTAAACGTATATTCTCCTTTAATCCGATCACTGCAAAGATTCCGTTTTCTAGGAGCAACTGGAAAGTGGGAACGCATTGCAATATTCTTCGACGGAAACCCTTCACGGTTCCTTTAATTAGTGCAGCTGTGGTCAATAAGTAAGTTCACATATATTGTAACGTTCACAGCTCTTTCAGATTTTTCATTTTTGATAGCTTCAACATCTTATGGCATCTTCTCCTCCTAAAATTTAATGTTATTACTACTATATATAAACATAAATTAATAAAGGAATATGTTTATTATGAGTATTTGATAGCTTCAACATGAATTTGCTCAGTAACATTTGTGTGAAGTATGAACAATAAGGTCATTTTATCTTGCCCTATTTGATTATTAATATATAATCCGTGTGAACAGTAAAAAGTATATAAACACAAAGAGAGGTGCTGTTGTTTTCAATTTTGAGGGCGTAAAGAGTTTCAAAGAGTTAAGAGATCTTATTACCTGTGAGGGTTTTTTGTTTACGTAAATACTTTGTAATTTCTATTTGATACAGTAGATTTATCCTCATTGTCCTTGGACATGATATCACTAAACCAGATAAATGTTTGATGTTATTCTCTTGTTCATAACTAACAAACCCCTCTCATATACGCGAATACATTTTAGGTTTTACATAAAATATTTTGTAAAAAAAAAATTTTTTTAGTTGCATAATATTCATAACGTATAATATTTGTTAACTACCAAAGAAATAAAATTATTTATTATTAAAAATAATTAATTAATTCATTACAACACGACTTATTACAATATATTGAAATACCATTAATATTCACATGAGGATCATTTTTTTTAATCTAAATTAATCTTAAGCATTATATATAATATAATATGTATATATATGTGAATAATTTGTGTTTCTGGGTATGTGGATTGATCAAGCAGACTTGGATTGATCAAAAAAAGAAAAAGAAAAACGAAAATCAGATTTAAGGAGATGTGGCTAGTGGATAAAGGTTGTGGGGAAACAATTGAAAGAGTGTGGCAAGCTAGTTTTGCTGGGGCCGAGAATACTAAAGTGATGAGGAAAATAGAATCTTGTGGGAAGGAGTTAACAAGATGTAGCCGGAATTATTTCGGCAACGTACGTAAAGAGCTGGAAAAGAAGAGAAAGGAATTGGCACGGATTGAGAGATTAGCATTACGTGGAAGGTGCAACTCGGCTGATGGCTATCCAAAAAGAGATAAATTATCTTATGGATAAAGGAGAGCATATGTGGAGGCAGAGGTCACAAACCTTGTATATAAAGGATGGGGACAAAAATACCCAGTTTTTCCATTGCCGTGCCACTCAAAGGAAGCGACAAAACTCAGTTGCTCGGATTAGAAACCGATCAGATGAGTGGTGCACTCAATTGGAACAGGTTGCTGGAATTCTTGTGGAGTATTATTAGGAGTTTTTCACCTCATCCAATTCTGAAAGCATACCAGAAGCTTTGAGCTCCATTCCATCGCTAGTGACTGAAGATATGAACTCCACACTCACTAAGAAATTCCAGGCTTGGGAAGTGGAAGCTGCTCTGAAACAAATGACACTTCTCAAAGCACCGGAACCTGATGGAATGCCTCCACTATTCTTTCAAAATTATTGGGATTTGGTAAAAGGTGATATCACCATTACTATTTTGACATATTTAAATTTTGGTTCTTTTCCTTCACCTCTAAATCATACTTTTGTAACTTTGATCCCAAGAGCAAAAAATCTGAAAAGTGTAACTAAGTTCCGACTAATTAGTCTTTGCAATGTACTTTACAAGATATTTTCAAAAGTATTAGCTAATAGACTAAAAAGAGTACTACCTCTTATTATTTCTAAGCATCAGAGTGCTTTCCTGAAGGGTCGATTGATAATAGATAATATCGTGATTGCTTTTGAGACTTTGCACTATATGAAAAATCATAATTCTAGGAATACAGGTTTATGGCTCTCAAGTTAGATATGAGCAAAACTTATGACCAGGCGAAGTGGTCTTTCCTGAAAGATGTCATGTTTCAAATGGGTTTTAATGGAAAATGGGTGGCCCTTGTCATGGAATGTATTATATTTGTGACGTACTCTTTGCTTGTAAACAGTGAACCCCATGGAAATACTATACCCACCAGAGGTATTCGTCAAGGGGATCCTCTTTTCCCATACCTCTTCCTCTTGTGCTCTGAAGGGCCTCATAAACTCATTCAAACAGAATAGTGGGGATATTAAAGGTGTAACCACATATCGGAATGGTCCAAAACTAACGCATTTGTTAGGACATATGTAGTTCAAGTCTGTGAACATATGTGCTATTTTATGTAATTGGCTTATCCTTAGACAAAGCGCACTTTACTTGTAATTGGGTAGATCTAGGATGTGTTTAACACTTCAAGAAACTTGGGTTCAAGATTAAGTGTTGAAGCCGTCAAAGTCTGTCCAAGAAACAAGCAAGAAAGTGCAAGTTTTTAAAACTCGACACATACCTCAACACATACCTCGACACATACATCTATCGAGCTTTAAGAAGCTGTTTTGCCCCGAGTCTCGACAGCTTCTCGACAGATCCTCGACACCTCTATCTGTCGAGAATTAAAAAAAAACAGATTTTCAGTTCTGTTTCAAGTCCAATCCGTAAATGTGTCTTTGGAACTTCTTTTCTCCTAACCCTAGACATATAAAAGGATTATTTTAAGGGCCATCAAAAGGATGCAAGTTGCACATTCATTCAGAACTTCTTGTTCATGCAATTTGTGATCAGAAAGACAAAGTTCGTGCCCTAGTTCATCTCTGATGATTTGAAGAACTTTGCAGCCAACAACTCTCTCTCTCTCTCTCGTTGGTGTTTGAAGTCGCGTACTGGGATCCGCGCATCTGGTTAGTCACGTACTTGGGAGCCGTGCATTGAAAAGGAGAAACTGTCACTACAGAACAAGTCCAATTGGGTATTGGGGTAAGAGTTCAACTGTAAGTTGGTGAGATACTTGGGATTCCTTACTTGTAACTGCTTGTTGTGATAATAGTGGAGTTTCGGGAGTAGTGACCTTAAATCACCCGGTGGGGTTTTTGCCGTAAGGTTTTTCCCATTCGTGAACAAATCACCGTGTTATTTATTTTCTGCTGTATATCTTAGTTTCGGTGATTTGTTTGTGCTACCACGTGATATTGCATGTTAATTTGATTAATTAATAACTTGGCTAATTAATCAACTTAATTTATCATAAGGGGTCAATGCGTTTGTGGCCTGACAAGTGGTATCAGAGCAAGCACACTCTGATTAGGGTTTAGTCTATTGTGTGTGATCCATTTGACCCCTGCTGTCATGGATAGAGGACAATCTCTTATTATACCTCCTTTATTTGATGGCACTAACTATGCATACTGGAAAGTACGCATGAGAGCTGTCTTGCAGTCTTTAGATGAGAAAGTGTGGCAAGCTGTGGAGATAGGCTGGACCAAGCCTACAGAAGCGCCGGCCGACTGGGATGATGCCAAGATCAAGGCGGCAAACTTCAACAGCAGAGCATTGAATGCCCTATTCAGTGCAGTCACCAATGAGGAGTTCAAGAAAATTTCCTCAACTGAAACTGCTAGGGAAGCATGGACCATTCTCCAGACAACTTATGAGGGCACCAAGGCTGTCAAAGATTCAAAGCTACAGAGGCTCACCACATGCTTTGAAGAAATTAAGATGGAGGAGGATGAGTCGTTTGATGAGTTCTATGCCAAGCTTAAGGACATTGTGAACTCAGCCTTTAATCTTGGAGAAACCATCCCTGAACCCAAGATAGTAAGGAAAGTGCTCAGATTGCTGCCCGAGAGATTCCATGCTAAGATCACGGCGATCGAAGAATCAAAGGATATTGATAGAATTCCTTTGACTGAGCTGGTTGGAAACTTGCAAACCTATGAGTTAGGGCTGACTAGGTTAGGCAAGTCAAGTAAGGGCAAGAGTTTGGCACTAAAGGCCAAGAGCAGTGATACGGATGACTCGTCAGATGATGAAGATTCCAAGATGAAGTCCTACATCACAAGGCAATTCAAGAAGTTTATGAAGAATGCCAATGGAAAGGGCTTCAACAAAGACCGTAGACAATCCAGTTCTTCATAATTCAAGAATCCGGATAAAGGAAAGAAGGATGTCAAGGATGGCGGTCAGTACACTGTTCCCGCTGGGCCAAAATGCTTTGGGTGTCAAGGCTTCGGACACATGAAACAAGAGTGTCCTACGTACCTCAAGAGCATAGGGAAGAGCAAGGCACTTGCTGTTACCTTAAGAGACACGGAGCCCGAGGACGATTCCGAAGATCAAGATGACAGGATCTTGAATGCCTTCACTGCCACTGTTAATCCTACTGATGGGGTTACTGAAAAAGTGGATGAAGAAGAAGAATTGGTGGATTCCAAGGTTGAGATTATGGATGATCAAGATGATATCCACATCGCCTATGAGAAGTTGTACAAGCTCTCTGAGAAGCATGAGAAGCTCTATAGGTTGGCCACCAAGAAGCTCAGTGATGTGGAACTCAACCGTGAGGAGCTGTCCACAAAGATTGATGAAGCGAATCAAACCATTGGAGCACTGAGGTTCGAAAACAATTTCTTGGTTGAGAGGACCAAGAAGCTTGAAGCGGAGCTGTTTCAAGTCAGAGCACAACTGGAGAGGACGTCAAGTGCAAAGCTGGACGAGATGCTAAGTGCTCAGAGATCTTCTTCAGATCGTACTGGATTGGGTTATGAATTCTCTCTTTCTAATACTCCTACTGCTAGTACTACTGTGTTTGTTCCACCTACTAATAACATTGAAAATGAAGATAAGAATGTTAAAACTGAATTAGCTAGTGAAAACGTAGACAAGGGCAAGTCCATCCTAGGAGCACTCCCTAAAATTGAGAAAAGGGAATCTAGAAACCCTAGGAATAAGAAGGCTAACTCTCAAAAACCCAAACAGAAGAAGCCGCATCTCTGTTATCATTGTGGTGTTGCCGGTCACACTCGACCAAATTGCTACAAGTGGCTTGCCACTCAACAGAGCAATGGCATGATAGCATCTGGGAGCCAGAATCAGCTTCAGTCTTCTCTCGCTCCTCTTGGAGACATTCTAAAAGACCTCATATTCCTTTCGAACTTGAACGGTTCATATTCTTCTCCCTCTTCACCTGTTCAAGAGTCGACCAAAAGGAAAGGTTCTTCCAAGGTGTAGAAGGCAAAGGGATCTAAGTGATTTTAGTCACTTCTTCTTCTCTCTCCTGTTTTTGTGTGTTGCATTACTTGTGTGTTTTTATACTGTTTTGAATCAGTCTAGTTTTATGCATTGTTTTGCTTTACATGCTTTTGTTTGTGTGTTTTCAGTTTTGTGTTTTATTTTTGCTTTTCTGATAAAAATAAAAAAAAATTGAAAAATTGAAAAATACAAAAACAGTGTGTGTCTGTGTGCATTAGTTCATGTGAACTTTTGAAATGGCCATTGAAACAGAGTTTTCTAAACTTTGTATCACCTGTAACTTAGATGAGCACTCTTCTGCACAACTAAGCAAGTGAGCTTTGTAGCTCTTTATTTGTGATGAGTAAGATTAAGTGATCTCTTCTTCTTAACACTCGTATCACTCTTTTTGACGGGTTGAACTAAAAAATCCTAAGAGAAAGGCATAAATAACCATCTCACCACTGTTACTCGCCAATCATAATATGACATCTGTATGCTTCGGCATAGCAAAAGTGCAATATCAAAAGCTTAACATAATTGGGTATTTCTTTTCTTTCTCTTGTATGCCCATGCATGATATGCTTGTTAAAAGAAAACATGCAAAGATATAAAAAGCAAAAAGATCAAAAATGCTTTAAAATATGGTAGCAAGCGTGTTTTCTAGGAGATGTGGGAGTTATAGGATGTACCTCGAAGGTGATAGTCCCCATCAAACGGTTATGATTGTGTGTGAGTTAAAGTGATTTTCTCATATCTCAAATCATCATAACATTGAGACACTTATGCAATCTTGCGATGTTTTCACACACGACATGCAATACTCTTTGCTATTTTTGATACATGTGTAGGTACAATGTGATTTGGCCATCACAAGGTTTACATGTGTTAATGTATGCTCACTAAACTGTCTTGACTTGTTTTTGAAATATAAAATTGGTTAGACTTGTTTAGTGTGTGTGTGTGTGTGCGTGTTTAGAGATACATGTACGTCAAATTTTTTGTTGAGAGATGATTTTGAGAGCTTATTATGTTGCTTGGATCTTTGGTTGAGTTGCATGCATGATTGCATTCATGTCTGTATTTTTCTTCTTCTGAAAAAACTGTTTTTAAGGCATCCCGACACCTCCTCGATACCTCTCGACACATAGCTATCTGTCGAGCTTCTTAGACTCTTTCTTATCGCAGTCTCGACAGATACCTTGACACTTGGTGAATCGATCGAGAAACCTTTTATTTGCTCGATAACTTCTCGATAGCTTCTGGATCGATCGAGGTCTCTTCATGGTTGTTTCTTCCTTCTCGACACATGACCTCGATAGCTTCATCTGTCGATGTGCTTCTTCTCGATAGCTGTCTCGATAGCAGGCTCGATACCTCTCGATACCTGCATCTGTCAAGAATTACTGAAGGTCTATAAGAAGGTTCTTCACGATTTCTGTCTCACTTTATTCGATCTCTCTCACTCGATAGAACAGTTCTCTCTCTCAAATTTTTTTTCTTTTCCCTCCAAACCTCTTTCAAGGCTTTCTCAAGTGTTCTTTTCGATCTTCATCACTTGGTAAGCGTTTTATCTCTCATTTTCATGCATTTCATGTTTTAAAACCCTAGGTTTTTGTGTTTTTGAAAATTTTTGGGAGTTTTCAAAATTATTGAGTTTTTCATGAAATTTTTGGGTTGGTTTTCTAAATTTGATCTTCAAAACTACATGCATTGCATCACATTAGCATTCTAATTGTATTTTCATGCATTTAGATGTGTGCCTATCTGTTGTGTGCTGTTAGGTTTGGATTGGGCTGAGCCCATGATGTTTTTATGTTGCATGTCACATGTTCATGCATTTTCCATGCATACGTTCTTTCTTTTCAGTATACCTATATTGAATTGTTTGGAACTTTTCTGCTTGTCTCTTCTTCCTTCTCCCCTCTCTATGGTTGCGTTAGTAGTGTCTATGGCACCTAAACGTAAGTCCATTCCATCCTAGAACTCTCTGCGTTCTAAGGGATCGTCTTCTTCAGATACTACTCCTCTTTCTAACCGGTTCCGTGATAAGAAAGTCCATAAGGATTTCTCGGAGAACTTCTCTAAACGAGGTGTTCATTCGGAATGCCACATCGTCCTGGCAGACTTTGCCGACACCGACCTTCCCGATGTCATACACAATCGGGCTTGGGAGTCACTGTGTGACGTCCCGGTCACATGTCCACTCGTGTTGATATAAGAGTTTTACTCCAACATCCACGGGATCAATTCTTCAGTACCTCTTTTCTACTCTTGCGTTCGAGGTATGCGCTTTGCTGTCACCCCAGAGTTAGTCTTCGAGGTTCTTCATGTCCCTGGGGTGGATCATCCTGATTACCCTAGCTGTGAGCGTCTCTAGACTGTGTCCAAAGACGAGATAATCTCGGCATTCTGTGAGCGTCCTTCCTCTTGGGGAGATCATATGTACACACCATGTCGACCTTTTGCTAAAGGTCCTCATTTCCTTAACATGGTGATGACTTTTGTGTTGCACCCACTCTCTCACTACAACTCTATCACAGAGCCTCGTACTCGGTTTTTGTTGTCCCTCCTAGAGGATCTCTCTATAGACTTTCCTTCTCACTTTATCTTTTCCATTATAGATGTCTATAGAGATACGGCCACCCGTGATAAGCTCATTTTCCCTTCTGCTATCACGAGGATTCTTCGCCGTTTTTCCGTCCCATTCCCTTCGTCCGATCCTTACCATGTCATGTCTGCCATAGACGTCGCTACCGTAAAACGTAGCGAGGCATAGTTTAGATCGAGACAGTCCGAAGGTGCCACTCCTTCCTCCCATCCGACCACCTCCAAATCCGCTCGAGCATCTGCTTCTTCTTCTTCGAGCGACGTCACGTTAGGAGACATCATGGCGCAGCTTCAGCGCATGGATGCTCGCCTAGATACACTCTTCACAGAGCTGTATCAGGTTAACGTTCGTGTTGGTCGCATCGCCAGGCGACAGGCGACCATGGGTGGCTTTGCACCAGAGGCTTCTCCTCCGCCACCTCATGAGTCGTCTGAGACTGAGGCTGATGATGATGGCGATGACGATGATGCTTCTGACGATGATGATGATAATGGAGATGCGAGTTCTTCGGATGAGATGTCCACATGACCTACCCTTTGTCACTCGTGACAAAAAGGGGAAGTAGTTTGGTCTGTATGAGAGTAGTCATGTTTAGGGGGAGTGTTAGCATAGAACATTTTTGTTAGGGGGAGTGTGGATTGAGGGATGTAGTGAGGTGATCATATGTATTTTTTTCTTTTTCATCTTTTCAGAGATACATTGATCATGTATTGACATACATTGTATTTATTCTCTTCCTATATATGATGATGTATGTTTTTCTTTCACCTACCTCTACATGTGTTGTTTCTTTTCTGTCTTTATACACATGTTTCTTTACTTGTATGCAATCTATTATTTCTGTTTCACACAAAGATGCCTTGATGTGTTTTGTTTATAAGTGTTTCAGAAATACAGGTTGTCAAAGTCTACTTGCCATAAACTCTCTTCTTGCAAAGTTTTTCAAGAGTTTGTGTTAGGATAGATTTTACTATATGTAACAAGTGAGTATGAGTTGAGTGATTTATGACTTCTCTCATATTTTCATTTGTTTGTTGTGGTTTTGTCACGGATTGCTAAAGGGGGAGATTGTTAGGACATATGTAATTCAAGTCTGTGAACATATGTCGCTATTTTATGTAATTGGCTTATCCTTAGACAAAACGCACTTTACTTGTAATTGGGTAGATCTAGGATGTGTTTAACACTTCAAAAAACTTGGGTTCAAGATTAAGTGTTGAAGCCGTCAAAGTCTGTCCAAGAAACAAGCAAGGAAGTGCAAGTTTTTAAAGCTCGACACATACCTCGACACATACATCTATCGAGCTTTAAGAAGCTGTTTTGCCCCGAGTCTCGACAGCTTCTCGACAGATCCTCGACACCTCTATCTGTCTAGAATTAAAGAAAACAGATTTTCAGTTCTGTGTCAAGTCCAATCCGTAAATGTGTCTTTGGGACTTCTTTTCTCCTAACCCTAGACATATAAAAGGATTATTTTAAGGGCCATCAAAAGGATGCAAGTTGCACATTCATTCAGAACTTCTTGTTCATGCAATTTGTGATCAGAAAGACAAAGTTCGTGCCCTAGTTCATCTCTGATGATTTGAAGAACTTTGCAGCCAACAACTCTCTCTCTCTCTCGTTGGTGTTTGAAGTCGCGTACTGAGATCCGCGCATCTGGTTAGTCACGTACTTGGGAGCCTTGCATTGAAAAGGAGAAACTGTCACTACAGAATAAGTCCAATTGGGTATTGGGGTAAGAGTTCAACTGTAAGTTGGTGAGGTACTTGGGATTCCTTACTTGTAACTGCTTGTTGTGATAATAGTGGAGTTTCGGGAGTGGTGACCTTAAATCACCCGGTGGGGTTTTTGCCGTAAGGTTTTCCCCATTCGTGAACAAATCACCGTGTTATTTATTTTCCACTGCATATCTTAGTTTCAGTGATTTGTTTGTGCTACCACGTGATATTGCATGTTAATTTGATTAATTAATAACTTGGCTAATTAATCAACTTAATTTATCACAAGGGGTCAACGCGTTTGTGGCCTGACAGCATTTACTCTTTGCAGATGATAGTCTTTTGTTTTGCAGGGCTAATAGTTGTGACTGTCAAAAGGTTCTTGAGATTCTCTCAACCTATGAAGAAGTTTCAGGCCAAAAATTAAACAAAGAGAAAACAACGCTATTCTTCAGCAAATCCACATTTTTGGACATGCAATCTCAGATTATAGCAAATTTTGAAGTAACAGAATTGAAACAATATGAGGATTATTTGGGTTTACCGGCATTGGTAGGGAAGAACAAGAGAGCAAGCTTTGATCAATTAAAATAGAGAGTATGGAAGAGATTATAAGGGTGGGAAGGGAAACTATTATCACAAGCGGGGAGAGAGGTCCTCATTAAATCAGTTATTCAAGCCATACCTACATATGCCATGAGTTGTTTCAAACTACCCATCACTTTGTGTCATGAGACAGAAACTCTTATTCAAAAAGTTTGGTGGTGGCAAAGGGGGGACAACAACCACAAATACCAAGGAGGAGTGGGTTTTAAGAATCTCACTATGTTTAATGAGGCAATGCTAGCAAAACTTTCATGGAGACTTCTTCACGATGATTACTCTCTATTCTTTAGAGTGTTCAAGGCAAGTTTTTTCTCCAATGGAACTATCTGGGATGCGAAAGATTTCACCTCAGCCTCATATGCATGGAAGAGTATCCTCAAGGGGTGAGATCTAATCTTAAAGAGGGCACTGTGGAGAGTGGGAAATGGAAAGCAAATCAAAATTTGGGGAGACAACTGGTTACCGACAAAAAATCAACCCAAAATTGTTTCCCCAACGCTGTTTGGACAACAAAATTCATCTATGGAGGTCCTGATAAACCAATCAACTCGAAGATGGAGAGAAGAGGTGATTGACCACTATTTCAAAGTGGCAGAGGCAGCAGCAATTAAAAGTATTCTGCTTTGTTCATCCCCTCAGTGTGATACACTTATCTAGCCTTTTACCCCTACTGGACAGTACTCTGTAAAATCTGGTTATAGATTTCTGTATCAAGAAAGCAACAAAAATCACCCCACAAGCAAAGCCTCAACTTAATTCTCAGGTTGTTGGAAGAAGTTACGGAATTTAGAGGTCCAAAGTAAAAAAAAAAATTCTGGCGCACTTGTAGAGAAGCGCTACCAACAAAAGCCAATCTATGCAGATGAAAGATTACCACAAATGCACTATGTGAGAAGTTTAAGGTGCAAATTGAATATTGTTCACATGCTTTATTTTTCTGTCCTAATGTGCAGGGAGTTTAGGCCTTGGATCCACATTGGCAATGGCTTCCAGGGATGCAAGGAAGGTCGGCAATGGAAATTTTTAAGCATGCTTTGGAAGAGGACAAGGACCCTTCTTTGCTGGCTTTCACGGGATGGGCTTTCTGGAATCGAAGAAATCAAATCTGGTTCAATGAAGTAGTTTGTCCACTTAACCAGATTCTGCAGGACTCAAAAGAACAATAATTGGAGTTTCAACTCCTTCACCCAGTCACATCAAAGCTGCAGCACAGGAAGCATACCAAGTGGAGGCCTCCGGACATTGATAGATTTAAGGTGAACTATGATAGTGCAATTTTTACTGAACAAGGCAAAGTTGGTATTGGTGTTGTTATTTGCAACTCGGAAGGAGCGGTGACGGCTTCCCTTTCACAGTAGCTACCCTTGCCAGACACAATTGCCTAAGTCAAAGCACTGGCAGCGAGATGAGCCGTCGAGTTCACATTGGAGGTCGGCATCACTCAAGCTGTCATCAAGGGAGACTCAGACATCATCTTCAAGGACCTCACTAGTCCAAAACCCTCTCTTCGTTTACATGGGCATCTGATTCATGATGTAAAACTTTTAGCAAATGCTTTTACAAACATTAGTTTCACACATGTTCGTCATCCAGGGAACACTGTAGCCCATGGTTTGGCTAGGTAGGCAATTACCACGCCCAATTTAATAACCTGGATGGAAGATGTACCACCAGATATTCTTCATGTTGTGCAAGCTGATTTAACAGTATTAATTAATTGAAGTTGAAGTCTTCTTTCTCAAAAAAGTATGAAGATATGTATGTTAGTTTATAAATTTTGTCCCCTTAAGCCAAATCATGGTTCCACCACTTTTATGCCTTTTAAAGGATAAATATTTTTGGCAAAGATTTATGTAATCATTTCAAGTTCATCATTTATTTCACCAAATATGAATATAAATGAAGTTTACAATTTTCTCACATATGAGTCTTAAAAAGTGGAACTTTTTTCTTTTTATGTTCATTTTATACACACACACACACACACACACACACACACACACACACACACACAACTTGCTTTTGAAAAATTCATACTACTTTCTTTTATCCATAATTCTTGAAAATATATATGGTAAATTACACCAATCTTTCTCTAGACTAATTTGAAAATATATCAATAATTTAATTCATATTTTCATAAAAAAGAGCACTTTTTGAATCTTGGTTTTGTTTAATTAATTTTCATTGTTGTCTAGCCAAATTAACCGTTATCTGAAATAATATTAGATGTGAATATTTAATTTAGAAAAAAGAATATTTTGTCATAATTTATAATGACACATGAATTATCCTCAAGAACTTTTATACTGATCATACAAGTAATGGGATGGAGTTAAAAGATAAGGGGTGACTCTTTGATTTTTTTTTTTTTCAAACTTCATGGGGTGAAATATAACTGTGAGCTCAATGATGGACTTACCGAAATATAGGCAACAGTGGTAAAGAAAACCATTTGAAACGACCTATGCAGGAATCTGCTACATGAGCGAGAACAACTGCTAATACGGTCGTTACGCCATCTTGGAGATTTATAATTGCTACAGCTTTTGGTAGATGTTGCTTCTTCCAATTATCTGTGAGATAAACTATCAAGGTGGACACCACTGCATATTCAGCGAAGCTATGGCTTAAAACTAAACCTAAAGTTCAATATGTAAAACAAGGGAAAGAAATAAATATCAATTATGTTGAAGTCCAACAAATCAATAGTCCGTTTGAATTGAGCAGAAGGGAGGGGGTAGAGTAGAATAGAGTGAAATTGGCCTAAAATTAACTTATTTTGAGCCAATTGGTGAGACAAGTTATACTACATACAACATACTCTCTTAAGTAACATGGGACAATTACCCCTTTTTTTTTTCTTTTCTTTTTTTGAGAAACAAACACACACACACACGAGAGAGAGAAAAATGAGTTCTAATACAAAGACACATCACAACTCTACTCAAAAGTCATGGTAACTTTTAAGGGAGGAATGCATAGTATAATTCCTATATATATAATTTAAATATTATTGATGGTCATTCTTACATTTTTGTTGACTCTTTAAAAAGTTTTGTATGAATATATTATTAGATATAAAATGTAAACTGTCAATGTTTAATTATTTATTTTTATTACTTCTTAATTTTTCTTATTGGGAAAACTTTTTCTTTTTTTTACACTTCATTTATTTTAAACTCTTTGGTTTTTGTACTCAATAACTCATTTAAATGAATATTTATAATGTGGTCACACATTTGATTCTAAAATTATGAAATAAAATTCTCTCTAAAAATAAATAATTTAGGACACATGTCACAAAATTGGGCTCTAATTTGAAATTCTAATTGAACTTTCTCTAAGCTTTACCTATATATATATACTAGTCACTAACCCGTATGATTTACAGGAATAGCTGTTGGATGAGTATCAAAAAAAAAAAACATTATTTTTTAGTTAGAGTAGTAAGTAAAAATGCATGAAATTATATGTAAAAAAATGATATTTAAAAAATCACACAAAGTTTTATTAGTTAGGCATAAGAAAACAATGTTATTTTATTTAATAGTTTTTTGTGGGAATGAATAAGAAAAAGAATGTTCAATGTTGTGTCTCTAGTTTAGTTAGTATTGTATATATAGATAGGTGTATACAAGATAGATTGTAATAGAGATATATATATATATATATATATATATATATAAATAATGTGCCTATTGAAAAGTTATAACCTTTTATATTGGGTATACCAAAGGGGGTCTATTGAAGGGTCATAACCCTTCATATTGGATACATATTAAAGGTGTTTATTGAATGAAAAGATACCCATTGACTAAAGATGTGTCTATTGAATGAAAGTGTGTATATTAAATGAAAATGTATCTATCGACCGAAAATGTGCATATTAATGGAAAAGTACCTATTGAAGGGTCACAATCATTTCAGTATAAATGGTAGTTCATATTAATTTAGTAACTTCTTCTCAACTTCTTCTTTTTCATTTTTTTAGAAACATAAGAAACTTGTGAGTCTTCTACAAAATCGCAATTTGTAGAACTTTTATAAGAATAACATTCAATTGTGCCTCCAAGTTAATCAAATTTTCTGTTTGTCTACTGGATCATTTTTTTTTTTTTATTATTTCATTATATAACTCCTCTATGTTCCCAAAAAAAAAATTAAAAAGATTGGTGAAGTCCAATACTCGTTTTAGCATAATTGAAATGAAGAATTTCATAGAGGAATTAAGAGACTTTTTTTTTTCTAGATTACAATCTATGGATATATGGCAATCAAAGTTTTTATTTATTTATTTATTTATTTTACAAAGGACTTGTAAACGCATGATTGGTGATTAATATACTGGGAATCAAAAAAAAAAAAAAAAAAAAGAGGAAGAAGAAGAAGTATGTGGTGGAAATGTTGAGATGCAAAGGAAGGAAAGGAATTTAGTAGGGAACGTGAAAAGTATACACAGAGAATGTGTTTATGCATTAAGAGAGAAGAGAATGATACCTTTGTCAGAAAATGTCCGTCACACTGGACATAGTCTATTGGCATTGTCATGGATTTACTGCGAACTCTCTCCAAGTATGCAATCAATTGCTGCACCCTGATTGTATAGAATATCATTAAATAGCAAAAGAAATGCGAAATACCCATAAACTAAAAACAAACACGTAATATTAGAGATTTTAACTATTCAAACATGTAACCACCTTTGTTAACACCAAATGCTTGCATCTCAACAGATCGGCCACCTTGAACAACATCAACAGCTGCATTTAAAATTGAGCTTGTCCAATGAAGTTGCACGACATTCAAAATGTCATCGGGGAGTTCTTTTTGTGAAGTGTGTCGGATATGAAGGAATTTTTTAATTTTTTGAGAAATAGGATACGAAGGATTTTGATATGATATATACGTTTTATTTGTAACAGTTTCTAAAACAAACCAAAAATAAATAGAATGTGATTGAGAGTTCTTAGTGTTATTTATAGTTAATTCTTAAAAACTGTATTTAAAACAAATTTGAAAGCTCAAATTTGTGTGAAAACACAAGAGCTATTTAGACCTCCAAATTAAAAATTACAGCTCGGTTGATTTTACCTTAACTTAACTAAGTGCAGAATAGAGTAAATGAGAGCGAACAAACAATAAAACTACTCTAAGCCATATTCATCATATATCAACAATAAAATGAAAGCTAAAAGAGTAGGGAAGAAGGACGCAAATACAAGATAACACCGAGACATGTTATCGAAAAAGAAACCGAAAAATTCAGCGAAAAACCTTTTCGCCGCCCTTCAAGCGGTAAATCGATCCACTAAAGAATAAATTGGAGTACATGAATAACAAAAGACCCTCCAAGCCTAGTCTATCCCATGTACTTCAGCCCTCCAAGCTCTTGCTACCAACTGACTTGACAAAGTCTTGTCTTCTCTAGCTCTCCAGATTACACAATTTAGCCCGATTACATCCACACACAAAAAAAATGGCGTCTTCCAATACTTCCCAACAGCACCAAAACCTCACTTTACACTTAGAACGAGTGTGATAAGTGTTTGGGCTATCAACCTCTCAAGAATATGGATATGAATATAGAGAGGTAGGAGTTTGAGGAAAACCACAAAGAATTGTGTAAAGAATTGTTGGTATAACAATCTCTAACTCTCAAGGGTTGTATCTAAGGTTTTCTATTTGAAAAACACTCCTTACAATATGTGGGTAACGTGGGTATATATAGTGTGTGTGAAGATATGGTGTAGCAATATACCAAAATAGCAAAACAGAATGTTTTGATGATATTTCGCAGGAAGGGCTTACCAGCAAATTACTCGCGAAAACCAGCTGTCATGACTCTTGGCATTCTAGTCATATGCTCTGCACGTAGCTCACTTTGTGGGAAGGCTTTTTGCGAAATCCACTTTGTTTTCAATAGGCGCTTGAGTCTTCACACTCTCTCTCACACACAACCCATATAATATAATCCCACATAAAATACAAGGTAAACATGATTGAACATAATTACAATCAAATTTGGCACGGAATTAAAGTCAATACAAAATAATTGTAAATAACAACTTTACAAAATTGAATCACATGAAATGTCACAATCTTTGGGTGATTTAAGATGTAAATGTGGTTGCATTTTATGTAGATACATGGCACAATGAGGCGCGTGCTTGCTCACTCCCAAGTGCAGGAGATCGTAGCAATATAATTCTCGGAGTACCAAGGTCGAATCACAAGGAGCAAGGTAAATTTAAAGACAATATAATTAAATAACAATTTGGGTGAAGAAGAAAAATAATTTTGCTTAGTGACTGTTAACAAGAATAATAATAAAAACTTATTCAAATCAATAATGTAAATACTAGGGCATCGGGGTGTTTCCCTATATCGATATGAGATTCTTTGTAATCTAAGAAAATATCTATTTGATAATTGATTTTTCTTATACAATTAAAAACTTATGATTCGGTTGAATTGAGACAATTCAAAAACAAATGATAACCTCGATTAATAATGCGGTTAGAAAAGTTTTTCAGAAAAACTCATTCACTTTAAGATCTAATCTCTATTTGAAACTATTAGAAATTCATCTAAACAATAAGAAAAACATGATTGAACTTATTGAAAGCATAGAAGAACAAATACATCAAAAGAAATCTAATTGAACAATCAAATATGTTGTTGATAAAATCTTAGAAAGAATCACATTGAATATTCATATTGTATAGAAGAAACATAACCCCTCGCCCTAGCAAGGAGTTTAGGCTGCAATTAGAGAAAGGAAAATACAAGCTTTTCTCTCCCCAAAATTCGTTCTCTCAGCCTCCCTTCCAAAACCCTAACGTCTAAGTATCCAAAGAAAATAATACTTTTACTATTTGAATTTCCGTCCAGGTTTACAGCTGTAACTTGTGAGTTAATTTAGGCCTTCAAAAATAGAGAATTTCGAAAAACTCAAAACTGGAAGGATGTAGATAATTAAGTTATAGTTCAACTCATCCAGCCTTGTGTCAATTGGATTTTTTATGAGAGAGATACACCCAAAATAATGATTTGTGCTCAAATCAGATTTTTCCTTTTTAGATTCTGCCTCTTTGGTTTCTTTCCTTATTTGAAGCTTCTAATCAGAGTAGACGATCCAAGCACTCCAGCTGCACATCCTTAGACATTTAAGCATGGTCCTTTAGCTCCACTTTAATTCTAGTTTGGCCTCCATTCTCTCATAAATTCCTGTAAACCCATCTTTCTCACATGATTTCTTAAAAGTAGAAAATTACATACAATGAATGACATCTTATTTAAGAAATTAAGTAAAGATAAATAATAAGGACTAATGCAAATCATGGCTTAATTGTACAAATTAAGCATGGTAATAAGGAGATAACACCCACATAAATATATAACAAGTATATATTTTAAGGCGTTATCAGCACGGTCAACAAAAAGTCAAACATTTCAACTATTAGTTATTACATATATATATATATATATATTATCAAGTTATAAATAAATAATTAAATCTGATAATTAGAGATAGGACAAAATTTTGGAAGTAATCTCAAAGACATTAGGGATTATACTACTACGTACTTTTAGCACGATGGTCACTCTATATGTATAAATGTTTGTAGGGTGTGGGGTGTGGGAGGACAAGGGCCGGGGTTCAAGTTTTCAGGAAAGAGTTTCACACACATATTCACTTAGATTATACTATAGTAAAATTTCTATTTTTATTATATAAAAAGAAAAAAAGTATCTTTTTAGTGTAATTTTTGTTTTATCTTCTACCTATCAGAATAAATCAGTTTGCCAAACCAAAATTTTACTTACTAGCTTTTCTAAGAATCCTAAGTCTCAACAGTTCTTTCTCGAAAAAAAAAAAAAAAAAAGTGTGAAAAGAATCCCAAAAATACTTTTTTTCTATTTTCTAAGGCAAAATATATATTGGTCCTAACAACCACTAATATTGATAAGATAATGTGTGGTGGTGCAGTCTTTTAAAAAAGAAAAAAGCTATATTAGGTATTATCTTTGGTTTTGGGATTTTTTTTCTTGAAAAAAAATTTGGGAAGAATTTAACCTAAACAATTAACAAGACAACATATCCATTAATAGAATGGAAGTTTGTGTAATATACTTAACCCTGAATCTACGTGACCGCACGTAACTATGAATCTACAGATTTTTCTATTATGGACCGTTACACACGAAATCTATTGTTCGTGACTCTGAGATTTCGCCCAAAGATTGATCAACAATTGTAGTTAACTAGTTGCAGCAACTTTTCTTTATAATTGGGTTGATGTTTGCAAGTAGTCTTCAATTATAGCTTCAAAAGGGTTTGGAAAAACTCTAAATCTGTGTACAGAATATTAACCTATTGTTCCTTCAAAAACATGTTCTAGGGTTTGTATTTATATGTACTGAAAATCTATTAAAACCCTAAATCAAACGGTTGTGAGAGAAATCTGAAATTCTAATCTATACGAATCTCAATCGATCGAGGAGTGCAGTTCAACTGATCAAGATAAATGACTTTCGACTTATCAAGCCTGCAGTCGAAATGCAGTGTTCTAGCACTATATTTTTTGCATTCTTAAGTTTTCACCTTTTTTGAACTTGATTTGTTTTGTTCCAATGACTAATTCAACGCTAATCAACTAGACACACTAAGTTATAAAAAGGTTACATATGTTAATGGTTTCCAACCTAAAAATATAGACTTTACAATTTTTTTTTATTACAAAAACTAAATATTTGGCAAAACAAATGTCCCAAATACACTATTGCAACTTTACTTAATAATAGAATTACTCAATAATCTTAACCTACACAAGCAAGGATGGATTCAACAAATAATTCAATGAATTGATAATAACTAATCCGAGATTAATTTTATATAGAAAATTAAATATCATAGAGTTCAAGGAAAAAATTTAAGAAAATTTGCTATTATTATAATAATATAACATACCTTGAGAAAGATGATAAATGGTGAACATAGAATCTAATTTTCAATTTTACTGAGAGCTAGAGGGATTCTTTAAAATTTATTTGGGAGAAATCTGATTTTGCAACACCTATATTTAAATTATGTTAAATATTAGCATTGATACACCATGTTGAATATGCTAGTATGGATACAGAAGCGAAAACATAAAGTATAGAACATAATAACACACGAGGATTACATGATTCAGCCTAACGGCCTATATCCACGGAGGAAACCCTAAAGGGTTACATTAATAATATATTAGAGTGTAGTACAAATCCTGTGTTACAATGAACCATAACATGTGTATATATAGTAGACTAAACCCTAGACTAATAGACTTCTAGTATAAGTAGGAGACTTGGCTTGTACACAAAGTAGAATTAGGCTTGGGCTTATACTAATGCGCTAATATATCCCCAACACCCCCTCTCAAATTCAAGATGGAAGCTTGATGAAATCTTGAGATTTGATAAGGTTGCGAAAATCCCTTGAATGAAGTTTGGCTCTGTGACGGTGGCTTGAGGAAAGCAATGGTCTTGCAATGTTGATGCGACTTCTGACGGTGACATGACTATATCAGAGAGTTTTGATGGTAACAGTGGAAAACCAAAAAAGATGAACGCAGCGAAGAAACATCGAGGAAGACAAAGATTGCTCTTAATATACCGTAAGGACAGAAAACCATGGCCATAGGAAGGTAGCTCTGATACCATGTTAGAAATACTGAATAATTGTATTGTATTTCTCAACTAAAGAATATACATTTGTGGTTTTATATAGGAGGCATAAGAGTGCAGTATAAGTAAAGGTGTAGTACAAGTAAAAGTGTAATACAAGAATGTGTGCTATACAAGTAATCTAATTGGGCATAAAGCCCATAACACTATACACGTTAACAGCTCCCCTCAAACTCAAGATGGATGTGAAACCAACTTGAGGTTGTCAACCAAAGTACAAATGCGTCCCTTAGGATGTGACTTGGTGAAGAAATCTACAAGTTGATCTGTAGAGGAGACTGAGATTAGCTTGAGAGCACTACGGATCAGATGATAAGAGATAAAATGACAATCGATCTTAACGTTTTTAGTCTGTTCATGGAAGACATCATTGTGAGCAATATGAATGGCACTTTTGTTGTCACAATAAAGAGGAGTAGCAGATGATGTAGACACACCTAAGTCTTTGAGAAGCCATTGTAGCCAAAGAATCTCAGATGTGGTATCAGCAAGGGCACGATATTCTGCTTCAGTACTGGAGCGGGCCACATGAGTTTATTTCTTACTCTGCCAAGAAATCAGAGAAAAACTAAGAAGAAAGAAATAACCAGTGGTGGACCTGCGATTAGTGAGATCTCCTACCTAATCAGCATCAGAAAATGCACATAGAACAAGAGGAGACTGAGCAGAGTAGAAAAGACCATGGAAGAGAGTGCCCTTTAGGTACCAAAGAATGCGCAGAATAGCAGTATAGTGAGTCAATCATGGAGTAGAGAGATACTGGCTCACCTGGTGAACAACATAGGAAATGTCTGGATGAGTAACAGTGAGATAAACTAGGCTGCCAACTAAGCGTCTGTAAAGAGAGGGATTAGACAATGGTTTCCCTCATGAGGGACTCAGATGCGCATTAAGCTCAATTGGAGTGTCAACAGTCTTGCTATCAGTAACTCTAGCTCGAGACAAGAGTTCAGAGGAATACTTGGCTTGAGTAATGTAAAGTCCATCTGTAGAATGAGTGATTTCAAGACCCAAGAAGTAGCTGAGATGTCCAAGATCTTTCATCTCAAACTGCTGACTGATCAAATTCTTGAGTTCTTGAATGTTACTGAGGTCATCACCAGTTATGATCATATCATCCACATACATGAGAAGTAAAATAGTGCTTTTGTCAGTGCGACGAAGAAATAAGAAAGAATCATAATGACTAGCCATGTAACCCAAGCGAGAGATAGTAGAGTTGAATTTGGCAAACCAAGCTCGTGGAACTTGTTTAAGGCCATAAAGTGCACGCCGAAGATGACAAACCTTATTTGCTTCAATAGAGAGACCCAGGGGAGGTTGCATATAAACTTCTTCACTTAAATCCCCTTTAAGGAATGCATTTTTGACATCCATCTGGAAAAGGTTCCATTTACTGGCAGCAGTAACAGCTAAGAGAGCACGAACAGATGAGATATGAGCAACCGGAGCAAAGATCTCTTCATAATCAATCTCATACTCTTGTGTAAAATCTTTTGCAACAAGACGAGCTTTGTAGCGCTCAATGGACCCATCAGAGCGAGTCTTAATCTTATAGATCTATTTACAACCAACCACAGATTTCCTAGGAGGGAGAGTGACCAAGTCCCAAGTATGGTTTTTAGATAATGCATCAAGTTCCTCTTTCATTACAATTTGCCATAAAGGGTCAATGGAAGCTTCACGATACGTGTGAGGCTCATGCAGTGTAGCAAGGGTAATGTAACAATGATAGTCAAGTAAATGTGCAGGAATGGATCTTACCCGAGTTGAGTGACGACGTGGAATGTCTTGTGCAAGATCTTCAGGCGGAGCAGGAACAGGGGACCCAGGCTCAGGGTTGGGTAGCTCGTCTTTGACCAGTTCATCTTCCACCTGTTCATTAAACGAGGAACTAGAAAAGGGATCAAGGATATCTAGTGGTTGGACAGAAAAGTCTATAGGAGAATCAAGAGCAGCTATAAGAGGATCAGGAGCACCTACAGAAGGGTCAGGAGCACCTACAAAAGGAATATGTACCTCATCTAGAAAAAGATCTAAGACAGAGAAGGAAGACAGAGAAGCACGAAAGTGAGAGAGCTCGACAAAGAGGCGATGTTTCCAAAAGACAACATTGCTGGAGATACGAAGACGATGAGAAACAGGATCATAACATCGATATCCCTTTTGAGTTTCGTCATAGCCAAGAAAATAACAAAGCCTTGACCTAGGCTCAAGTTTGTTATGCTCATATGGCTGAAGAAGAACGAAACAAGCAGAACCGAAGGAGTAAAGGTGGTGATAGTTTGGAGGTGACCCAAAAAGGCGCTCATATGGAGTTTGATTTTGGATGACAAGACTAGGAATGCGATTAATAGCATGAACAGCATGAAGTGCAGCTTCGCCCCAAAAAGGAGCAGGAACTTTGGCAAAGAGAAGGAGAGCACGAACAGTGTCAAGAATATGACGAAATTTTCGTTTGGCTCTACTATTTTGCTGAGAAGTACCTGGATAAGTTAGTTGATGAACAGTACCATAGGAATGCAAAACAGCTTGGAAAGAATATTGAGTACACTCAAGAGCATTATTAGATCGAAAAATTTTGATACATTTGGAAAATTGGGTTTCAGCCATTTTTGCATAATTAGAATATACTTGCAATAATTCAGAACGATGTTTCATATTAAAAATCCAGCTATAGCGAGAATAATCATCAACAAAGACAACAAAATACCGAGATCCATCAATACTAGAATCAGAAGAAGGTCTCCAAACATCCAAATAAATAAGGTCAAAGATATCAGTGGATATTAATTCACTAGTATTGAAAGGCAAAGCTGTTTGTTTTCCTAACTGATATGAAACACAATCAAAATTTTCTGTAGACACTGACCCTAACAAACCTTTAGAAGCCAATTGTTGTACTCGAGAAGAAGATGCGTGACCAAGTCGAGCATGCAAAAGTGCCAAGGAAGGAATAGAAGAAACTACAGCAGCTGCAGCAACAAAAATGGGAGCAACAAGTGGAAGACGAAGGTTGTCCACGGGAAACATACATCCAACCCTGGGACTGGTCCCAAGCTCTTGTCCCATCCTTGGATCTTGCACAATACACCCAGAGTAATCAAATATAATGCAATAACCCAACTCAGCTAATTGGCCCACAGAAAACAAATTATAAGAAAGGCTAGGAACATTAAAGACCCTAGGAACTGAGAGGTTAGAGGTCGAAATTGAACCTATATTATGACCAGATATTGTGGAACCATTTTCTTTGCGAATATTAAGAGGGTGTGATGCAGGTTTAAGTTCAGAAAATAAGGACGAGTGAGGTGTCATGTGATTGCAAAAAGCAGAATCCATTAGCCAAGAGGAAGGAGACATACCAAATAAAGCTGAGAGAGAAGAGGAATAAGATACATTACCAACCATATGAATGACATTGGCAATTATGTTTTTAAGGTCATCTGTGGACATGGTGAAAGTGTGACTTGAAGACTTAGACTGTGCAGAGACGGGAGCCATTAGTTGGACACTCTCAGTATTAGCAACAGTAGCAACAGAAATTGAAACAGCTGATTTGTTGCGATGATAGCAAGTCTCAATATTGTGGCCAAAACGTTTGCAAAAATTGCAAAAACGTTTTCTGGATTGTCGGCAACGATTATTGCAACAGAAGAAGACTTGTCCTTATTCTTCATTTAGAAGCAAAATATGCAAAAACGGACTGCAAAAAGGAAATCTACATGAAAAACTAGGTAAGGAGCACCTCGACTGCAAAAAAACTGCCTCAAAAGTCAACAGTCAAACTGTCTCAAAAGTCAACGGTCAACCGTTTGCAAGTCAACAGTCAAAGCTGAAAGCAAAGTCAACGGCCAGATTACGCAAGCGAATGATGTCAACGGATGACGCAAGCTAATGATGTCAACAACTAGGGCTGATGTGGCAGATGACGTCAGCCAACTAGTGTGGGGCGTGAACGAGAGTGTGGGCACGTGACCAACATAGGTGGCGCGTGAGGGCACGTGGCAGTACAACCGAGATGCGTAGCAGCGCGTGGTTGCGCGTGCGGCGCGTGGCTTTCGACGCAGATTACTTTGGCAACATGTATGGGCGCGTGTGGACTCCGTTGGCTGCAGGACTTCCACGAGTGAGTAGATCGGCGTAAAACGATCTTAGTGGTACTTGCAGAAAAATTAATCAAAGTAGTTTTCTAGTCGATGATGAGAGGAGCAGTGATCTTTGCAGTGTGGAACTCCTCAACAGTGGCGGCTACAGGTCCAGAACCTAAGGACAACGATTAGGAGACGTCGGAGGTTCAACGGCGAAAGGCTGCGGCGGCTGCTATGATGGTGGAAGTAATGTTGAAAATGGAGTAACACCAATAAAGACAGGACTGCAAGGAAAAGGTCAAAGCAGTGGTTCTGATACCATGTTAAATATTAGCATTGATACACCATGTTAAATATGCTAATATAGATGCGGAAGCGAAAACATAAAGTATAGAACATAATAACACACAAGGATTACGTGGTTCAGCCTAACGGCCTACATCTACGAAGAAAATCCTAAAGGGTTACATCAATAATATATTAGAGTATAGTACAAATCCTATATTACAATGAACCATAGTATGTGTATATATAGTAGACTAAATCCTAGACTAATAGACTTCTAGTACAAGTAGGAGACTTGACTTGTACACAAAGTAGAATTAAGCTTGAGCTTATACTAATAGGCTAATATATCCATAACAAATTAGATGTTGGCTACACTTTTAATGTAACAATTAATTGAAACATGCTAATACTTGTAAATTCAGTTTGCATGGTGCTAACAGAAATTCAAGAGTATAAGATTGTTAAACATAGAGGTTTCTATTGACCTCCATGGGTGGGGAAGAGTTTTTTAAACCACGAATAAACAATATTACCAATACTATATAGTATTTGTTTGGATAGGATTATCCTGCATTTACGTTTTCTCTATTTTTTTTTTTATCCACACGCAACTGCTTTTAAGAAACAATGCACTATTTATGCACTGTTGTGCACTGTTCACGTACTGTTCATAGGACCCACAAGCACTTTATTCAGAAAAAATATTAAAAATGGGTCTCACAGTACTAGTCACACATTTAAATTTTATTTTGCTACAGTGTTTTCAGTTTTCAATTTTCAACAATAAATTCTATCCAAACGGACCCATAAATTAGAACCGACACTACTTATATTATTTTCAGATGCGCCAACAATGCATGGTGAGTCATAACATCATTTAACAATTAAGGGTTTAGATTGATCTCAATCCATCCAAATTTAGTCTTGTTGGCTCCCTGGCTAATCAACAGGAACTACCTTAATCAAAGGGAGGCTTCTGCACAGATCATTCAGTAGCAGTGGCTACTGTAGCCACTTTTCTTCGCCGTTCAGAGTAGGAGAGGCTTCCTGGCTCATCATCAGAGACTACATCTTCAGCTTCGGTCGATTCATGGGATTGCAAAAGGCGCTCCACTGTAGATTTAGGGGAGTCTGCATTTGCGGGTGATCAGCTAACTTATCCGTGCCATCTTCCAAGCTTTCGTTTGATTTCTCATCATTTGGTGTACTTCCCATGTTGACAAACGTTATTGAGTGTGCGGCATAAACATAAAGGATGAGGAACACAAAATTCAGTAATGCCAAAGTCCGATAATACTTGTCTAGATGACTTGTGTTTATGGAATCCTTGAACCAGCTTCTAAACGCCAAAACAAAAGGGAAGCTGATGAAATTTCCGATACCTAATACACAATCACTGAACTGTGGGCCGTAACGTCTCATTGATGTAGCAACACTTTTATAGAAGAATTCCTGAAGCCCATCACTGGCAAGTCCTTCCATTAGTCCTAACAAAATAAATTGTGGAATTAACCACAGGACACTCATAGAGATAGTCTGATTTGAATCCATGGGATCAATATGCTCTTCCTCAATCAAATATAGTCGGTGGGCCTCTACCCGCCAAGCTACAAAGCAACATAATGCAGAACAAATCATCCCGATACCAACTCTGATCTGTGTATTACACCAAACCTTGATTGGTATTATATAGCGTATAATGGACCTAAGGGCAAATAAAACATTTAAAGGAACCTTGATATCATTGGCAATGTACAAATCCATGTTGCTTTTTTGTTCATAAAAGAAAGTGTTTCCGGTAGCTGCAACCAAACTACAGCCGAGAAAGCTTGTCCAAATAGGTATCAACCTCACTTGTTCAGCTGTGCAAAGATGCCCAAGTTTTTGTTTTTCTTTTTCTTTTGGACTGTCTGGGGGTTGACCATGGAGACAGTAGCCAAACAAGAATATCATAAGATTTGCTCCCATCACCAAGGCAGAAACTCCGAAGGCTATTTCCCATTTAGCATTTGGAAGGGAAACGAGAGCAATAGTGGCTCCAGAAAACCTTGCAACCCGCCACAAAATATTTGTACGATCATCTATTTCTTTCAGCTTTTCTTCTGTTGGATTTTCTGTCTCAACACTCAAGTGATCAGCAAGAAAGGCTCTTAGAGGTGGTTCTTGACCAGCCATACCCACTACTAGAATCACTGCTGCAGCATAGAACACGTCAATCTCTCCAATTGGACTAAGGTACAAAGCTGAGCAGCATAAGAGCATCAATCCCTGCAATATACATAAAAGACGATCTGATGTGCGGATATTTGTGAAACGTCATCACTAATATTGTATTTTGAAAGGTGGCTCTATTGAGCAAGTAATACTGCAATTACAAATATTTTTACAAACTATTGATGCGATAAATTATTACTAATTTTAACATGGACAAATTATTACAAACATCACACTTTCTTTTACCAATAATTATTTAGAAAGTGATAAAGTGTTTGTAAAAATGTTGTGTTGTAGCATTATTTTTCTTAGTTTCACCCCATGGGTCTTGCCCATGAGTTTAAAAATCTTTTGAGTGTGATTTGCACAGCGCATGCTAAGACAATCTAAAAAATTTGTGAACGCAATTTTTATCATAATCCTGATTTATCAGTGAATTATGAAAAAAAAGAGTGATACGAAAGGATTTTGTGTAAAACAAATTTTTTTTCTTTTACTTAGTAGGAATTTGTGTGAACAATAAGGTCTTTTTATCGTGTCCTATTTGATTATAAATATTTGTGTGAACGGTAAAAAAGTTTTATATAAACACAAAGAGAGGTGCTAGCTATTGTTTCAGTCTGAGGGCTTAAAGTTAAAAGAGTTTGAGAGGCTTAAAAGATCTTATTAATTGAGGGTTTTTATTGATTACATAGATACTTTGTAATTTTTATTTGATATAGTAGATTTATTCTCATTGTCCATTGGCATGATTTCTCACTGAACCACATAAAATGTTTGGTGTTTTTTTTTTTATAACCAACAAATGTTCAGCATAATACGCGAATGCATTATAAGTTTTACATAAAAATATGTTATAAAAGGTTATTTTTATAGTTGTATAATACTTATTGGGTGGTATTATATTTGACAATTAGTTATATCACATGTAATTGAAAAGGAAAGAAAATATGAATTATTATAATCAATATAATTCCGTAAAAGAATATATTGTTTGAATGAGAACTCACAAATATTTTATTATTTTGACTAACTAAATTACTTAACCACATAATTATTTTCTATATTTTTTATTGCGTATATTATTTAATTTTCTTTTGTGTTCTATTATTTTTTATTATTATTATTTTTAATGGTGGGTATAATAACAAAATTTGATCAAGAATGTCATATTCCAAGTTAGTTGTTTTAATTAATATAAATAATATAAAAATATCCATATAACTTATCAACACTCTAGTGTCTTAGTGGCATTGCCTTGGAAAATTCCACATTTTCCTCCCTCCCAACTTATTTGAGCAAAAAAAAAAATCGTATAAATTCCCTTTTATATTAATAATTAGTGCCTCACTTATAAAAAATTGATACTAAGAAATGAATGCATGTGCTTCATTAGGCACATGTGAGAACAAATTAATATTTTTTCAAAAATGAAAAAAAAAATATTATTTTTGCTGAATAGAAAAGAATACTAAATATAATTAAAGCAACGATTAAAAGTTTTTTCTTAGGTAGAAGGTTAAATGAAGAGTATTCTATTTTCTTCTCAATGAATGCAACACATGGAAAAACCTTAACTTATTGAAATGGGTGAAACAAAATTATTAGTTGAAATAATATATACTTGAAACATTTTATTTTGAAGATTTATCAGCCAACAAGTTAATTTACATGTTGGTAAGTCATTTGAGGTGCTATATATATATACTCTGCTAAGTGGTTGCCCAGGATTTTTATTAAAACTAGTGATGTCCCACGTCATATGCATGTGTGCTATAAATTTTGAAATATTTGATAAGAAATTATTATGAAAAGTGCTACGTTTACAATATTTTCACAACAAATCATGAATGGTTAATTGTTATTAATTCAAATTTGAACCTACCACACTAAGACTCCCTTATTTCCACAACATTATATATGACTAATTTGTAATACTCATTTAAGTATTATAATATATGAGGAACAAGCTAAAATTATTTACATGTCAATATAAAAAGGGAAAATGTAAATTTGTTAGCGTAAATTGGCATATATTAATTACCTGTCTAACTTAAGAACATTATTATTCTCTGTATGTTCTTGATTGTGAGTTTAATTTTCTATGTTGGATTTTGTATAAAAAAAATTTTGTTCTCTAAGAATGTGTCACATGGTTTAGTCTTAGGTTACTAAGGTTAATACTTAACAGAATAAAATGTTAAATTTTAAACTTAGTGGACTAAAATGAAAATCCACCCTAACATATAAGGTGCAGAGAGAAAGAGAGAGAGAAATTTTTTGCCCTTATTAATATAAGAAATAAATGTATATGTCATTAATTAATACTTTGACACAAATGCTAGACTTTGATAAGGTTGAAGTCTAGGTAAAAATCTTTGCAGAGGTAAAATGTCCTTTAAAAAAAAATGACACATGATAATAATTAAAATATAAGGTGGAAAACTAATTGGAATAATTTTCAATAGATTCACTACATTGATAGAACTTCATGCTCTTAGACATGAAATTCCTACTTTTATATATATATATATATACAGACAGACAGAGAGAGAGAGAGAGAGAGAGAGAGGCCATTGCCCCTCTAGTCCCTCGAAGAAATCTCCGTTCACCCTCTTCTACTAAATATTTTTTGGTTTTGAATTTCATTTTTCATATTTCCCTTAAATATTTTGTACAAGTCAAACTTAATTCAATAGTATAGAAAAAAAAATGTTTTCTATTTTATTAGTCGCTTTTAAAGTTAAAAAGATAGAAAAGAAAACTAAGATTAAAAATAAAATTAAAGAAGAAAAAGTTTTATAATAGTAGGAAAACCATTTTTTTTTTTTTTTTTTAAAGATGTTACCTTTAGAAGGATCAATAGCTCAAATTTTTTATATTATAATTTATTGTTTTTTCACAAAAATCAATGTGTAAGTAATAAAATTTAAAAGTTATTATATAATAAATTCCATGATATGATATTATTTTAAGTTGAACTCTAATGTTTTAGACACCCAAATAGTTACAATATGTCTTAAAATTGTTATGATTTAATTATTTTATATTTTTAACAAAATTCAAGATAATTTGTACTTGAGGTTTTATTTATTTACTAAAAGTCATTACATGGAACTTTTTGTTTTTTGTTCATTTTATACAACTTACTTTTGAAAAATTCATACTACTTTCAATTTATCCGAAATTCATGGAAAATATTGTAAATTATACCCATCTATCTCTAGACTAATTTGAAAATATATCAATAATTTAAAACATATTATCATAAATGAAACTTTGAATCTTGATTTTGTTTAATTAATATTCATTGTAATCTTGCCAAAATAACCATTATCGATCTAAAATAATATTAGATGTGAATATTTAATTTAGAAAAAAGAATATTTTGTGCCACCTCAAGAACTGTAATACGGATCATACAAGTTATGGGATGGAGTGATTTTTGAAAATAAGAGGTTACTCCTTGATTTTTTTTCAAACTTCATGGAGGCTAGGTTTAATATACCTCTGACTGTGAGCTCAATCGTATATGGACTTACCAAAATATAGGCTAAAGTGGTACAGAGAACCACTTTGAAACGACCCATACAGGAATCTGCTACGTAAGCAAGAAGAACTGCTAATACGGTTTTTACGCCTTCTTGGATATTTATAATTGCTACAGCTTTTGGTAGATGTTGCTTCTTCCAATTATCTGTGAGATAAACTATTATGAAGGACACCGCTGCATATTCAGCGAAGCTATGGCTGAAAACTAAACCTGAAGTTCAACAAGTAAAACAAGAGAAAGAAATAAATATCAACTATGTTGAACTCCAACAAAGTATTGTTAATTTGTCCGCGAAAATTAAAATTAATAGCCAACCAACTTTAGTTTCATTACCTAAAATGAAGAAGGCTTTTGGTTTGGAGAAAATATAATTGTGAAACCATTCCTTGACTCGACGGTAGATCTCAGCAAAAGAAACCATTCCTTGATACGCCCGGTATTTTGCCCAGAAAAAGAAAGAAGTGATGGGATTCTTAGAAAAGCCAGTAACCTTTTTGGTTTGACAAACTGATCAATTAAAGTGGAAATGATGCTGAAGAGAAATTCCACTTGTGTGTATAACTACAGTTTTTTTTTTTTTTTTACAAACATATTTTATTACCTTTTCAATAAAAAAATTTCAGCAAAAAGCAACTAAAAGCTTTTAATGGTAACAATAATTTAAAAATCTGAAAGAGATGTGAAGGTTCGATTGTGAAATGTGAACTTGACCGGTGTGCACAAGACGCGTTTTGTTCCAGAGTACCGTCACCGTACAAAATTTTTCACCTTTTCCTGCAATAGTTAGGGTGTTGCACCTATATTTTGTACGGTGACGGTACTCTGGAACAAAACGCGTCTTGTGCACACCGGTCAAGTTCACATTTCACAATCGAACCTTCACATCTCTTTCAGATTTTTAAATTATTGTTACCATTAAAAGCTTTTAGTTGCTTTTTGCTGAAATTTTTTTATTGAAAAGGTAATAAAATATGTTTGTAAAAAAAAAAAAAAAACTGTAGTTATACACACAAGTGGAATTTCTCTTCAGCATCATTTCCACTTTAATTGATCAGTTTGTCAAACCAAAAAGGTTACTGGCTTTTCTAAGAATCCCATCACTTCTTTCTTTTTCTGGGCAAAATACCGGGCGTATCAAGGAATGGTTTCTTTTGCTGAGATCTACCGTCGAGTCAAGGAATGGTTTCACAATTATATTTTCTCCAAACCAAAAGCCTTCTTCATTTTAGGTAATGAAACTAAAGTTGGTTGGCTATTAATTTTAATTTTCGCGGACAAATTAACAATACTTTGTTGGAGTTCAACATAGTTGATATTTATTTCTTTCTCTTGTTTTACTTGTTGAACTTCAGGTTTAGTTTTGAGCCAAAGCTTCCCTGAATATGCAGCGGTGTCCACCTTGATAGTTTATCTCACAGATAATTGGAAGGAGCAACATCTACCAGAAACTGTAGCAATTATAAAAGTCCAAGATGGCTTAACTACTGTATTATCACATTTTCTCGCTTATGTAACAGATTCCTGTATGGGTCGTTTCAAAGTGGTTCTCTATACCACTTTAGCCTATATTTTGGTAAGTCCATATATGATTGAGCTCACAGTCAGAGGTATATTAAACCTAGCCTCCATGAAGTTTGAAAAAAAAAAAATCAAGGAGTAACCTCTTATTTTCAAAAACCACTCCATCCCATAACTTGTATGATCCGGATTACAGTTCTTGAGGTGGCATTATAAATTCTGACAAAATATTCTTTTTTCTAAATTAAATATTCACATCTAATATTATTGATAATGGTTAGTTAGGCAAGATAACAATGAAAATTAATTAAACAAAATCAAGATTCAAAGTTTCATTTATGAAAATATGTTTTAAATTATTGATATATTTTCAAATTAGTCTAGAGATAGATGGGTATAATTTACAATATTTTCCATGAATTTCGGATAAATTGAAAGTAGTACGAGTTTTTCAAAAGTAAGTTGTATAAAATGAACAAAAAACAAAAAGTTCCATGTAATGACTTTTAGTAAATAAATAAAACCTCAAGTACAAATTATCTTGAATTTTGTTAAAAATATAAAATAATTAAATCATAACAATTTTAAGACATATTGTAACTATTTGGGTGTCTAAAACATTAGAGTTCAACTTAAAATAATATCATATCATGGAATTTATTATATAATAACTTTTAAATTTTATTACTTACACATTGATTTTTGTGAAAAAACAATAAATTATAATATAAAAAATTTGAGCTATTGATCCTTCTAAAGGTAACATCTTTAAAAAAAAAAAAAATGGTTTTCCTACTATTATAAAACTTTTTCTTCTTTAATTTTATTTTTAATCTTAGTTTTCTTTTCTATCTTTTTAACTTTAAAAGCGACTAATAAAATAGAAAACATTTTTTTTTCTATACTATTGAATTAAGTTTGACTTGTACAAAATATTTAAGGGAAATATGAAAAATGAAATTCAAAACCAAAAAATATTTAGTAGAAGAGGGTGAACGGAGATTTCTTCGAGGGACTAGAGGGGCAATGGCCTCTCTCTCTCTCTCTCTCTCTCTCTCTCTGTCTGTCTGTATATATATATATATATAAAAGTAGGAATTTCATGTCTAAGAGCATGAAGTTCTATCAATGTAGTGAATCTATTGAAAATTATTCCAATTAGTTTTCCACCTTATATTTTAATTATTATCATGTGTCATTTTTTTTTAAAGGACATTTTACCTCTGCAAAGATTTTTACCTAGACTTCAACCTTATCAAAGTCTAGCATTTGTGTCAAAGTATTAATTAATGACATATACATTTATTTCTTATATTAATAAGGGCAAAAAATTTCTCTCTCTCTCTTTCTCTCTGCACCTTATATGTTAGGGTGGATTTTCATTTTAGTCCACTAAGGTTAAAATTTGTCATTTTAGTTTGTTAAGTATTAACCTTAGTAATCTAAGACTAAACCGTGTGACACATTCTTAGGGTATAAAAAAAAAAAAATTTATACAAAATCCAACATAGAAAATTTAACTCACAATCAAGAATATGCAAAGAATAATAATGTTCTTAAGTTAGAAAGGTAATTAATATATGCCAATTTACACAAACAAATTTACATTTTCCCTTTTTATATTGACATGTAAATAATTTTAGCTTGTTCCTCATATATTATAATACTTAAATGAGTATTACAAATTAGTCATATATAATGTTGTGGAAATAAGGGAGTCTTAGTGTGGTAGGTTCAAATTTGAATTAATAACAATTAACCATTCATGATTTGTTGTGAAAATATTGTAAACGTAGCACTTTTCATAATAATTTCTTATCAAATATTTCAAAATTTATAGCACACATGCATATGACGTGGGACATCACTAGTTTTAATAAAAATCCTGGGCAACCACTTAGCAGAGTATATATATATAGCACCTCAAATGACTTACCAACATGTAAATTAACTTGTTGGCTGATAAATCTTCAAAATAAAATGTTTCAAGTATATATTATTTCAACTAATAATTTTGTTTCACCCATTTCAATAAGTTAAGGTTTTTCCATGTGTTGCATTCATTGAGAAGAAAATAGAATACTCTTCATTTAACCTTCTACCTAAGAAAAAACTTTTAATCGTTGCTTTAATTATATTTAGTATTCTTTTCTATTCAGCAAAAATAATATTTTTTTTTTCATTTTTGAAAAAATATTAATTTGTTCTCACATGTGCCTAATGAAGCACATGCATTCATTTCTTAGTATCAATTTTTTATAAGTGAGGCACTAATTATTAATATAAAAGGGAATTTATACGATTTTTTTTTTTGCTCAAATAAGTTGGGAGGGAGGAAAATGTGGAATTTTCCAAGGCAATGCCACTAAGACACTAGAGTGTTGATAAGTTATATGGATATTTTTATATTATTTATATTAATTAAAACAACTAACTTGGAATATGACATTCTTGATCAAATTTTGTTATTATACCCACCATTAAAAATAATAATAATAAAAAATAATAGAACACAAAAGAAAATTAAATAATATACGCAATAAAAAATATAGAAAATAATTATGTGGTTAAGTAATTTAGTTAGTCAAAATAATAAAATATTTGTGAGTTCTCATTCAAACAATATATTCTTTTACGGAATTATATTGATTATAATAATTCATATTTTCTTTCCTTTTCAATTACATGTGATATAACTAATTGTCAAATATAATACCACCCAATAAGTATTATACAACTATAAAAATAACCTTTTATAACATATTTTTATGTAAAACTTATAATGCATTCGCGTATTATGCTGAACATTTGTTGGTTATAAAAAAAAAAACACCAAACATTTTATGTGGTTCAGTGAGAAATCATGCCAATGGACAATGAGAATAAATCTACTATATCAAATAAAAATTACAAAGTATCTATGTAATCAATAAAAACCCTCAATTAATAAGATCTTTTAAGCCTCTCAAACTCTTTTAACTTTAAGCCCTCAGACTGAAACAATAGCTAGCACCTCTCTTTGTGTTTATATAAAACTTTTTTACCGTTCACACAAATATTTATAATCAAATAGGACACGATAAAAAGACCTTATTGTTCACACAAATTCCTACTAAGTAAAAGAAAAAAAATTTGTTTTACACAAAATCCTTTCGTATCACTCTTTTTTTTCATAATTCACTGATAAATCAGGATTATGATAAAAATTGCGTTCACAAATTTTTTAGATTGTCTTAGCATGCGCTGTGCAAATCACACTCAAAAGATTTTTAAACTCATGGGCAAGACCCATGGGGTGAAACTAAGAAAAATAATGCTACAACACAACATTTTTACAAACACTTTATCACTTTCTAAATAATTATTGGTAAAAGAAAGTGTGATGTTTGTAATAATTTGTCCATGTTAAAATTAGTAATAATTTATCGCATCAATAGTTTGTAAAAATATTTGTAATTGCAGTATTACTTGCTCAATAGAGCCACCTTTCAAAATACAATATTAGTGATGACGTTTCACAAATATCCGCACATCAGATCGTCTTTTATGTATATTGCAGGGATTGATGCTCTTATGCTGCTCAGCTTTGTACCTTAGTCCAATTGGAGAGATTGACGTGTTCTATGCTGCAGCAGTGATTCTAGTAGTGGGTATGGCTGGTCAAGAACCACCTCTAAGAGCCTTTCTTGCTGATCACTTGAGTGTTGAGACAGAAAATCCAACAGAAGAAAAGCTGAAAGAAATAGATGATCGTACAAATATTTTGTGGCGGGTTGCAAGGTTTTCTGGAGCCACTATTGCTCTCGTTTCCCTTCCAAATGCTAAATGGGAAATAGCCTTCGGAGTTTCTGCCTTGGTGATGGGAGCAAATCTTATGATATTCTTGTTTGGCTACTGTCTCCATGGTCAACCCCCAGACAGTCCAAAAGAAAAAGAAAAACAAAAACTTGGGCATCTTTGCACAGCTGAACAAGTGAGGTTGATACCTATTTGGACAAGCTTTCTCGGCTGTAGTTTGGTTGCAGCTACCGGAAACACTTTCTTTTATGAACAAAAAAGCAACATGGATTTGTACATTGCCAATGATATCAAGGTTCCTTTAAATGTTTTATTTGCCCTTAGGTCCATTATACGCTATATAATACCAATCAAGGTTTGGTGTAATACACAGATCAGAGTTGGTATCGGGATGATTTGTTCTGCATTATGTTGCTTTGTAGCTTGGCGGGTAGAGGCCCACCGACTATATTTGATTGAGGAAGAGCATATTGATCCCATGGATTCAAATCAGACTATCTCTATGAGTGTCCTGTGGTTAATTCCACAATTTATTTTGTTAGGACTAATGGAAGGACTTGCCAGTGATGGGCTTCAGGAATTCTTCTATAAAAGTGTTGCTACATCAATGAGACGTTACGGCCCACAGTTCAGTGATTGTGTATTAGGTATCGGAAATTTCATCAGCTTCCCTTTTGTTTTGGCGTTTAGAAGCTGGTTCAAGGATTCCATAAACACAAGTCATCTAGACAAGTATTATCGGACTTTGGCATTACTGAATTTTGTGTTCCTCATCCTTTATGTTTATGCCGCACACTCAATAACGTTTGTCAACATGGGAAGTACACCAAATGATGAGAAATCAAACGAAAGCTTGGAAGATGGCACGGATAAGTTAGCTGATCACCCGCAAATGCAGACTCCCCTAAATCTACAGTGGAGCGCCTTTTGCAATCCCATGAATCGACCGAAGCTGAAGATGTAGTCTCTGATGATGAGCCAGGAAGCCTCTCCTACTCTGAACGGCGAAGAAAAGTGGCTACAGTAGCCACTGCTACTGAATGATCTGTGCAGAAGCCTCCCTTTGATTAAGGTAGTTCCTGTTGATTAGCCAGGGAGCCAACAAGACTAAATTTGGATGGATTGAGATCAATCTAAACCCTTAATTGTTAAATGATGTTATGACTCACCATGCATTGTTGGCGCATCTGAAAATAATATAAGTAGTGTCGGTTCTAATTTATGGGTCCGTTTGGATAGAATTTATTGTTGAAAATTGAAAACTGAAAACACTGTAGCAAAATAAAATTTAAATGTGTGACTAGTACTGTGAGACCCATTTTTAATATTTTTTCTGAATAAAGTGCTTGTGGGTCCTATGAACAGTACGTGAACAGTGCACAACAGTGCATAAATAGTGCATTGTTTCTTAAAAGCAGTTGCGTGTGGATAAAAAAAAAAATAGAGAAAACGTAAATGCAGGATAATCCTATCCAAACAAATACTATATAGTATTGGTAATATTGTTTATTCGTGGTTTAAAAAACTCTTCCCCACCCATGGAGGTCAATAGAAACCTCTATGTTTAACAATCTTATACTCTTGAATTTCTGTTAGCACCATGCAAACTGAATTTACAAGTATTAGCATGTTTCAATTAATTGTTACATTAAAAGTGTAGCCAACATCTAATTTGTTATGGATATATTAGCCTATTAGTATAAGCTCAAGCTTAATTCTACTTTGTGTACAAGTCAAGTCTCCTACTTGTACTAGAAGTCTATTAGTCTAGGATTTAGTCTACTATATATACACATACTATGGTTCATTGTAATATAGGATTTGTACTATACTCTAATATATTATTGATGTAACCCTTTAGGATTTTCTTCGTAGATGTAGGCCGTTAGGCTGAACCACGTAATCCTTGTGTGTTATTATGTTCTATACTTTATGTTTTCGCTTCCGCATCTATATTAGCATATTTAACATGGTGTATCAATGCTAATATTTAACATGGTATCAGAACCACTGCTTTGACCTTTTCCTTGCAGTCCTGTCTTTATTGGTGTTACTCCATTTTCAACATTACTTCCACCATCATAGCAGCCGCCGCAGCCTTTCGCCGTTGAACCTCCGACGTCTCCTAATCGTTGTCCTTAGGTTCTGGACCTATAGCCGCCACTGTTGAGGAGTTCCACACTGCAAAGATCACTGCTCCTCTCATCATCGACTAGAAAACTACTTTGATTAATTTTTCTGCAAGTACCACTAAGATCGTTTTACGCCGATCTACTCACTCGTGGAAGTCCTGCAGCCAACGGAGTCCACACGCGCCCATACATGTTGCCAAAGTAATCTGCGTCGAAAGCCACGCGCCGCACGCGCAACCACGCGCTGCTACGCATCTCGGTTGTACTGCCACGTGCCCTCACGCGCCACCTATGTTGGTCACGTGCCCACACTCTCGTTCACGCCCCACACTAGTTGGCTGACGTCATCTGCCACATCAGCCCTAGTTGTTGACATCATTAGCTTGCGTCATCCGTTGACATCATTCGCTTGCGTAATCTGGCCGTTGACTTTGCTTTCAGCTTTGACTGTTGACTTGCAAACGGTTGACCGTTGACTTTTGAGACAGTTTGACTGTTGACTTTTGAGGCAGTTTTTTTGCAGTCGAGGTGCTCCTTACCTAGTTTTTCATGTAGATTTCCTTTTTGCAGTCCGTTTTTGCATATTTTGCTTCTAAATGAAGAATAAGGACAAGTCTTCTTCTGTTGCAATAATCGTTGCCGACAATCCAGAAAACGTTTTTGCAATTTTTGCAAACGTTTTGGCCACAATATTGAGACTTGCTATCATCGCAACAAATCAGCTGTTTCAATTTCTGTTGCTACTGTTGCTAATACTGAGAGTGTCCAACTAATGGCTCCCGTCTCTGCACAGTCTAAGTCTTCAAGTCACACTTTCACCATGTCCACAGATGACCTTAAAAACATAATTGCCAATGTCATTCATATGGTTGGTAATGTATCTTATTCCTCTTCTCTCTCAGCTTTATTTGGTATGTCTCCTTCCTCTTGGCTAATGGATTCTGCTTTTTGCAATCACATGACACCTCACTCGTCCTTATTTTCTGAACTTAAACCTGCATCACACCCTCTTAATATTCGCAAAGAAAATGGTTCCACAATATCTGGTCATAATATAGGTTCAATTTCGACCTCTAACCTCTCAGTTCCTAGGGTCTTTAATGTTCCTAGCCTTTCTTATAATTTGTTTTCTGTGGGCCAATTAGCTGAGTTGGGTTATTGCATTATATTTGATTACTCTGGGTGTATTGTGCAAGATCCAAGGATGGGACAAGAGCTTGGGACCAGTCCCAGGGTTGGATGTATGTTTCCCGTGGACAACCTTCGTCTTCCACTTGTTGCTCCCATTTTTGTTGCTGCAGCTGCTGTAGTTTCTTCTATTCCTTCCTTGGCACTTTTGCATGCTCGACTTGGTCACGCATCTTCTTCTCGAGTACAACAATTGGCTTCTAGAGGTTTGTTAGGGTCAGTGTCTACAGAAAATTTTGATTGTGTTTCATATCAGTTAGGAAAACAAACAGCTTTGCCTTTCAATACTAGTGAATTAATATCCACTGATATCTTTGACCTTATTTATTTGGATGTTTGGAGACCTTCTTCTGATTCTAGTATTGATGGATCTCGGTATTTTGTTGTCTTTGTTGATGATTATTCTCGCTATAGCTGGATTTTTAATATGAAACATCGTTCTGAATTATTGCAAGTATATTCTAATTATGCAAAAATGGCTGAAACCCAATTTTCCAAATGTATCAAAATTTTTCGATCTAATAATGCTCTTGAGTGTACTCAATATTCTTTCCAAGCTGTTTTGCATTCCTATGGTACTGTTCATCAACTAACTTGTCTAGGTACCTCTCAGCAAAATGATAGAGACGAATGAAAACTTCGTCATATTCTTGACACTACTCGTGCTCTCATTCTCTTTGCCAAAGTTCCTGCTTATTTTTGGGCGAAGCTGCACTTCATGTTGTTCATGCTATTAATCGCATTCCTAGTCTTGTCATCCAAAATCGAACTCCATATGAGCGCCTTTTTGGGTCACCTCCAAACTATCACCACCTTTACTCCTTCGGTTCTGCTTGTTTCGTTCTTCTTCAGCCATATGAGCATAACAAACTTGAGCCTAGGTCAAGGCTTTGTTATTTTCTTGGCTATGACGAAACTCAAAAGGGATATCGGTGTTATGATCCTGTTTCTCATCGTCTTCGTATCTCCAGCAATGTTGTCTTTTGGAAACATCGCCTCTTTGTCGAGCTCTCTCACTTTCGTGCTTCTCTGTCTTCCTTCTCTGTCTTAGATCTTTTTCTAGATGAGGTACATATTCCTTTTGTAGGTGCTCCTGACCCTTCTGTAGGTGCTCCTGATCCTCTTATAGCTGCTCTTGATTCTCCTATAGACTTTTCTGTCCAACCACTAGATATCCTTGATCCCTTTTCTAGTTCCTCGTTTAATGAACAGGTGGAAGATGAACTGGTCAAAGACGAGCTACCCAACCCTGAGCCTGGGTCCCCTGTTCCTGCTCCGCCTGAAGATCTTGCACAAGACATTCCACGTCGTCACTCAACTCGGGTAAGATCCATTCCTGCACATTTACTTGACTATCATTGTTACATTACCCTTGCTACACTGCATGAGCCTCACACGTATCGTGAAGCTTCCATTGACCCTTTATGGCAAATTGTAATGAAAGAGGAACTTGATGCATTATCTAAAAACCATACTTGGGACTTGGTCACTCTCCCTCCTAGGAAATCTGTGGTTGGTTGTAAATAGATCTATAAGATTAAGACTCGCTCTGATGGGTCCATTGAGCGCTACAAAGCTCGTCTTGTTGCAAAAGATTTTACACAAGAGTATGAGATTGATTATGAAGAGATCTTTGCTCCGGTTGCTCATATCTCATCTGTTCGTGCTCTCTTAGCTGTTACTGCTGCCAGTAAATGGAACCTTTTCCAGATGGATGTCAAAAATGCATTCCTTAAAGGGGATTTAAGTGAAGAAGTTTATATGCAACCTCCCCTGGGTCTCTCTATTGAAGCAAATAAGGTTTGTCATCTTCGGCGTGCACTTTATGGCCTTAAACAAGTTCCACGAGCTTGGTTTGCCAAATTCAACTCTACTATCTCTCGCTTGGGTTACATGGCTAGTCATTATGATTCTTTCTTATTTCTTCGTCGCACTGACAAAAGCACTATTTTACTTCTCATGTATGTGGATGATATGATTCAATCTCCCACCCCCTCCCCCTCCTCCAGACTCCCTTCTTCCCGTATCCAACCTCAAAAAGAAGAAAAGAGCAGAAGAGGTTGAAGAAGAGGTGTTGGCCTAGAAGAAGAAGCAAAAGCAGTAAAAGGTGGGTAAGGCCTAAATTAGAGCCTCCTCCGTGGAGAGCAGGGATAGCCATGAATTGGTTGAGGTGCGTGAAGCTCAATCCTATTGGTCACCTTCGTTGGAGCTAGATGGGGCTCCCATTCCCGCCATTCTTCTATAAGGGAATTTCAAAAATGGCACGCTCACTACCTGGCTGAAGCCTTGGAACAGCTCATCCTTTTACCAAAGAACATGGACGCCCTGGAGAAAATGAGGCAACCACAACTCTTCCTTTTCCTAAAAAGGGATTTGGCTTTGGTATATGTTATTCCATTATTTCGACTTTGTTATTTTTATTATCTTCTTTATATAAACTTTTTCATATATACTTTTTTATTATTCCCGTCACAATGCACTTATTCACCATCTCCTCGCAGGCAATCTAGGGGGTTTTTGTGGCCGAGAAATGGGTGGAAGATACTCAGAACAAGGCTGATGCCAAGATCAAGATCAGGCTCGAGACTGAAAGAGCTCTGGGAAGAGCTGAGTAGGAGAAGAAAAAGGTTGCTGACTAGCTGATAGAAGAAGGGAAGTTAAGGAGAAGTGCTGAGGCTGGGCTTAAAATGGCCGAGACCCAAGACCCAAGCAGAGGAGCAGCGGATACAGCTTCAAAACAAGGGACAAAAGCTAGCCATTGCCCAAATGGACATTTTGCACTTGAAGGGTGAATTAGCTCAAGCCCAAGAATCGGCCCGCACTATCAAGGAGACTGTGGATGCTGCCTCTATGGCTTCCTTCAATAAGGGGGTTGAAGAGATTGAGACTCAGCTGGCTAAGGAACTCGCTGAGGTGTGTAGTGACTATTGCCAACAGGTATGGGCAGAAGCCCTTAATGTTGCTGGGGTCCCTACTACCTCAGAATGGAGAAAAGCTGAAAACATGTGGGTCCCCCTAGACATCCGAGCATTTGAAGCTCTCCCACTTTCTCTAAATGCCTTCGAGACAGTGCCCTTTACACAACCTTCCACAGTCCAAGAACCTATCCCACCTCCTAAAGCATCTATAGGTTCTGATCAAGCAGCGAAGCAAGGTAAAAAGACTGAGAAGAATTTGAGCAAGAAAGATGGACAGGGTGACCCTGCACCAGGGGCAAAGGACAAAGGCAAACAGATTATGACCCTGTCCGAGATCAAACCTTCAAACGCTCCCCTCATCATCAAAGAAGTGGCCCCTAAATCCAAAGAGACCGTGCCCAAACCAAAAGGAGAGGAGGAAAAAACGGAACCTAAAACCAAGTCCACAGAAGACCTTCCACCTAACACTAAGACATGAACAACCTAGGACTCTGTCTCCATTTTTTTTGCCTAATTTCACATTAGTTTAGTTTTTTATATATAAGTTTACTATTGTCATCTTTCTTATGCTTTTACTTCTAGTGTAATTACACAAACAATCATAATGACAAGTTCAAGATTTTGATTTCACTTATTGGGAATGTTTAATTCTCTATCTCAATACAATTCGTATACATAACATGAATGATTAGTGCGCAAATGAATAGGGTAAGTCTCAATAATGCATTAGGTAATAGCAGCAATCTATCATGGAGAAAATTTCATTTTATGGACTTATGCCTTCCATAAATAATTGGTATGTTAGAATTATATTATTTATCGTGCAACATCAAGTAGTTAAGGTACATAAGAATACACATGAACCCAAAACGAGAGGAATATGGCCTGAAACTAACCAAGCACAAAGTAAATCATCAATCTCACCAAAGTATGTGGTCTAAGAGCTAATCATAGCCAAAGCTCTGTTTGATCTTTAGAAAGGTGAACAGAAGTGTTAATTTTCCCAAAGTAGATGATTCGAGAACTAGACGTAACTAAGGTTCTGTTTAACACTTAATAAAAATATCAATTTCTACAAGGTATGTGGTCTGAGGAGCCAGACATAACCAAGTCTCTGTTTGATATTTAGAGAAGTGAATTGAAGTGTTAATTTTCCCAAAGTAGATGATCTGAGGACCAGATGTAACTAAGGTTTTGTTTAACACTTAATAAAAATATCAATTTCTACAAGGTATGTGGTCCGAGGAGCTAGGCATGACCAAGTTTCTATTTAATACTTAGAAAAATGAACTTAAGTATTAATTTTCCCAAAATAGATGATCCGAGGACCAGACATAACTAAGGTTCTATTTAACACTTAATAAAAATATCAATTTCTATAAGATATGTGGTCCGAGGAATCAGGCATGACCAATTTTCCTTTAATACTTAAAGAAATGAAAATCAACGCAAAACAATGACAACAGAAACACGATGGCAGAAGTGCCTTTCATTAATAATAGTACCTTCGTAGGTTATTTACATTCTAGGAACGTGGTACAACTTTTTCATCTAAGTTTGCAAGATAATACGCCCCTATGCCAACTACTAAAGTGATATGATAAAGTCCTTCCCAGTTAGGTCTCAACTTTCCCCATGCTGGATGCTTGGCAGTACCCAAGACCTTCCTTAGCACCAACTTTCCAAGGGCCAATGGCCTTAACTTCACATGAGAATCATATCCCTGTTTGAGTTTTTACTGATAATAAGTTAACTGAACCATGGCATTTTCTCGCCGTTCCTCAACAAGGTCTAGGCTTTTTTCCAGTAAATTATCATTACTGCTTGGGATGAAAGAGCTCGTTCTCAGTGTCGGAAACCTAGTTTCCAGAGGGATTATAGCCTCAACTCCATAAGTCATAGAAAAGGGTGGCTCTCTAGTGGATCTTCGAGGTGTAGTTCGATACATCCACAAAACATATGGCAATTCTTCTACCTATCTCCCTTTAGCATCATCCAGTCTTTTCTTGAGCCCACTGACTATAACTTTGTTTACTGCCTCGGCCTGCCCTTTCCCTTGTGGATAAGCTGAAGTGGAATATCTATTCGTGATGCCTAGATCATAACAATACCTTTTGAAGGCCTTATTATCAAATTGCAGGCTGTTATCTGAAATAAGAGTATGAGGGATTTCGAACCTGGTGACAATATTTTTCTAGACAAACTTATTTGCATCCATATCCCTGATGTTTGATAACGGCTCAACTTCAACCCATTTAGTGAAATAATCCATTCCAACGAGCAACCACTTCCTATTCCCTACCGCCTTTGGGAAAGGCCCTACAATGTCCAAGCCCCATTAAACAAATGGCCAAGGACTAGACAAAGGATTAAGGACACCTCAAGGTTGATGAATGTTGGGAGCATACCTCTGACACTAGTCACACTTTTTTGCATAATCTTATGCTTCTCTCTGCATTTTGGGCCACCAATACCCTTGTGTAAGAGCTTTATGAGATAAAGACCTTCCTCCTATGTGACTTCCACAGATCCCTTCGTGTAACTCTTCTAAAAGTTACTCCGTTGCTTCAAGGTGTACACACGACAAATATGGCCCTAAAAAAGAGTGCTTGTACAATTTTTTATCCTCGGACAGCCAAAACCGAGGTGCTTTCCTACGTATTTTGTCTGCCTCAGATTTCTCCTCGGACAAGATATCATTTTTAAGAAATGACACTATAGGATCCATCCAACTAGGTCCCACCCTAATTTGATGAATTTTAAGGGTGTCATTATTCGTTTCAGTAGGTTTACACAAATCTTCAATGAGAATGACTCGTGGTAGACCTTGTGCAGAGGATGTTGCAAAGGTTGCTAAGGAGTCAGCATGAGTGTTCATACTCCTAGAAGCATGCAATAAGGTAAAAGAGTCAAACTTTGATTGTAAATACCTGGCCCGAGCTAGATACGCTTGCATTCTCAAATCTCTAGCTTCTGATTTCCCTTCCATCTGGCCCACGACTAAATGTGAATCTGAGAATATTTGCACCGACCCATTTTTTGAACCATATCCAATTCCATTAGTAGAGCTTCATATTCTGCCTCATTGTTAATGGCCGAGAATCTCAATCTCAAGGATTTCTCCAGAGTAAGTCCCTCAGGGGACACTAAGACTAGTCCCATACTAGATCCTCTTTAATTTGCTGCTCCATCAACATACAATTTCCATGTAGAAGATTCCTCGCACGAGATCATGTCAATTGATTTTTCATCCATGTCCAATTTTTTGGCATTTCCTTTTAATGAGGGTTCAGCAAATTCCATGACCAAATCAACAAGGACCTGACCCTTCATAGAGGTGCGAGGCATATATTTCATATCGAAAGCCCCCAAAATGGTGCCCCACTTAGTAATCCTTCCCGTGTAGTCAGCACTACGAAGTATAGACTTAAAAGGAAGTTAAGTTAAAACAACAACTGTATGAGATTGAAAGTAGTGAGGAAGCTTGCGCGTAGCGTGCACCATTGCTAGGATTGCCTTTTCCAACGGTAAATAATGCACCTCGGCATCATGCAAAGATTTGCTCATGTAATAAACTGGCCTCTGTACGTTATTATCAACTCGTATCAGAACCAAACTAACAGCATGGTTAGCCACAACAATATATGCGAACAAAACTTCATCAATTTCTGGTTAAGACATAATGGGTAGTCGTGAAAGATACTCTTTAAGCTGTTGAAGAGCTAAAGCACACTCCTCAGTCCACTCAAACCACTTCCATTTATTCAGCAACTGAAAGAAAGGCCTGCACCTATCTGTGGACCGAGAAATAAACTAGTTGAGGGCAACAGTCATCCCTGTCAACCTCTAAACTTCTTTACGATTCCAAGGTGGTTGTAAGCTATTAATTGCCTTGACCTGCGCAGGATTAACTTCAATTCCCCTGTGTGTTACCATATAACCTAGGAACTTACCTGATCCCACCCCAAAAGAACACTTGGAAGCATTAAGGCACAACTTGTACTTCCTTAGCATTTGAAAAGTATCATTTAAGTTTGCTACATCCACAGAAACCGTTTTACTTTTCCCCATCATGTCATCCACATACACTTTAATAGTCTTCCCCAATTGAGGCTCAAACATTCTGGTCATCATCCTTTGATAGGTAGCCTTTGCATTCTTCAAACCAAAAGGCATCATCTTAAAATGATAATTCCCTATAAGAGTGACAAAAGTTGTTTTCTCCTGATCATCCAAAGCTAAGGGTATTTGGTGATAACCTTGAAAAGCATCCAAAAAACTCATCCAAGGATGCCCAACAATAGCATCCACCAACTGATCTATGCAAGGTATAAGGAATGAATCTTTAGGACAAGCCTTGTTCAAATCTGTGAAGTCAACGCATACTCTCCACTTCCCATTTTTCTTCTTTACTACCACTGTATGAGCTAACCATTCTGGATAAAACACTTCTTTGATTGCACTAGCCTTTTTGAGCTTGAGCACCTTTTCCTTGATAGCCTTGGCATGCTCTTTAGATGAGCACCGAGGTGGTTGCTTCCTTGGCCCCGAGGTGGTTGCTTCCTCAGCACCACAGCCAGATTAAAATTCAAATGGTGGCAAATGAAACTCGAATCAACCCCCTAGGCCTCATAAGCATTCCATATAAACACATCCACATTATTTTTCAAAAACAAAACTAGCTCCATCTTCTCCTGAAGTTGTAGCTATATTCCCACTTGAAGGAACTTTTCAGGATCGTCATCAATAAGAACCTTCTCTAACTCCTTACACGTAGGTTCTTCTACCTTTACCACCCCAGGTGTGGCCGAAGACATTGATTGCTATGAGCCCCCTTTAGTTGAGGCCAATGACTATTGCCCAGGCTAATGCAGAATTGCAACCGCCATTCATTGTCTGGCCATAGATTGACTCCTAATTAGCTCCTCAATTTGATCCCCAGAAGGGAACTTTACCTTCAGATGCAAAGTTGAAGAAACCGCATCTAAAGCATGAAGCCAAGGTCTTACAACAATGGCTATATAGGGAAAATAAGCGTCCACCACATTGAAATCCACTTCCATAACCTCGAAGCCTGACTACACAGGCAATCTAATTTGGCCCATTGGTATAACAGTCTTCTCTTCAAAGCTTATCAGTGGTGAATCATAAGACGTCAAATTCTCAAGCTTTAACTTTAGCCCCTTGTACAAGTCGAGATACAAAATATCTGCACCACTGCCTTGGTCCAATATTACCCTCTTTACATCATAGCCCCCTATCCTTAGCGTGATCACCAAAGCATCATCATGGGCTTGGATAGTTTCGATCTTATCTTCTTTCTAGAAGCTTAGAGTAGGTGGGACATTCCCCTTAATCTTCTTCGGTTCAGAGTTAGACTCCTCGGCAAGAGTTTATGCCATAGACATCACCTTGAAAGGACGAGAACCAGTCCTATCTGGAGTAGCAAAAATAACATTGATTGTACCCAAAAGAGGCCTTGAAGCATTGTTACCCTGATTTACAGAACCTGAATGATCTCCTTACCCTTTGGGTTGATACTAAAACTGTTTTAACCTTCCCTCTTTAACCAACTGCTCCAAATGATTTCACAAGGTCCTACAATTCTCAGTGCTATGACCCCTCTCTTGATGATAATGGCAATAGAGGTTCTGGTTACACTTCATGGGGTCTCCTGCCATCTTGTTAGACCACTTGAAGTATGGTTCATGCCGAATTTTCTCCAACACCTGTTGTACTGGTTCACGAAATGAAATGCAGTATTAACTACCTAAGGAAGGGTTGAACCAGATTGCCCAGCAAAATTTTTTCCGAGGCCTGTTGTTATTGTATCTGTCCGACCTAAAATCCCTCCTCTCTTGAGGGATAACCTTTGCCTTCCCCTTACCTTGTTGTTAATCTTCCTCAACCCGTTTGTACTCATCAATGCAATCCATGTGCTAACGTATACTCCTTACAGACTTCTTGAGAGATTTCCTTAAGTCGTGCTTAGTTGGAAGGCCAACCTTGAAAGTGTTAATCGCCACATCGTCAAAATCACCATCGATCTCATTAAACATCTCCCAGTATCTGTCAAAGTATGTTTTCAAAGTTTTCCCTTCCCTCATGGCCATGGACAATAGTGAATCTAGAGACCCAAAGGCCCTAGTGAGTTCCATGAAGGAATCGATAGAACCTGCCCTTAGGCCATTTAACCATCTCATCGCAACAGGTCCCAAGCTAGAAGGAAAGACTTTGCATATTAAAGTTTCATTTTTAGAGTGCATCGCCATTCTCTGATTAAAATGATCACATGCTCTACGGGTCCGTTCGTCCGTTATAGATAGTGAAATTTGGTTGGGTGAAGCGCCGAGAAAGCTTTCCTTTCTCCACCCTACTTGTGAAAGGTGACTTGGAAATTGGTGCAACGCCCTACTCATAGTATCATTTCCCAAGCCCCTAGAGGAAAACTTCTTGTCCTTACGACCATGAAGATCATCCTCCTCATACGAGAAAGATTCACTAGGAGGAGTTCTTAACCTGGGCTTATAACTACTACCTTAGGAGTCTTCGGAAGAAGGGTTAGAAAAAGAGGGTGTTCACCTTTGTCTCGCACGCGTAGCTTCTTCTTAAAATGGTCAATTTCCTTCTACATGGCTTTAGCATTATCCTCGTGAGGAATTCTGCTTTCACCCCGTGAATGACTCCTACCGGTGTGTCCTATATGCACACTGCCCTCCCAATCTCTTTCCCACTCAAGATATTGGAAGTGGTCTTCATGTTGGGACCCCAAAGACTCTGCATGGTGTGGACCCGAGCCTGCCATCATGTTACCCTTCCTAAAATGCCATCATGTTACCCTTCCTAAAATACAAGATTTCCCACAAACGGCGCTAATTGTAAGGTCACAATGTGCACTCAAACTCAACAGTGTGAAGGGAACAGGCCCAAAAAGCCCAATACAATGAAATTTATAGAGAGTGAGATTAAAACCTAGGTTCTATGGATATTAGATAACAAAAATGATGGGTTAGATCCCCAATTCGCATGCAACAAGCTGTTTATGTAACAGAAATTCTCCTCGGATGTACGCCAAGGACATTTTGTATTGCTTTTCTTTGTCCTAAAAATAGATTACCCTTGAAGATGAGGTGTACAGTGTTTTTCTCTTGCTTTTTTCCAATCTCCTTTTTCAAATGCTTCCATTTCCCTTTTATACCATCCTCTTTCCTCCCTCCATCTTCCACGTATGGATCAGATCACTCCTCTAGATACTTGTCCCATCCACCGCCTTCTTGAAGTCTTCGAACAATAGCTGTAAGGCTGATCAATACTGTTCAGATGTCATTTCCTCATTAATGCAACTAGAGAAGTAGGTGTAGAGTTTTTAATGTGGTGATAGCAGCTTTCTATAAGACATTTCTCATTCCTTCTTCCTCTCTGTGCCTTTGTGGAGTACATCTTCATCCATGAGACCTTCTAGTATATCATTCTTATCACTATGAAGTACTATCCGGCCTTCACCTTACTTATCCAAGAAGTTAACCCTTCTCAAACTACTTCCAACAGCCTCCCTTGCAATAGTTTGCTTATGGACTTTTAAGATTGGTATCATTACTATCATTATATCCTCCTCGGACAAGTAAATACCCTCGGGTCAGGCGCAGGCCCAAGAACATGCCTTGGACTTTTAGCCCTCACAAAAACATGGTACAAATTCATATGCAGCTATATTTGCATAATTCATTCTCAGATATTACAAAAGAGTAGTGTGTCATTGCATGATTTTTACATTTTATGAACATTGTCAACAAATTTAATTGAAAAATTATTATGCCAAAATATCGGTAACACGAAAGATCTTTATTGAGGGGAGCACAATAGAAAGTACTTTGTTTTTCTCTAGTGCATCACCACTATCACTAATCAGCCTAAGCCCCTCAACATAATGTTTCTTGAGGGGAGCACTTACCAGTTACCACTTACCACAATGGTTAGATAACTTACGTTCTCATCGATTCCTATGGGATAGGAAATGCCAAATATCTAGATTTCAATTATATTCCATAATTATAAGGGTGATACAATTTTATTTCAACGAAATCACAAATAGGAGTGTCAATTCGGATTAACGTGTCGGGTTCGTGTCATATCAAGGTAGGGGTATTCGACTAAATGGCTCAACCCTAACCTGACCCATTTAATAATCGTGTCATGATCCTTCAACCCTAACCCAAACTATTAATAAGGCGGGTTAACCTGACCCAACCCATTTGACATGCTTAATAAACGAATCGTGTTGGATTGGCACAAATGTAACACAACTCATTTCAACCTGCATAATATTAGATATAACATCCATCTAGAAATAATTTTTTTTACATTCCAAAAAGTAGTGCATACACTTCAAGTCTTCAATTCACATTTAAAATAATATAGTTCAACAAAAATATAATATTCATCTAGAAATAAGTTCTTTACACTCCAAAAGAAGTGCAATCACTTCAACCCAAATTCAAAATAACAAAATTTAACAAAAATAAAATAACATATTTTATCAAAAATATAATATTATTGGAACTTGTCAAATGCTAAGTATCAATATTGAAAGAATTTGAGCAAACAGTAGACTAATTCTGACTATGACCACGATTATCATCCCTAGATTCTTTGTTGATGTCCAAATTCATAACATCTTCTACAAGCTCATCCAATTTCATTTGTGCAAGTTCTATACCCAAATATATATATATATATATTAGTAGTTCTAAGGTCTGTAAAGTTTCAATTTCCAATTATATCCCTTGTAAATTTTTGTAATTACTCACTTTTCTTTTTAAATTTAAAATATATGTTAGACATAAAAGGTATTTGACAAATTTAAAATAAAATAAATAATATTTGTTATACGAGTTAAACGAGTTGTATTAAGTGGGTTATTTCGGATTGACACAAATAAACTGGTGTGTCAAACGTGTCTATTAAGGGTTACGCAGATTGACCCGCTTAAAACACATTTCTTATCGTGTTGCTTTCGAGTTGACCCGTTTATGACCCAAATCCATTAAAGCCCAACCCTAACTCGAAGAAACCCGTATCAGGTTCATGTCGTGTTCATGGGTTGGGTTGAACATTGACACCCCTAATCACAAAGCAATTTCCTAATCAAGTACGGTGGTAGGTTAAGTAATGCAACATAAGAAAATGTTAAATGAACACCGAACGTCGTTTATGAGGCAAATCTTGTGAAGATTTAAAAACCAATTGTCATCTAGACTTCTTCATGAAAGATGGTCACCTAGTCTACCTGTCTACGGTCATTGTCATCTTTTATTTATCTATTTGATAAATAAACATTATAATCTTCATCATGTTTTCTTGGGTTCACAAGAGTTAAAGATCAATTTACAATGAGATATCTTTATATTGTTCTATGACACAAAAGGAGGACGCTGAAATAATGAAGTTTACAACATGGTACTGGCGCTGATTAGAGGTTCTATATCCAAAAAAAAAAAAAACAAAACAAAACAAAAAAAAAACAAAAAAACAAAAACAAAAACAATATTGACCTCTTCGCGTGCACCCTAACCAGATTAGCAAGAAACTGCTTGTGCTCATCAGGAACTGCCTTAACCAAATCTGCATGTACACAATAAAACAATAGTAACAATTACGTACGCAAATCAAAGAGTGCTCAATGAATTAACATCATGTTAATAAAAGTAACAGATTGTAAAAAAGAAGGGGAAATAGAGAATATAGATTAAAAGAAAAAGACTTACGATTAGAGATGAATATTCTTGCAAACCAATTTACATGGTTGCTTAATATGAATGGATGGTTTTATGAATTATCACATAATGGCTGAGAGATGATTCCTCTAAACCGATTTGGAGGAAAATTCAATTCGATTTTGAAACACCTATTCAAATTAAACTCTTTCCAGTGACTCGTTTAATGTGAACAATAGAAATTCAAGAGCATAAGATACTAGAACGTGCAAGGTACAGTATTATACAAACTCAAAACCTTTTTTTTTTTGGGTGTTGGGGTTGCATAGAATTAACACAAGAATTTATCATATTTACCTCTCAGTCCATCCAAATTTAGTCTTCGTGGTGCTCTGGCTCATCATCAACGACTTCCATCAAAGGGAGGCCCTCCACAAGTTCAGGGGATTCTACATCTGCGGGTGATTGACTGCGAACCATTTTCATTAAGCGACGGTAGAAGCGAGTGGCAGTGACTAATATAGCCACTTTTCTCCTCCATCCGGAGGAATAGAGGCTCCCAGTTGAAGCATACGCATAGAAGCAAAGGAACACGAAATACAGTATCGCTAAAGCCAGATAATACCTGTCTAGATGACTCGTGTTTATGGTATCCTTGAACCAGCTTTTAAAGAGTAAAACTAAAGGAATGCTAATGAAATTTCCAAAACCTAATACACAATCACTGAATGGTGGGTCGTAACTCCCCATTGATGTAGCGACGTGGTTATAGAAGAATTCCTGAAGTCCGTTACTGGCAAGTCCGTCCATTAGTCCTAACAAAGAAAATTGTGGAACTAACCAGAGGACACTGATAGAGATGATCTGAGTGGGATCACTAGGATCAATTCTCTCTTCTTGTGTTAAATTTAGTCTATGGACCTCCACCCACCAAGCTGCAATGCAACTTAGTATAGAACAAACCATACCAACACCAATTCTGATCACTGTAACACTTTGTTGTCTTGCTTTTTTCAACCAAAACAAGAATGGTATTATGAAGCTTATAAAGGACTTGAGTACAACAAAACTAGATATAGGAACCTGAACATTATTGCCAATGTAAAAATCCATGTTGCTACTTTGTTCAAAAAAGAAAGCGCTTCCTGTAGCTACTACCAAACTATGGCCGAAAAAGGTTATCCAAATAGTTATCAACGTAAAAAGGCCTTTTACCTCCCTCACTTGTTCTACTGTGCAAAGGTGCCCACGATCCTCTTGTATTTCTACTGGACTGGTTGAGGATGTTTGTTCACTGTTAAGGATACAGCTGTAGTTGCCAAGGATAGCAGCTGATCCGGATTTGATTTTTTGTATATTTGAATCATATTTGAATAAGATATGATCAGATAGGTTTAGGCTTGCGATGAGATAGGATTAGGATAAGATAGAATCATATTTGAATTTGTATCTAAGTGATAAGCTAGAGGTATATCCAGATTTGTATATCTGAATTGTATTTAAAATTTGAATTTGTAACAAACTCTCATATATATGAAAATGCCTAAACCGTGGAAGGTAAGGCTTGGAAACAATTTTAATTATCTGATTTTACATGGTATCAGAGCTATTGTGACATACGTCTTTTTTTTTTTTCCAATGGCTTCCTCGTCTTCATCAACTTCTGTTGTCAACACTACCACTTCTTCTTCTCCCACTTCCCTTCCTACCATCCATCATCTCATCACCATCAAACTTACTCGTGACAACTACCTACTTTGGAAAGCTCAGATTGTTCCTTATCTTAAGGGCCAACATCTTTTTGGCTATCTTGATGGAAGCACTTCTGCTCCACCTCATTCTCTCACTGTTGAAACCGATGGAGACATCCAAGTCATCCAAAATCTGGATTTTAGTCACTGGTACTTCCAAGACCAGATGATTCTCAGTGCCATTATATCCTCTCTCTCTCTGAGCGTATTTTGGCTCATGTGGTCAAATTCAACAAATCCAAGGATGTGTGGCAAGCCTTAAAGAGAATGTTTACCTCTCAGTCAAGGGCTCGTACAATGCAAATCCACTATCAGCTCGCCACTTTGAAGAAAGGCAATTCCTCAATTGTTGATTATTTTCACCAGTTTACAACACTGGTTGATACACTTGCTACTACTGCTCATGCCTTGAATGATTTTGAAATCATCTCATTTCTTCTAGCTGGTTTGGGATCTGAATATGATTCCTTTGTGACATCTGTAACCACAAGAGTTGATCCTCTCTCTATTAATGAATTATATGGGCATCTCTTAGCTCATGAATTGCGGCTTGAGCATCAACAACCAACCGTGGATCTCTCAATTGTAGGGGCCAATTTTACAGGACGAGGACCATCACGTGGTGGTCGTGGTGGTGGCTCCTCCCCTTCAGTAGGCCGTGACTCCTCATCCAAGAATCAAAGGAATTATCGAGGACGGGGGCGTGGTCATTATTCTTCCCCCCAAAATCGTCCTCTTTGCCAGGTTTGCCATAAGCCAGGACACACGGCCTTGAAGTGCTATCACAAGTTTGATAATTCCTTCTCCACTGACACTACAAGCAACATGCATGCTCTGCTTGCTGCTCTACAAGCTTCACCCGATCTCAACTGGTACCCTAATTCTGGTGCAACTCATCATCTCACTTCTGATTTTGCAAATTTGAATGTGAAGGCAGAGGAGTATCATGGTCCCTGATCAGATTCGCATTGGTAACAGTATTGGTTTACATGTTAAACACATTGGATCTACTAAATTATCCACTCCTTCCTCTTCTTTCCTTTTACACAATGTACTCCATGTGCCTCACATTACCAAAAATTTAATTTCTGTTCACAAATTCACATCTGACACCAATACTTTTCTTGAGTTTCACCCCTCTTATTTTCTTGTGAAGGATCGACCAACGGGGAGAGTTCTGCTGCGCGGGCTGAGTAGGAATGGATTGTATCTTTTCCCTTCCATTTTCAATAAATTGCCTTTGTCATCATCTGTCTTTGTTGGTGAACGTACTTCTCCAACTCAATGGCACTCACGCTTGGGACAACTTGCTTTTCGTATTGTTCATCATGTTCTTTCAAAATTTAATCTACCAGTTATTTCTAGCAAAATTGTTATGCCTTGTTCTGCTTGTTTTAGTTCTAAGAGTAAACAACTCTCTTTTTCATTATCTTGTACTCAAATAAATTTTCCTTTGGACTTAATTCACACTGATGTATGGGGTCCATCTCCTATTTGCTCAAAATCTGGTTTCACATATTATGTCTCCTTTGTTGATGCATATAGTCACTATACTTGGCTTTATCCTATGACAAATAAAAGTGATGTACTACCTATTTTTATCAAATGGCAAAAATATGTTAAGCGTTATTTTAATCGAAAGATAAAGGTTGTTCAATCTAATTGGGGTGGTGAATATCGCTCACTTAACAAATTTTTCCAAACCTGTGGCATTGCTCATCATGTCTCTTGTCCTCACACCCCTCAACAAAATGGTGTTGCTGAGCGCAAACATCGTCACCTTGTGGAAACTGGTTTAGCTATATTAAATCACGCTCAAATTCCTCTTCAATATTGGGAAGATGCATTTCAAACAGCTTGTTATCTAATAAATAGACTTCCAACTTCCACAATTAAAAATCAATCCCTTATGAAAAATTGTTCACTCAAGGACCTAATTATACTTTCTTGCATGTCTTTGGTTGTGAATGTTGGCCTAATTTACGTCCTTATAATTCTCACAAACTTCAACCACGCTCAACTCAGTGTGTCTTCCTTAGTTACAGTTTAATTCATAAGGGCTATAAATGTTTACATCTTCCTTCAGGTCGTGTCTATTTTTCCAAAGATGTGCTCTTCAATGAGGATATTTTTCCCTTTGCTAGGCTGTGTTCCACAAATTTCAGGTCTATGTCTGCTTCAGGTCAGGTACAACCCTCTACTGGGCTTCATACAACAGCTCCTCTTTCTGTTGGGCCACCAGCCTTCAGTTTTGCTCCAAGTAACCCTTCAGCCCAACCCACATCTTCACAGGCCCAACCCGAAGCCCCTGCTTCATCCCCTTTACCCCATCTTGAAAACCTTCCCTCCCATATCACTCCGCCTCCCTCACCATTCCAACACAATTCCTTTACTGATGTTCAACTCATCGACCCTCTATTCTCTCAACCCACACTCACCGATCCTCAACCCACTCACACCGCCCCTCCTCTCCCTCAAAACCCAAACACCGATCATCAACCCACATCTGTTAAACCTCAACCCGCCCATCCCATGACCACCCACTCCAAAAACTCTATCACCAAACCCAAAACCTTCACCGACGGTACCGTGTGATATCCAGTTCCACATGCTCTTCTCGCTGATGGTAATGAGCCCATTGTTGAACCCACGTGTTTCACCACTGCTGTGAAAGACTCAAATTGGCGTTCAGCCATGAATGCCGAGTTTGATGCCTTGCTGAAAAATCAGACGTGGGCTCTGGTTCCTCCTCACACCGCTCGCAATGTTGTTGGATGCAAATGTGTATTTCGAGTTAAGCGTAACGCCAATGTTTCTGTTGAGCGTTTTAAAGCTTGCTTGGTGGCCAAGGGCTTTCATCAATTGCCTGGTATTGACTTCAGAGAAACCTTCAGTCCTGTAATCAAACCCACTACTGTCAAAACGGTTCTCTCCATTAAAGTTTCACGAGGTTAGGTTCTTCAACAATTCGATGTTCAGAATGCCTTCTTACATGGACACCTATTTGAAGATGTTTATATGTCTCAGCCTCCTAGGTTTGTTCATCCTCAATTTCCTAACCACGTATGCAAGTTGAAGAAAGATATTTATGGATTGAAGCAGTCCTCTCGAGCTTGGTTCTCACGGCTCTCTTCTCATTTACTTGCTTTGGGCTTCAGAGGTTCGAGGTCTGACTCTTCTCTATTCATCTATCACAGTGCAACTATTACTATATATTTTCTCATTTATGTGGATGATATTATTATTACTGCCTCTAAACCTTCTGCAATCGATGATCTTCTTTGTCAATTAAAGACTAATTTTGCTATTAAGGATCTGGGCACTCTTAATTTTTTCCTTGGTGTTGAGGTTTTGCCAAATTCCTCGGGTCTTGTCTTGTCTCAAAAACGGTACATTGTTGATCTTCTAAAGAAGACCAATATGCTTGAGGCAAAGCCTGTTAGCTCTCCCATGGCTCAATTCACAAGTTTATCTACTATTGAGGGGGATCCTCTTTCTGATGTTACTCTGTATCGAAGTACAGTTGGGGTTTTACAATATCTGTCCATCACCCATCCTGACATTTCATTCACAGTCAACAAGCTCTCTCAATTTATGCATCGCCCTACTAACATCCATTGGCAATCTGTCAAACGCCTCCTGCGTTATCTTAAGCAAACTATTCATTTTTGGTTTGCAACTGCATTGCTCTAAGTTCCATACTCTTCAAGCCTTCTCTAATGCAGATTGGGCTGGATGTCGTGATGATCGGCGGTCTACTGGAGGTTTCTGTGTCTTTCTGGGCAACAATCTTATTTCATGGGGTTGTAAAAAGCAACAGACGATGGCTCGATCTAGCACAGAGGTTGAATACAAGGCCCTTGCAAATGCTTCCGCTGAGGTTAAATGGTTGCGTACTCTTTTGTTTGAGCTTGGGATTCCTATCTCTAGTTCTCCTGTTCTGTGGTGTGATAATATTGGTGCAACCTATCTATCCTCAAATCCTGTTTTTCATGCCCGCACTAAACATATTGAAATTGATTTTCACTTTGTTCGGGATATGGTTGCTGATGGTTCACTTTTCATTCATTTTCTGTCTACCCGAGATCAGCTTGCTGACATTTTTACAAAGCCCCTGTCTTCCTCCAGATTTGCTCTTCTTCGGACCAAGCTCAATGTATCTTCCATACCGTTGAGCTTGCGGGGGCGTGTTAAGGATACAGCTATAGTTGCCAAGGATAGCAGCTGATCCGGATTTGATTTTTTGTATATTTGAATCATATTTGAATAAGATATGATCAGATAGGTTTAGGCTTGTGCTGAGATAGGATTAGGATAAGATAGAATCATATTTGAATTTGTATCTAAGTAATAAGCTAGAGGTATATCCGGATTTGTATATCTGAATTGTATTTACAATTTGAATTCGTAACAAACTCTCATATATATGAAAATGCCTAAACCATGTAAGGTAAGGCTTGGAAACAATTTTAATTATCTGATTTTACATTCACCAATTATTGCAGCTTTGTCTAACCACCTGTAGTGTATTTAAAGAGTGATGAGAAAGACACTATAAATTTAATGTACTGTTACACTATAAATGTTAAATGCGTTATATTGAATTATACTCTACCCGAAAAATAAAACTTTTGGCTTCAAACATGTTTGACCAGTATGGTTCTTGTAGAACCGACTCGGACTTGGTGTAAGGTTTTTCCAGTAAAACCCTTCTGCTGTAGGAGGGTAGTTGAGACGCCGTTTGTATATAGCTGCCTTGAAAACTATTACAATATTTCCAACGGGGCTCCTTTCTGGTGTTTTGCGGTAGTAAAAGGTGAAGCCAAACAAGAATAGCAAAAAATTTGCTGCCATCACCAGGGCAGAAACTAGGAAGATTTTTTCCCATGCAGTGTTTGGGTATGAAAGGCAAAAGAAAGCAATGCAGGCTCCAGAAAACCAGGCAATCCGCCACCAAACATTTGCACGACTATCTATTTGTTCACTCTCTTCTATGTTGGGATTTTCTTTCTCAATGAACTGATCAGCAAAAAAAGCTCCTAGAGGTGGCTCTCGACCAGATTTGCCCAGTGCTATCATCACCGCTGCAACATAGAACATTCGAGTTTCTTTACTTGGACTAAGGAACTCCGCCGAATACCATAAGAGCACCAATCCCTGCAACAAAAAATACTTTCTGATATGAGGATTTTGTGAAGCATCATCCCCATTGGGTATAGGCGTCGACAAAACCTACTTTGAGTGGGATATGCAGTAAGAGACGAGGTATATGGTGTATCCCACACACATGTAACTACTCTAATATAGCGTACGTACCGCACATGAATGATGAATTACCGTGGTGTTATTAATGCTAATTTGAGTTATTAAATACATAAGACATTATTTTGATCAAAATATTTAGAGGTACTAAAATGATTTTTTTTTTTCTTTTGTAATTTTTACGATATTGGTTAGACCAAGTTTCTTATTATATTACTATTATGTATATAATTTTAAATATCATTATTAGATATAACATATACAATATCAATTCAAAATCACTATTCGTGAAATTCTACTAAATACAAAATAAAATAAAAAAATAAATTGGTCTAATAGTATTTCCTAAATTCAATGAGAGTAAGTGTATAAAATCATTTAACTCAATTACAATTTATTACGATCAATATCTTCACATACAAAATATTTAAATAGAAATAGTATAAAAAATATGTTCATTGGTTCAGAGAAAAAATAACAGAAAAGATCTAAACAAATTAATTTGTACGGAAGGCTAACAAAAGCAAAATCCTAATTTGATTCTTTATTATGATCAATATCTTCACATACAAAATATTTGAATAGAAATACTATAAAAAATATGTTCATTAGTTCAGAAAAAAAAATAACAGAAAAAATCTAAACAAATTAATTTGTATGGCTAAGTTTTTTTTTTTTAGGTTATTGGACTCCTCATTTTCTACACTGAACTAACTCATTTAACACAAAAATTCAAAAACCTATATTAGATGAGACATGTGACTCAAAATTAGGCTCTAATTGAATTTCAATTTAAAATTTAATTGAAATTTCTCTTAACTTTGGCTTTTAATATATATATATATATATATATATATATATTCACTCACTTGTTAGACCTATCATTATTAATGAGATGTTGTATCGAAAACATGCTATACTTTTCTTTTCTTTTTTCGTAGTGAATAGGAGATACAAAAGGATTTAGTTTTTGAATTTGTGTGAACTATAAAACGATTTAGCAGAAAAAAGGTGTGAACAATAAAAAAGACGTTGTCTTGATTTTGGGGTTTGTGATTAATTTGAACAATAAAAAAGACATTGTCTTATATATTTTTTAGTTTTAGTTCGAGAGCCTAGATAGTTAATTTGAGAGGGTTCTAAAATTTTTGTTATTTTTAAATGCTTTATGTGTGTAAACAATTTGTAACTGCTCTTTAATATAGTAGACTCATAATCTCCTATTACTCTCAAACATAAGTTATCACTGAACTATGTAAATACTTGGTATTTTTCTCCTGTATATAACTAGTTGGTGTCCAGTGCAATGCACATTTACTCTATTAATTCATTTAACAACTTTTATAAGAAATTAATATTATGGTTCATGTGCAATACTCATTATTTCTTATAATATTTTAGAAATTATCAATTATATACATGTCATCAATTATATTTGAAAAATTAATATTGATTATATATTATACGTTACTAAAGTGGGTTAAAAATGTAACTTATTGGTCATATATTATATTACCTTTCTATATTTTCATGATTGCAAAATATTAAAATGACCAAAGATCAATAATTATTTTATTTGTAAAATATATGTTTAAACAGTAAACAACATTGAAGTAACACAAAATTTGGAATGCAATCAAAAAGATTTTGAATATACTAAACAAAAAACAAAATTCAGCATAAACAAAGAGTTATTCACACACTCATATATATATATATATATAGAGAGGGAGAGAGAGAGAGAGAGAGAGAGAGATTATTTTCTCTTTCTTGCCTTTCGCACGACAAATGTTTTGACAAGGGATGATAAGATAAATGTTATACCCGATCATATAACTTATGGGATGGAGTGTAATTTTTGAGACTAGGAAGTAAATCTTTGCTTCTTCTTCTTCTTCTTCTTCTTCTTTGTGTGTGTGTGTGTGTGTGTGTGTGTGTGTGTGTGTGTGTGTGTTTTGGGCAAATTTCTTGAGGGTGTATTTTACCCTAAAGCATATTATATAAGTTCAATCATGGACATACCGAGATATAGGCAATACTAGTAAAGACAATCATCGCAAAACGACCTATATAGGAATCTGCTATATGAGAGAGAACAACCGCTAATATAGTCGCTACGCCATCCTGGAGGTTCATAGTTACTACAGCTTTCGGTAGATTTTGCTTCTTCCAATTATCTGTGAGATAAACTATCATGATTTTCGCCACTGCTAACTCGACCAGGCTATGGCTTAAAACAAAACCTGCAGTTCAACAAGTTAAAAAAAGAAAAAGAAAAAGGGATATCAATTATCTGTAAAACGCAACAAATATTTAAGCATATGTTGATACTATTTGTCCCCTAAAAGTAAAATTAAGAGCAGCCAAACCAATTTTAGTTTCAGGAATCATTACCTAAAATGAACAGGGCAGGTTTTGAGAAGAAAATATAGTAGTGATACCATTCCTTGACTCCATGGTAGATCTTTGACAAACATCTATTACTCATTATCAATTTCAGTGGGGTCAAGAAGAAGGCTTTGCCCAAAAAGAAAGAAGTGCTGGGATTCTTAGAAAATCCAGTAAAACTATTGCTTTGATAGGAAGAAGACAAAAGGTAAAAATAATTCTTAAGAGAAACTTTTTATGACTGCTCCTTTCTTCTTCTTTTTTTGGCTGAATAAATACTTTATTATTCAACCGAAAATAGGGAAAATACAAAAAGGCTTGAGCTTGAAACTTTTCATCATAGGTAAAGGCAGCATGATTGCTCTTTCAAAAGACATCAGTGACTTTTGCTAGAAAAAAATTTATTTTATTTATTGAAGAAAAAAGCGTCTAACAAATTATATTTTTTCTAAAAAGACTAAACTACCCTCCACTCATTTTTGCTCCTCCTCTTCGAAAGTTGAAACCCAAGTTTACACAACTCAAACAAGTTAACCGAAAACAACACTCTACCACCAAACAACCTTTTACAAAAATTCTCATTAAAAAAAAATCCTGTTACAAAAATTACAACTTAATACTCGTACAAATTTCAGATGTTACTAGAACAAAACTAGAAATGGGTGCGTCGGCCAGGCGTGAATCTCACAAATCTCGGCACCGGAATTGTTCAAAGCTGAACAACTATTTGTTGCCGACGACAAGAGGGCCTTCAAATGGGTGCGTCGGCCAGGCGTGGTTCATGACCGGAGGAAGCCATCCCCATTTCGTGCTTGAGTTCTCTTTGATTTCAGTGGTCTCCGTCTGTTGAGGGAATGAAAGAAAGAAAGGAAAAAAAAAAACAGAGAAAGAGATGGGATCTGAGAGAAAATGAAGGAAAGAAAGATGTATCAGTTGTCTGTCTGTTGACGGAAAGAAAGAAAGAAAAAATAGAGAAAGAAATTGTATCTGAGAAAAAATGAAAGAAATAAAGAAAGATGCAGCACAACTTCTTGTCCTGATGTGGGTACGTGGTGAACAAAGAGCCACACAACTTCTTCTTCTTTTTTCTTTTTTCTTTTTTTTTTCGTAAAGAGGTAAATAACTTTTTGAAAGAGAAAAAATGAAAGAAAGAAAGATGTAGCAGTGGAAAGGTTATTGTCCTCACGTGAATACGTGGTGAACAAAGAGCCAAACAACTTTTTTTCTTTTTTTTTTCGTAAAGAGGCAAATAACTTTTTGACTATAGCTTTTTGCTCCTTTGCCAAATAATGTTACAAATGCAACTTTTTATAAGTGTTTATTTAAGTATTTATATTACAATTAATTATTTTAACTATAGTAAAATTTATTGTGAAATTTATTAAAAGTATTTGAGAAAAAATAAATTTATTGCAAAATTTATTATAAGTGTCAATTGTGTCTATTATTCACGTCCTTTTTATTCTATCACATGACATTATTTTATTGGACAAACTAACACGAGTAACATTATTTTGTGACACTTAGTGAAAAAATATAAATGAAGAGGCTACTAATGTAAACAGTATACATCTTCAAGAGCCTTATCAAAGTAAGTATGTATGAGGCCCCACCCTCAGTCCATCGACTTTTTGTTGGAACAAACCCGTGTGAATTGGTGGGGTTGTGTTGGTGCCTTACTATATTTCCCCATAGATTTAGAGTTTTACATGGAGCTGACATATATTTTATTTAAATAGTAAAAATAATAAAATCCAAAATGAAAGAAATAAAAATATTTTTTTGATTAGTAGTGGGTTAAAGGTGTTAGAGATTTAGTGTCCTAGGACAATAAAACATAAATAGCAATTTTTAAAATTGTTTTAAGTTTAAAAATAGTACATCGTTATTTTGTGTTTCTAAAGTCGTGAGAAGACCAATTTGCTTTGGATTGAAAAAGTGTCATGATACATGATATGATATGGGACATTAGATTTCAATTTTAGTGAAACACTACTATTTCTATTTTTTTTTCTGGTCATGTACCACTAGCGTTATCAGAGTAAGTATGTGAGAGGCCCCACCCTCAGTCCACCGACTTTTTGTTGGGACAAACCCGCGTGAATTGGTGGGGTTGTGTTGGTGCCTTACAAACACTATATTTCCCCATTGGATATTCATTCCAAACCACTAAGTCCTCCCCACAAATGTCATTATTTTCTCCACCGTTTGGAAGCTCATTTAAGTCAACACAATTCCTTGCAACACTTTGATAAATCTCACTTGCAATTACAATATCATTCATTTGCTCTATGTTGTAACAAGGATAAAAAAAAAAAAAAATCAACATCATATTCAATTATAAATGAAATATAAACTATAAATAAAATAAAATAGAATAAAATAGTATACCTTCTTGAGGTAATTCATTTAAGTCAAAACAACTCATTGGAACTAATTGATGAATCTCACTTTCTACAAAATTCTCATCCATTGATATTACAATAATTTAACAAACATGATAAATAAATATTAACATCATATTTCAATATATTTGAAAAATAAATTAAGAACAAAAGAAATATATGTACCTTATTTACAATTTCTTGAACACTATATTCTTGTAGACATGCTTTGATCATCCATTGAACTCTTTTTTCTTTTTTGTCTTTTTGTTCAACTTTGAACTTTTGTTTTAGTTTTTTCTATGATATTGATAAAGTGGAGGAGAGAAAAAAGTAAATATTGATAAAGTAAGAATTGATGGGAGATGAAATAAGAAGTAGAGGGAAATAAAAAATGGAGTCAAAAAGATCATTTTTATCTTTTGTTTTGTTTGATCCGGCTAGTTAAAAAATTAGAGGATAATATTGTCATTTTGCTTTGCTTAGGTCCGGCTTGTGTAAAAAAATTGGATGATCTGTTCCCGTGCAAAAGGCCCCTGTCATTGTCATTGTCATTGTCTTGCCCAGATTATTTCAAGTACCTATACATTTGTTCCTGTGCAAAAGGCCCCTGTCATTGGCATTACCGCGTGCCCTTACAAATGCCTTTATTTAATGGTATCAATAATTTAAAAATCTGAAAGAGATGTGAAGGTTCCATTGTGAAATGTGAACTTGATCGGTGTGCACTAGACGTGTTTTATTCTAGAGTAACGTCACCTTATAAAAACTTGACCATGACAATGCACGTTTAACTATTTTTAATCAGTTTTTTTTTTTTTTTTAAAAAAACCTACTTTTAATCAATTTAACATTGAGAGCTACCCACTCTTAACTATTATTATTATTATTATTATTATGGAACCACTCTTAACTACTTTATTTGTAGACATGGTAACACAAACAATTTTTTTTTTTTTTTTTTCCATTTAAATGGGTAACCCAAACTTGTAACCAAGTATGGGTGTTGAAACTAAGAAAGGGATGGCAAGAGCCCGTTTGGTAATGTTATTTTAGTGGGTAAAAAAATGTGTAAAAATACGTGTAATGTTGTTTAAAAACTAAAAATTGTTATTGAAGTGCACGTATCAAATAACAGCCCCCAATTATCTGTAAAACCCAACAAATTAAGCATATGTTGATACTACTGTTTGTCCCCTAAAAGTGAAATTAACATGCAGCCAAACCAGTTCAACAAGTTAAAAAAAGAAAAAGAAAAAGGGATATCAATTATCTGTAAAACGCAACAAATATTTAAGCATATGTTGATACTATTTGTCCCCTAAAAGTGAAATTAACATGCAGCCAAACCAATTTTAGTTTCAGGAATCATTACCTAAAATGAACAGGGCAGGTTTTGAGAAGAAAATACAGTAGTGATACAAATCCTTGACTCCACGGTAGATCTTTAACAAACACCTGTCGCTCATTATCAATTTCAGTGGGTCAGGACGGATGTTTTGCCCAGAAATTAAGAAAGAACTGCTGGGATTCTTAGAAAAGCCAGTAACACTATTGCTTTGACAAACTGAATTATATACACTAATAGGGAGAAGACAAAAGGTAAAAATAATTCTTAAGAGAAACTTTTTTATTAGTTACCGCTCATTTGGTTGATATTGAAAATTTATTATTAAAATTATTATAAATATAAATAAAAATAAGTTAAAATAATATAATAAGACTCATAAATAATACTAAAAAAAATAATAAAATTTATAAATAATAACAAAAATAAAAATAATAAAATAATTTTCATTTTGGGTAAATTTTAAAAAACTACCCTGAAGTTTGGAGAAATACCGCTCAGGTCTAAAACATTTCAAAATTGACCAATTAAGTCCAAAAAGACATATTAGTCCCTAGCTCTCTTAACATAGTTACCCCTCAATTCCACCCTATACCGGAAACCACCACCACCACCACTGAAAACCACCGCCGGCCACAAAACCCAAAGAAAAAAAAAACCCCAAAACCCAAAACAAACCACACAAATATCATATCCCACTACCACTGCCGGCCACAAGACCCAAAGAAAAAAAAAATCCAAAACCCAAAACAAACCACACAAACACAGAAGGAGAGGCATGAGGAAGAAAAGAGGAAATAGAGAGAGATGGCAGGATTGAGAAAAAAAAAGTAACGGAGGAGAAGTTTTTGTCTTTTAAGGGTGTTTTTGTCTTTTAGAAACCAAAGTGGTCAATTTTAAAAAGTTTAGAAACTAAGCGATATTTTCTCAAACCTCATGTGTTTTTTGGAATTTACCCTTTCATTTTTTATTTGCGGCTATGATTGCTACTTTCTTTTCGAGATAGCTTCCTAATTTCCCTGTTACTCTGTGTGTGGGGTGGAACCTTGATTTGACTAAAGGAGAGAAAATTTATAAACTACATATCTTCATACAGTTGTGGACATATGTTGAAACACATTATATATAATATGTACATATGTTTAGCAAAAACATATTATTCACATGTACATATTATATATAATACTTATGATTAATTTATATTAAAAAAATGATACTCATGTGAATATTAATGGTATTTCATTATATTGCAATAAGTGTCGTAATGAATTAATTATTTTTTTTAATAATAAATAACTTTATTTTCTTTGTAGTTTTTTTTTTTTTTTTTTGAGAAGTATTTTCTTTGTAGTTAAATCAATATATATATATATATATATATATAAAAGTAGTGATCCCATATCTAAAAGAAGTCAAAGAGCACGATGTTTTAGTTTTATCATGTGATGCATTCTATGACATTTTTATTTAGGCTTTCACCTTATCATCAAAGTCAGCATTTATGTCAAATTATTAATTAATGACATATACATTTAATTCAATATTAATAAGGTAGTCAAAGAATTTCTCTCTCTCTCTCTCTCTCTCTCTCCACCTTATAAGTTTTGTGAATTTTCATTTTAGTCCACTATGTTTATAGTTTGTCATTTTAATCTATTAACCTCAGTAGCCTAAAATTATACCATGTGACACATTCTTAGAAAATAAAACAAATTTATACAAAATCCAACATAAACAATTTAACCCTCAATCAAGAATATACAAGAATACCAATAAAAAAAAAAGAATATACAAGAATAATAATATTCTTAAATTAGAAAAGTAATTAAGTACATGCCAATTTAAGCATACAATATTACAATAGTTTCATATTCTAAATTATATTAATCTTATAAATTTACATTTTCCTTTTTCTAATGACATGTAAATATTTTTAGCTTCTTCTATAAATATTAAAATGTTTGATGAGTATTAAAAATTGGTCATAAAATAATTTCTTATCTAAGTACAAAAGTATAAGAAGAGGGTCCTGAGCCACAACAGGCCTACCAGCCTAGGCTAAAAGACAAGAAAAAGGCTAAACACCGTCACAAACAGAAGACATGACTAAAGAAAAAAACAAAAAATTAAAAAAGGCTGGGTTGGTAATTGGAGGAGAAGTGTCTGAATTGATGGATGAATTGTGGGAGTTGGAGTTGGAAATAATTGATAATCTCACCTAATAGAAGTTACCAATCCAAGATCATTCAAGGCTGCATTAATTGTTGCAATATAACTTGTAGATTCTGCAGATAATGGACGATGTTCCAGTGGCTCCAAGTAAACCTCATTTATGGTGGGAAAATGATGGATAAGATAATGATGGTAGCGTGGTATTTGACTATTTTTTCTCCACTAAACGTAAAATTCAGTGGAAGAAAAAAAGCGTCATACAAAGATACAAAGCTAAAGTTGGACCCATCGTTTCTTTTTCTTTTTCTTTTTTGATGAGAGGACCCATCATGTCATGCTTGTTACATTTTACAATATACACAATAATCACTTCTACTTCTAGACAACAACTATTCAATATATATATATATATATATATATATATCACTACAACAATTCAACTCCTACTACGTCAGAGCTTTCTGGCATATTTTGATCATACTGAAATTTTCGGTGGTATTTTGACTATTTGTGAAAGTTTAAAGATATTTTTTAGTTTTACCAAAAAAAAAAAAAAAGATATTTTTTAGAAATATTTTAATAATTTTATATTTTTTTATATTTTTATCATTTTAAAGATTTTTATCTTGACTATTTTGGAAGTCCATCTGTCAGTATTGATGGGGTGTCACCCTTTTTTTGGAGCTTTATATTCGTCATGTATAAAAAGGGTGACGACCCACCTCTTATTTGGAGCTTTATTTTGGTCATATATATTATGTGCATTTCAGATGTATATTTTGAATCATTTGGAGCTTTACAAGGTATTTGTAATTTTAAAAGTTTTAGAAGGATATTTTGATCATCTTAGGTAAGTGTTTGGTATGGACTTGTAAACATAAAATATTTTACATTTTTCTTTTGTTCACACGATATGAGCACATCCTCTATATACGTACAACAACTAATGGCAAAGTCAAAATTTCAGTTCAAGAGACAAGATTAAAAGCAAAATTAATATGAAAAAAATATTATCGATATTAATAAAAAAAAAAACATTCTAAACAATGTAATTGTCATACAAAATCTAATATACATGTAAATTGTTATTAATTTTTCCTACCTAGTTTAATTTACTCAAATTAAATTATTCCATTATTTCTTCACTCCCAATAATCTTGAATATACTTGAAAATTTGTATATATGTATTAATGCCTTGCTTGCTTTAAAATAAGATAGACTTCAGTATTTCTTTCTATGTTCTTCTAGGTATTGGAATTTTGGGTTGATAGGAAAATGATAGAGTGTGAAACTTAAAAAAATAAATAAATAAATAAAAAACCCAAGAGATGGATCATGGAAGAGAAAATATATAGTGGAGGCTTTAGAGGTTTTGCGTATTACAAAGATAGTACGTAGTTTCTTTTATTATTATACTAAAAAATTGGGGGATAGTACAATTTTTTTATTTATAAAAAATATATATATGTATATATGCTTTTATTTTTTGGAGTTAGCTGATAAGATATTCTTTTAACTTTTAATTGACTTGTTTTGTTTAGTTAAAAATAAAATAAAATAATTTGAGTGCTGTGAAAGAGATGGGTCAAGAAAAAGCTAGGAAAAGGCTTTTAAGTGTCTACATTACCGTCCTGACCCTTGGCCCTTCGAAAATCTGGATTGGCAATCTTTTCAAGCCTCTATGATCAAGTTCCCATCCCGGGATGAAATTAGCAAAGCCTCATTTGAAATGGGCTTCTTCGAAGCGCCATGCCCAAATGGTTTTCAGGCTCATTTTTACCAAACAAGTTGGCATATTGATCTTAAGGACGTCTCTAAATTTACCCAAACCATTTTCGTAACAGTGATAATTCTGCATCCTTTAAACCACACCTAAATCATTCTGAGAAAGTTTTAACTTATGGCGTCTACTCTTAATGATAGTTTTTTATCATTAGACCAAGACACCGATCAGTTTTTGGTGTAGGCGAGGATTGAACTCCAGATTTCTTATACAACCATCAGAGACCAAGACATCCAAATCATTCTTGTTTGTTTGTTTAGACCCCTTAAAGCAGATTATTTAACCTAATATATTATCCAAGTAGTTACCTAGGTTAATTATTTAGATATAGGTTAAACAACAGTAAATCATATCATACAAAGCAGCAGAAAATAAATAACACTACGATATGATAACTCAAAAAAACTAATGAAACCAATAGTTCAAGGTAAAAACCTGGGGAGGATTTGAGCTAACTATCCTCAAGGTAAAACAAATCCAGTAATAGAAAATTGAATTTTTTACAATTAGATTTAACCTTAAATCTATTGCTACCTCCAATAGTAACTTATTGACATGACCACGTGCAAGTTTCGAATTCATAGACTCCTTCTCTCTTGGGTTCGCAGCACACAAGGACCCACGCTTGTGACTTTGAGATCCTACTTAAAGGTTTCAGATCACAGCTTGTTGATCTTTGCAGCAACTAGTTTCCACCAGCACTTGATTGTAAATCTTGTTCTTAGATATCATAGGGGTAACTCACAAGTCTTCCAAGAGTCTTTAAAGCGTGGCTAGGGTTTTCCTTTTATACATAGGAATGTTAGACTGAAACCCTAATAGTTTTCATAGGCTTGGGCCTATTTAAAAATTCTGCAGAAATTATTTTTCTGCAATTCTCAATCGGTCAAGCCTTACCCTTCGATCGGTCGAGCTTCACAAAAAATTAATTCTTTTTCCTACAACTTGTACATTCTTAAGTTTTGACCTGTACAACTTTGAGCAATGTCTAACACCTATCCTAGACATGTTTTTGTTTTCGGTTTGCCAACACATACAAGTTAAAATTCTAAACATTTAATTCTAAATCTTTAGAAACCAACAATTCTCATTATTAAAAACAATATTAATAGCCCAGAGCTTGTCACTCATTTTAGGCCCATTAGCCTATGTAACACATCACATAAAATCATAACCAAAATTATAGTGAACTACATTAAACCTTATATCACTACTTCCATTCATGCAGCCAAAATTAATTCATCACATCAACCATAAGAAAGGGAAACAGGGTTATTTTGCAGCCAAAACTCATCTAGATAAAGCCTTTAATAGGCTTGACTGGTATCAACCACGACTCTTTATTCTTCTACTGATAGCCCCCACCACAATTGAGCTTATAATGAACTGTGTTACTATAGCAACTATGAATATTTTATGGAATGGTCCAGAGGGACCTGCATTGGGCCCCCCTAAAATTTTAAAAAATATATATTAGTATATTTATATAGATATTGGTACTAATTTAGCAATTTTTTTCAATAAAATTATACTTAGCCTCCCTTAACAATAGCAAGCCCAAAAAATAAATCCAAAAACAAAATCATCAATAACAAAGTTGAAAAATTTAGCCTAATCAACCAATTTTACCCAAAAAAAAAAAAAAGGCCGGGCCTTAAAAAAATTTGAAACAAAACTAATCATTTCATAGATCCCTTTTTTCCTCTTTTGGATTGACGACAAAGCTAAATCGAGTCATCAGATGGGTGGGCATGGGTCGGCGTGGGAAGGGTGAAGGACAAAGAGAGATGGGTCGGCTTAGGTCGGCGTGTGAGTTGTCCATCGGATGGGTCAGTGTGTGAGTTGTCCATCGGATGGGTCAGCGTGTGAGTTTTCCATTGAATGGGTCGGTGTGGGTTTGTCGGATGGGTTGGCGTGGGCAAGCAAATCAGAGAAGAGAGGCCGTGGATGGGGAGGGTTGAGATTCTTTTGTCTTTGGGTGAGATTTTGCTCTGAAGAAGAACAAAAAGAAGAACAGATAAAGAAGAAGAGAGAAAGAAAGAAAAGTGGAGAAGAAAGAAAAAAGAAATAAAGAAAAGAGAGAGTGACCGGTGGGAGAGAGAGAAGGGAGTCTGACTTGACAAGATAGTAGGCCCCATGATGTGTGTTTAATTATAAAAATGTCATTGAAAACTGAGTTTTGGAAACTAAAAACATCTAAAATGTGTTTTCAGTTTCCATAACTGATCACTCAAAAATCAAAGAATTGAGTGATGGAAACAAAAATAGGAAACAAATCCAAACGGGATTTTTTTTATGGGTCCCACTTATTTTGAGTTATGAGTGATGAAAACAGAGTTATGAATTATGGAAACACAAAATCCAAACACCCCCTATGCCTCTATCTTTCTCTCTTTCTCTATTTTAATAATGATGCATGTGCATTGTGCAGTAGTCATGAGTGACATTGAAAGATATTTGCTTTGTTCTACAATAATTTTTTTTTAAAAATATCTAGTAAATCAAATGGGTCCAAAATTCCATCTAGGAGAATAGAAAAGGCGTTAAATTTTACACTTTTTTGCTAAAAAAACTACCCACATCAGTAAGTCTATAATACTGTTCATATACAAAAATCTTACTGTACTCCTATAAATATACACAGTTACTGTAGCTTTGTATTTGATTATTTAAATATAATTTCTCTCTCCTCTCTCACCCCTTACTCTCTCTCTCCACCTGACTGCCATGACTCTCTCTCTTCCCTAACTCAATTCAATCCAGAAAAAGGAGGAATCAACCCAAAACAAACCAACTCAAACAAATCTAAAAATTCATCATAAATCCAACTCAAAATCAACCCAACATAAAACCAATTCAAAAAACCCACATCAACCCCAAACCTAGTTTGATGTTGTCATCGCCGCTGCCATGAAGGCTCTGGTGGAGTGCTCACCGCTGCCATGAGAAAGAAAGTGAAGAGTTAGACCTTATATCTGTCTAAAAATGCTGAAAATGGATTGGGATTCATATGGGTTTTGTGTTAAAGTGAAATTTGGAGGTTTTTCTATGGGTTTTCTCGGTTTGTTTATGGGGTTTTCTGGTGAAGAAAGAGGGGAGAATGAAGAAATTGACCGCTAGAGAAACAGAAAGAAATTTCAAAAAGTCAGAGAGAGAGAGAGAGAGTAGTGCTCAAAAAATTAATATAAAGAGAGAGAAAGTGTGCTTTTAAGGTGGGCTATTGAAATAATAAAAAAAGAATATAAAATATTTATTTAAAGAAAAGAAAGTTAGGCCGTTTTGGATATATGTCACTGTTAATTTCTTTAAGACCTTCTCCCATTTCCCCGTGTATGTGTTGTATGTGTCAAATACTTAGTATTCTTTAAAAAAAAAATTGTGGCTTAACCTCACATTGGAAAATGAGTGTGAGTTAAAGAGGTTTTAAAGTCTGTGTTGTGTATCTAAGAGTTGAGCCATTTTGGATATAAATCACTCTCGATTTCTATAGACCTTAAATTCTCTCCTCGTGTGTGTGTTAAATACTTAGTATTCTAAAAAAAATCTATAATAGACAATATGATGTAGGTGCTTTTGTAAAATGTCTGTGTAAAATAGAAAAATAAGGTTTTTATGCTAAAATAAACCAAAAAAAAAAAAAAATAGAAGGACTGATGTGAATGCTCTAAGTATAGCAATAAACAATTATTTTTTATATTACAATAATTGTGAGTTTAGACGGGCTCGCTATTGTTTGATACATAAGAGTTGTTTAAGATTTTTTTTTTTTTTTGGATGGAAGACAGGGGTCTTATTTATAATACAAGCATTTATACATCAACAACATTCAGCCTTTGGGCACATAGTCTATTTATCCCAAGGCCTGCCAAATCCCACATAAATCATACATATACAAAATTGGGACATGAGCTATAGATAGACAAAATGTGTTGCTGGTGAGCTCCTCACTTCGCCAAAACATCCGCACAGCCATTTGCTTCATGATATACGTGAAGCACTTGTACCAACCAGTCCCAGGCCATGAGATTCCTACAATCACAAATTAAAGGTACCATATTAGGAGGATACACTGCATTTGTCCCTGTTAGCCAATTTAGCACTACAACAAAATCAAGCTCAAGTTGGATGAATTTAAATCCCATATCCCAAGCAATTGCCAAACCCTGTTTGACAGCTACCAATTCTACCATGTTATTTGATGTTAGGCCCAAATGAAGGGAGAAACAAGAGATCCATTCACTAAAATGATTTCTTAATAGCCCTCCTGCACCAGCTAAACCCGGATTACCTATAGGCTATAGCACTTCCATCAGTGTTTAGTTTAATGTAGGGGTTAAGGGGCATTTTCCATTGTATGGTTTGTGGAATTTTTACCTAGTTAGGGCTGGCAACTCTAGCAAGGAAATGAAATTCAATTGCAACCTGCACAAAGGAGTGGATAATTCTATTTTGGGATCAAGAATGGTTATTAAAAGTACTATCATTTCTAGCTAGCTAGAGGTTCCAACAGAGAAAAGGAAAGTAAATTCACCAAGGAAATTGATTATGCAGTACAACTTTGTCTACAATGGCATTGCTGCAGAGCCAAACTTGCAAAGACATACGAAAGAAAGACATGGGCAATATCCCCGAAGATTGACTCCAAACTTCTTTTGCCCAGGGATAGTCACGTAAAATATGAATGGTTGTTTCCAGGTGTTGGCATCTAAGGCAATGAGCATCTAGATGGGGGCTTCCAATGGTGAGGAATGTTCGTGTGAGCAGCCGGTTGCACATAGCTTTCCAGATGAAAGTTTGAAGCTTTCTTGGGCATTTTAAATTCCAAATCCAAGTCCACCCCTGTTTGTCAAAAGGTAACCTATTGTATTTGGTAGAGAAATTTAGAGGCAGATTTTACAAAACAAATACCATTGTTGTGAGGCCAGACACACGTATCTGAGAGGCTCGTAAATTATGCAATAGGTATTCCCCTAATAAGATTTTGGAGCTAAGAGGGAAAGGGGAAGGGGGAAGTCAAAGGCCTCGAAATTCCAACTATGATTTGTTCGCAACGAACTAACCTTACGATCCTCATCAGGATATAGGAGAGGACCTTCAATATAACTACGTAAAGAGCCTTGAGGTAGCCAAGGGTCCTTCCAAATCCGAATAGTACTCCCATCTCCAACAATCCAACTCATTCCATTCATCAAGTATTTAATCCCAATCAAAAATGCCTTCCAAATGTGGGATCCTTGTATGCATGCAGGCTTGGTGAACAGGGTTGTGTGTGGGAAATATTTGGCTTTTAAAACTTGAGCCCAAAGCGTATTGGGAGTAGTATATAGCCTCCATGCTTGGTTCATAAGAATCGCACAATTTTGATGGCGGGTTGAAGGTATACCCAAACCCCCAGCCTCTTTAGGTAAGATGACAGTGTCCCAATTTACAGTGTGACATCCGCAGCATTAAGCGATATCTCCCCATGAAATTTAGAACTCATTTTATCTATTTGGTGACTAATTTTTTGAGGAAGAAGTGTAGTTTGCATGGCATTTATTTGAATAGGAGGATTATATAGTGGGTGATTTTTTATTATTATAATATGTCTACATAAATTGAATTTGTTTCGGTGACAAATGATACAAAATGTATAAATACTATAGTGAGTAGTTGTGTCTTTGTCTTTGTTGGTAGTCCATTAATACTAAATGAATGCTTATTTGGAATTTCATAATATTTTTTTTATGCTACCTGTTAAATATATTAGTAATAATGCGATGTATTATATTATGTTGTATATACTAGAGTTAATGCGGAAGGGAAAACACCGAAAACACGAGGGTTACGTGGTTCAGCCTTGTCGGCCTACATCCACAGAAGAATCCCTTAAAAGTTACATCTTTATTATGTAAGAGTGTAGTATAATAATCTGTGTTACAACAAACCCTAATATGAGCATATATAGGCAACTAAACTCTAGACTACTAATACAAATAGAAATGGGCTTGGGCCTATTACATTGGGTTAATATGTCTAATATATCTCTAATACTACTGTCCCCTTAATTCAAAGTTCTAGCTTCGTTCTAGCTCCGTTCTTGGGTGACTCTCTCTTTTCATATACAATTTTCCCATATAACTACACTTTTTAAGTTACAAATCAAATTCATTTTTCTCTTGGTATTTTAACTCACAGTAGTTGGCTAAACTTAAAATCAATAATTAAAAAAACCCGTTATTATGTCTTATGGCACTAAATTCTTACCTTAATATCTTCACTAATCTTTTTTCCTTCAGCATTTCGACTTGTTCGCTGTTTCAGGCTTTTGATTTTTGCTATAAACTTAAAATTTAAATAGTTGGAAAAATAGAAAAAGAATTATACATAATTTTTAAAAAAACAATCAAAGCAGTGAGCTAGACTGTATATAACATTCCAGGTATTACTATACTTTTAACACCTCATGTACTTAGATAATCACTTGCATTTATTTTAGGATTAAATAATGTAAGCAAAATAGCACTAAGTTCATTAAAATAAATAAATAAATAAATAAAGAAGCAAAATAGCACTAAGGTATTGGCCCACTTATGCATTTGTAAAGCCATTTGTAAAATTCTATGCATTTATAAAGTCATTCTTTCTAGGATCATTTTTAGAACCTTCACCCGTCAATTGTTTTCATGGGTAAAAGAAAAATTTATTCACTGCTTCTAATTCATGGGTATACAATTGACGGGTGTATGTAACATTCTAGGTATTACTATACTTTTAACACCATATCAGTTTCACTGCTTTGATTGTTGCCTTGCTTTCTTGGACCAAAGGTCCAAAACAAGAATGGTGTTATATATGTAGCGTATAAAGGACCGGAGTAAAACAAATTTCCAAACCATTTCTCATACAATAAAGCAAAAATGATTCATTTCATAAAAAATAAATGTATTCATATATAGTCTTAATTCAGTCAAACCATAGTATATCTGCGTTGACATCAAAAATTATTTACATGACATTATTTAACAGAATTGCTCAACCAAAATCGAAAATTGGCTTTGTTTGGAGTCAAAGAAGCCCATCAACTATTAGAGTGAATGAATGGAACAATACTACTGTTTGACATTTGAATTGCCAAGTGATTTGAGTCACTTTTAGCTGAAGAATTGCCATGTGAATTACAGTTTCTTATTGAACTCTTGTCTCCCTCTTTCAGGCTTGAATCAATGGAGGGTAAACGGAATCATCAGCCACAATCTCTTTCTTCTCCATGTCGTTGGCTTTTGCCCATAAGATTAGGTACAGGCCAAATATAACCGAAACTGCTCCCACAATGCTACAGATCAAGGAATAAGCAGAACAAGTTAAATAAGAGATTGTCTTCACCTTATAGTTTCTTACTCAACGTACTTTGTCAAAACTAGATTCATCTTTTTATCACCAATCAAGTTAATAGGGATAATGCCTTTATTTTAATTGAGATTGAACTTTGTAGTCTTGAAGCAAGTTAATTGGTATTTTGTAATTTTTAGTGAGATATTTGGTTTAGATTAGCCTATGGTTTTCTTTTTAGGAAAATTCTTAGTTCCTTTCGGAATATAGGGAAATTGTGCTATTTCCTTTTATATTTGTGGTGGATATTACTATAAATTTAACGACTGAACCCTACTATAAATGTAAAAAAAAGGAGCACAATTCTTCATGAATTACTTCCTTGTTATGCTTTATTCTTCAATTAGCATTTAGCACCATGTTAATGTAGAAGAGATATATGTGAAGGCCCTGGCCCGTGGGTTTAATGGGCCAACTCCATCCATCATGGTGGGCACTTGGTAGCCATCAATATATATATATTGAGACTGATTTTGTCCGTTTGAAAACAATTTATCTAAATTTTTGCTAAAAGTGTGCTAAAATATAATTATAATTTAAAATTTTTTAAAAATATGAGAAAAATCAGGAAAAAATGAGGTTTAAAAAAGTTGTATATGAAAACTAAAAGCAAAAGCTAATGGCAAATAGGCTCAATATATGAATATAGGCATACCTGCCCAAATGTGCAGAATCTGCCAATACAAATGTTTGTAGCAAAAACGAGAAAACGACAAGAAGTGAGTTAAATGCCGATGTGAACATAGGACCATTCTTCTTAATGGACCAAGTCATCACATAATAGGATAATCCTGTCACCACAATTCCCTGCAATTCCACAACACATGGATCAGTGATTAGTGAGGAAGAATGAAACTTGTGTTGGATTTTTGGGATGATATCAAATTTAGGCTTACTCCAAGTAATATGGTAACCAAGACAAGCCCTCCATCCCACTTTAGCTCCCAAGATGACCACGATATCACAAATACAGTTACTATAGCAGTTTGGATGGTGCCAAAGAAGCTCATCATTGCGCTTAAGGATAGTTCTGCTAGGTAAAATTGAGTGACATGCTTCTGCAAGATTACATGAATATGTCATCCAAATTATGGTCCAATATATACACATTTTTGATATGTAGATAAACTTATGAGGTCCACTTCAGGACAGCTTAAGGCCTAGGCTTAAGGCCCCAAAAAGGCTCCCAGTTAAAAAAAAAAACAATGACCATCTTGTAGCTGAATAATTGGTTTGGAAAAAAAAATGAGTCCAATCTCAATTTAAAAAGGCACCCTCCTTATAATTTTTTTGGTAGAGATAATTTTTTAAAACTAAAATCAATAAAATCCTACTTTAAATTGATTAATTGAGTTGGCCATAATGCCATATTATCAATTGAAAAAGGAATGTTGATAAAAATCTATATCACAACAACTTAATTAATAAATTTGTATCTCAAATCTCAAGAAGCAATAAACATTTAAATATTGTATTGACTAATGAGATGAAAAATTAATAATTAATAATAAAAAAAGTCCATTTAATATTTATCGTCTCATGTTACAAATTATACCGAGCCGACCTTATTCAGCACTATAATAATTATATCATCAAGCCAAAACAACAATAAATTTCTTTTTTATATGAATGAGATTCAGGGTCTGTTCGGTTGGAGGAGTGGAAAAGTGGGAGGATGGAAAATATTAAGTTTTCCTTCTTGTGTGTCCGGTTGGAGGGGCGAAAAAGTGGGAGGGTGGAAAAGTGGAAGGGTATAAATTGACTATTATACCCTTGTTAATAGTAACATTGAAGAAAAAAAAAAAAAAAAAAAAAAGCTCAACGTTCAGTAATGTTGAAATGAAAAAAAAAAAATTCAACGTTACTGAACGTTGAAAAAAAAAAAAAAAAGGTTCAATGTTACTTGTTCAATAACGTTTGAAAAAAAAAACGTTACTTGTTCAGTAACGTTTGAAAAAAAAAAAAAAAAAGAAGAAGAAGAAGAAGAAGAAGAAGAAGAAGTAGGTTCAACGTCAGGTGGGATGGGGGCATTTTAGTAAATGCCCTCATCTCATGTTTTCTCCCCTCCCATTTTCCTCCCAATTTGGGAGGAAAATTTTTGTGGGCTCGGGAGGAAAATTTTCCTCCCAGTTTTCCATCCTCCCTCAGTTTTCTCTTCAAACGAACAATGAAAAATGCCTATTTTCTTCCCTTAGTTTTTCATTCTCCCTTTTTTCTCTCCAAACGAACACACCCTCAAACTCAATCCCAAGTCGACCTTATTCAGCATTATAATAATTATATCATCGAGTCATAACAGCAATAAATTTCTTTTTTGATATGAATGAGATTCAAAGTCAATCCTTTTAATAAAAGGTAAAAGACTTGGCTACTTTAGCAAACTCGAACACACAATAATAGTCCAACATGAACATGATCATTGTGGATGACAATCTCAGGCTTGTTATATGAATGCTCTATAGTCAATAGACTCAATACCAAGTTCATGTAAAATCGTTGATAAACTTTTGAGAAATTTTCTTACCAGCATAATATTCCCAAAGCTTGTTGCAATCACTCCAACAACGATCATTATGAGGCCAATAACACCATCACCAGTTGCTTGAATGTTAGACAACCTAGAGGTTAGCAAAACTGGACCCTCCCACAACACTAAAACCAATGCTCCGGTTGCCGATAGGACTAGACCCCATATCTTGCCCTGCCCATTGATGCTCCAAAACTTGAGTTTTTCTTGACGGAAAAAGAGGGCCATTACAAATACTACAGAGGGGACCAAGTTAATTCCAATGCTTTCATAACTCGATGATACAAATTGCAGGGCGATTGTCATTAGCAGCTGACAAAGTGTAATCCTAGATGACAATTTACAAAAATTAATATAATTTAAAAAAAAAAAATTTGTCGGAATAAACTTGGGTTAAACTGAATCTATATGGAGCAATTAGGCTTTTTCCCAGAATTTAAAAATTATCAAGTGCCTCTGAACAAGTCCAATTTGAGAATTTATTTCAAGTTTCTATGAAGAAACTTTATACTTAACTGTAACAACCCCAACAGGAATGCATAGCATAGTATCTTGAAGGAGAGAGGAGGCCTTTCATTCCTGCAACCAAGGACAACTCCAGGCATAAATTTTGGATATGGATTAAATATGTTTTTCACAAGGAAAATAAAAGATTAAAAATAAAGGAAAATTATATTTTAATTCCTACCTTTTGGGCTAATTTTTTTTTTAAAAAAAAATTATGAAATTAGAGGGTATAACATATATATATATATATATATATTGTGAATCATAACACACAAAAAAAACACACTCTCTTAAGTAATGTGGGATAAATACTCATCATTTTTTTAAGTTAATATAGCTAGGCACTTTGGGCTTAATTTTTTATCTTTAAGTTATTCATTTATTTTCTATAAAAAAAAATAAAAAAACCTTATATATTTATTTTATTATTACTGCTATAATGCAAGTTTCATTATTTTGTGGTTTTATCCTATTCTTAAAAAAAAATGCTCCTAGCAGTAAGCACTAAAGAAGAATATATATCCTATCAAAAAAAAAAAAAAAAGAAGAATATATATAAAATCTTTTTATGTGGTCAAATGGCAATGACCGAAATTGGGCAGGGTCAAAGTAGCCAAGCCCATGGCCCAATTCAAATGGGTCTCCAATGCTACCTGCCTAGGTCCACAGATGACCCATTCTGGAGTGAGGAAATGAAAGGGGTTATACCATTCCTAATTTCTATGACGAACCAAAGTGTTTAAATTATGACTTTTTGGGACATGAGGAAAACTGTATAAACACAATTAAGCACCATTTTAACCAAAACTGTATAAATTGTGACTGTATAAACACTATATTTCTATGATGAACCAAAACAGTTATGCATGTAATAAACACAATTCTAACCAAAATCTCTCGAGGCAGTCTCCATAGAGATGAAGATGAAAGCAGCACTGACCTTTCGAGGAAGAAAGCGAGAACTGCCAAGAGAATGGTGGCAATGACATGCTCGTAGACCACAATGACAAGAGCACTGACTCCACTTGAGGTAACTGATTCTATTAAAATCATGAACACAGCAAGCATTAGTTGGTTCAAAGCCAGGAACAAGTATGCCTTGCTTGCCTCAAACCCCGTCAATAAACACCTTGTAATCTCCATCCTTCTTTCTGTAAATGCCTACCAATGTTCTTCTTCTTATTCTTTTATCATTTTTGTTTTTCTTTCTTGGTGAGTTGGTGTTAAATAGCTCTGCAGATAGCTACTAATGTTCTTCTTCTTCTGTCTCATCACCATTATTCAGATAAACGTTTCGAAGAGGTGACATGGAAGATGTAGGCTGAGGATGCCTCGTTGAATGTTAGATTGACTATCAGATGTTAGAACTTTGAGTGCTGTGAAAGAGGTGGGTCAAGAAAAAGATAGGAAGGGGCTTTTAAGTGTCCGGTTGGTTGAACCCAAAGTATCTACAGTACCGTACTGACTCCAGACCCTTGACCCTTCGAAAATCTGGATTGGCAATCTTTTCAAGTCTCTATGATCAAGTTCCCATCCCAGGATGAAATTAGTAAAGCCTTCTTTGAAATGGGCTCCTTCAAAGTGCCATGCTTAATTGGTTTTCAGGCTCATTTTTTCCAAACAAGTTGGGGTATTGATCTTAGAGCATCCACAGCCCATAGGGCAAATTGCAAATGTAATTTCCCGTTTAAGCCCAAAAACGTCACTCCATTGGTTATTGTAAAAGCCAACAAATTCAGCTACAGCATAATTCTAAATGTAGAATGCATTGTAACTGAATTGTAAATGTAAATTATACTATTTAATTCTCTCTCTCTCCTCCTTTTTATTAAAAAAATTCCAATACTTTCTCTCTCTTCTCTCTCTCTCTCTCTCTCTCTCTTGTTATTTCTCTGCTCTCTTCCTTCTCTCTACAGACCCAAAACCCACAGCCACCACACCACGGCAGATCGGCCTAGTTGACAGCAGCAACATGGCTTGGTTTCTCTCTCTCTAGTTGATGGCGGCGACATGGGTCGGTGTTGGTTTGTGTTGGATTTTTGGAATGGGTTTTGGAGTGGCGATTGGGTGGTTGAACGAAATCAGGGTGTGCTCGCCGTGGGTCTGAGTTTGCCAGGGTAAATCTGGGATTTGCTTACCGTGGGTTTGCGACCATGGGTTTGGGCTTTGCTTGCCATGGGTCTGCACTTACTCACTGTGGGTCTTTTTTTTTTTTTTTTTTTTGGTGGAGGTGGGTTTTGCTCACAATCATGCTCTTCAGTGGTGGTGGTGGTGGTGGTGGCAATGGGTAGTGGTTAAGGTTTGCATTCACGGTGGTTGCTAGGTATGTGGTGTGGGTTGGTTTCAAGTTCAATGGTTCATTGTGTTTTGGGTTTCTTGTTTTGATCGGCGAGTGATTTGGGTTTCTTGTTTTGATTGGCGAGAGATTTGGGTTTCTTGTTTTGATTTTGGATTTGGATTTTGATTTTGATTGTGATTTTTTATTTTGATTTGGATCGGAGATCGGCGAGTGATTGGCTGGATTTTGCTATGAATTTTGCTCAACGGAAGTGGGTGGTGTGACTAAGAAGCTGGATGGTGGTGGTGGTGTGACTAAGAAGCTGGACGGTAGTGGTGGTGTGACTGAGAAGGTTGACAGAGGAAGAGAAATAGAGATCAGAGAGAGAATTGAGAAATATTTTTGTACTAGTATTTTTATATTATTTTAATGTATAGTATGGTAAAATAAAAGTTGGGACTTTGGTGTATTGTAAAATAGTGTTGTATAATTGATAAAGTGGCTTTTGAAGATGGTAAAATAGGATAGAATTAGCCTAAACCATTATGGATGCTCTTAAGGACGTCTCTAAATTTACCCAAACCATTTTCGTAATAGTGATAATTCTGCATCCTTTAAATCACATCCAAATCATTTGAGATAATTCCAACTTATAACATCCATTTTTAATAATAGTTCTTTATTATTAGACCAAGACACCAATCGGTTTTGGTGTAGGCAGGAATTAAATGTCAGATCTTTTATACAACTATCAGATACCAAGACACCCAAATCATTCTCATTCTTAAAAATAATATTAATAGCCCCAAGCTCGTCACTCATTTTAGGCTCATCAGCCTATGTAACACATCATATAAAATCATTACCAAAATTATAGTCAACCACAATAAACCTTCTATCACTACTTCCATTCATGCAGCCAAAATTAATTCATCACATTAGCCCTTAGAGGGGAAACGAGTTATTTTGCAGCCAAAACTCATCTTGATAAAGCCTTTAATGTGCGTTTGTTTCCACTTTCTTGAGCCAAAACGCGCTTTTTGAAACTAGAATTTTAAAATGAGTGTTTGGTAATGTATTACAAAAATGCTTTGAAAAAAGTTAAATTTTAAAATACAAAGCTTTATTATGGGTTTGACTTACTTCCAGTACTTTTTTATTCGAAATCTCCTTTTATTTTAATGAGAAACTGCCACATCACACAATAACTAAATAAAATATGGAGATTAAAACTCACTAGTACTTGTCATTATATATTTAAAACAACAAGAGATATCTAGTTAAAAAAATACTGAAAATAAGTCAAACCCCTTCATTTGGACCATCTTTCACATCCCGAGTTCCACCTCCGATGTGGACATACCTCGATGAAGCATACCAATAAATGCAGAGGAACACGGAACTCAGTATTGCTAAAGCAGGAAATACCTATCTAGATGACTCGTGTTTATGCAATCCTAGAACCATGTTCTAAACAGTAAAACCAAAGGAAAGCTAAAAGAACTTGCCAAAACCTAATACACAATCATTGAATGATGGGCCGTAACTCCTCATTGATTCAGCGACGTGGCTTAAGAAGAATTCATCAAGCCCTTCATTGGCAAGTCCTTCCATTAGGCCGAACAAAAAAAAAATTGTGGAAGTAACCAGAGGACCTGCCAAGCTGCAATGCAACATAATATTAATATAGAACAAATCATCCCAGCATCAATTCTCATTGTGCAATGTATTGTTGTCTTGCTTTCTTGGACCAAAACAAGTATGGTGTTTGTTACGTAGCGTATAAAGGACCGGAGTACAAACAAATATCGCATACAATAAAGCAAAAATGATTCATTTCATAAAGAATAAATGTATTCATACATAGTTTTAATACACCCACGAGTCAAACCATACTATTTCCATACGTTGACATAAAAAATTATTTACCAGAATTGCTCTACCAAAATCTAAAATTAGCTTTGTTTGGAGTCAAATTAAGAAGCCCATCAACTATTAGAGTGAATGAATGGAACAATACTACCGTTTGACATTTGATCACAAGTGATTTGAGTCACTTAGCTGAAGAATTGCCATGCGAATTACAGTTTCTCATTGAGCTCTTGCCCCCCTCTTTCAGGCTTGAATCAATGGAGGGTAAACAGAATCGTCAGCCACAATCTCTTTCTTCTCCATGTCGTTGGCTTTTGCCCATAGGATTAGGTACAGGCCAAATATAACCGAAACTGCTCCCACAATGCTACAGATCAAGGAATAAGCAAAACAAGTTAAATAAGAGATGGTCTTCACCTTATAGTTTCTTAGTCAACGTACTTTGTCAAAACTAGATCCATCTTTTATTGCCAAGCAAGTTAATAGGGATAATTTCCTCCAAAAAAAAAAAAAAAAAAAGTTGATAGGGATAATGCCTTTATTTTAATTGGTATTTTGTAATTTTTAGTGAAATATTTGGTTTAGATTAGCCAAAGGTTTTCCTTTTAGGAAAAATTCTTATTTCTTTCGGAATATAGAGAAATTGTGCTATTTCCCTCAATATTTGTGGTGTATATTATTATGAATTTAACGACTGAACCCCACTGTACAGGTAAAGAAGGGAGCACCGTTCTTCATAAATTACTTACTTGTTATACTTTATTCTTCAATTAGCATTTAGCACCATGTTAAAGTAGAAGAGACATATGTGAAAGCCCTAGCCCATGGGTTTAATGGGCCAACTCCATTCAACAAGGTGGGTAGGTAGCCATCAATATGTTTGTTTGAAAACAATTTATCTAACTTTTTGCTAAAAATATACTAAAATATACTTATACTTTAAAATTTTTTGAAAATATGAGAAAAAGCAGAAAAAAGTGAGATTTAAAAAAGTTGTATATAAAACTAAAAGCAAAAGTTAATGCCAAATAGGCTCAATATATGAATATAGACATACCTGCCCAAATGTGCAGAATCTCCCAGTACAAATGTTTGTAGCAAAAACGAGAAAACGACTAGAAGTGGGTTAAATGCGGATGTGAACACAGGACCATTCTTCTTAATGGACCAAGTCATCACATAATATGATAATCCTGTCACCACAATTCCCTGCAATTCCACAACAGATGGATCAGTGATTTGTCAGGAAGATGAAACTTGTGTTGGATTTTTGGGATGATATAAAATTTAGGCTTACTCCAAGTAATATGGTAATCAAGACAAGCCCTCCTTCCCACTTTAGTTCCCAAGATGACCACGATATCACAAATACAGTTACTATAGCAGTTTGGATGGTGCCAAAGAAGCTCATCATTGCGCTTAATGATAGTTCTGCTGGGTAAAATTGAGTGACATGCTTCTGCAAGATTACATGAATATGTCATCCAAATTATGGTCCTATATATATATATTTGATATATAGATAAACTTATGAGGTCCACTTCAGGACAGCTTAAGGCCCCAAAAAGGCTCCCAGTTTAAAAAAAAAAAAAAACAATGACCATCTTGTGGCTGAATAATTGGTTTGGGAAAAAAGAGTCCAATCTCAATTCAAAAAGGCACCCTCCTCATAATTTTTTTGGTAGAGATAATTTTTTAAAACTAAAATCGATAAAATCCTACTTTAAATTGATTAATTGAGTTGGCCATAATGCCATATTATCAATTGAAAAAGGAATGTTGATAAAAATCTATATCACAACAACTTAATAAATTTGTATCTCAACTCTCAAGAAGCAATAAACATTTAAATATTGTATTGACTAATGAAATGAAAAATTAATAGGTGTAAATGCACTTTTGGTCTCTTCATTTTGGAATTATTTTTATTTTGGTCCCTACATTTTTATTTTATCACTTTTAGTCTCTAAATTAATTAATGCGTTCTATTTTGGTCCTTACCGTTACTCACTTAACAGAAATTGCTGATGTGGCTAACAGCGCAGTAAAATAATAATTAAATGCTGACCTGGCCAATAAAATAATATTAAAAATGCCAAGTCGGCTTATAAATTAAAAAAAATTATTTATTTATTTTAACTAAATAAAAAAATTAAAAACAAATTGTTTAAAAAAATTAAATTAATTAAATTAAAAAAAAATTACATGATGTTCTTCCCAGTTATCATGAGTTCTTTCTCAAAATTAAGAACATGTCAACATGAAACACCTAAAATCAAAAGACACAGATTTACAAAATACAAAGAGCTTCAAAGATTCAAAACACAAAGAACACAAACCCAAACCCAACCCTCAATCTCTAACAAACCCAGAACATCATATGAAAAATCAAACCCTCCATACAAACATCAAACCCAAAAGTGAAAAATGCACGGCCACTCAAATAGAACACAAGAAACTCAAGAAACCCAGAACATCACTCTCTCTCTCAAACTCAAGAAACTCAATAAATGCACGGCCACTCAAACCTAGAACATCACTCTCTCTCACCATTTCTCTCTCTCTCTCTCTCTCTCTCTGTCTCTCTCTCTCTTAATCTCCAAACCCACTCAAACCTTCGACCCATCTCCCTAAATGGATCACCCAAGCCCGCGCCACACCACCCGACCCAGCTTCCGATCCAGATCCGGATCCTGCAGCGGAGGAGGAAGAGGGGGACGATGATGGCGTTCATCTCGACCTCCAAGGCGCTTCTCGTCCATCAAAGCCATCGTCTCCAATTTCACGTTCGTCCCCACCATTGTTATGGGTGTGTGTTTCGGTCACTTCCTCCGTCAGATCCGGCGACATCCGGCGACATTTCAATCTCCTCTGCTAAAATCCGGCGCCGTGGTGGTGGGTTTGCAATCCGTCTTGGGTTTTTCTTTCTGATCTGGGTTTCTTTTTTTTTAGCTAAAGTTTTGGTTTTGTTGAGTTTTTTGTGTTCTGTTTGTTTGCTGGGGAAATAAAATGATTAGAAAGAAGATTAATTGCTGGGGTTTATTTGGTTTTCGAAAGAATGAATTTTTTTTTTTTTTTTTGTGCTGATCTAGTTGTGCTTTGTTTGGTTCCGAAGAACAATGAAAAGAAATGGAAAAATGAATTCTTGGGTATTGGAAGCAGATGATGAATGTTGGTTCAGCTGAATAAAAGAGATTTATTCATTTTCTTGACTATCATACAGACTTTTTATTTGATTTGATTTGATGTGTGGTTTTTGATCTGTGTCAGATGGGCTTGATCTGGGGTTTTTGACGATCTTGAATGGTTGTTTGTTGTTGTTTTTTTTTTTTTTTTTTAATTTTAATTTCTGGGTTTGTGTTCTTTAGATTTGGATTTGGCTTTCTGTTGTTCTTGTTCAAGGCACTTTTAGATCTCAATTAATGTGATTTTTTTGTTTTTAATTTTGTTTATTTAATTAAAATTAATAAATTAATTTTTTTAATTTAAATATTGATATGGCAATTTTTTAATGCCAAAATAGATTTTTTAATTATTATTTTACTGTGCCGTTAGCCACGTCAGCAATTTCTGTTAAGTGAGTAACGGTAAGGACCAAAATAGAACACGTTTATTGATTTAGGGACTAAAAGTGGTAAAATGAAAATGTAAGGACCAAAATAGAAATGACTCCAAAATATAGGGACTAAAAGTGCATTTACGCCAAATTAATAATTAATAATAAAAAATGTCCATTTAATATTTATCGTCTCATGTTACAAATTATATTGAGCTGATCTTATTCAGCACTATAATAATTATATCATCAAGCCAAAACAACAATAAATTTCTTTTTTATATGAATGGGATTAAAACTCGATCAATCCCAAACAGACCCTATTCAGTATTATAATAATTATATCATCAAGCCAAAAAAGCAATAAATTTCTTTTTTGATATGAATGAGACTCAAAGTCCATCCCTTTATTAAAAGGTAAACTTGGCTACTTTAGCAAACTCGAACACAATAATAGTCCAATATGAACATGATCATTGTGGATGACAATCTCAGGCTTATTATATGAATGCTCTATAGTCAATAGACTCAATACCAAGTTCATGTAAAATCATTGATAAACTTTTGAGAAATTTTCTTACCACCATAATATTCCAAAAGCTTGTTGCAAGCACTCCAACAACGATCATTATGAGGCCAATAACACCATCACTAGTTGCTTGAATGTTAGACAACCTAGACGTTAGCAAAACTGGACCCTCCCACAACACTAAAACCAATGCTCCGGCTGCCGATAGGACTAGACCCCATATCTTGCCCTGCCCATTGATGCTCCAAAACTTGAGTTTTTCTTGACGGAAAAAGAGGGCCATTACAAATACTACAGAGGGGACCAAGTTAATTCCAATGCTTTCATAACTCGATGATACAAATTGCAGGGCTATGGTCATTAGCAGCTGACAAAGTGTAATCCTACATAACAATTTACAAAAATTAATATAATTTTTTTAAAAAAAATTTGTTGAAATAGACTTGGGTTAAACTGAATCTATATGGAGCAATTAGGCTTTTTCCCAGAATTTAAAAATTATCAAGTGCCTCTGAACAAGTCTAATTTGAGAATTTATTTCAAGTTTCTATGAAGAAACTGTATACTTAACTGTAACAACCCCAACAGGAATGCATAGCATAGTATCTTGAAGGAGAGAGGAGGCCTTTCGTTCCTGCAACCAAGGACAACTCCAGGCATAAATTTTGGATATGGATTAAATATGTTTTTCACAAGGAAAATAAAAGATTAAAAATAAAGAAAAATTATATTTTAATTCCTACCTTTTGGGCTAATTTAAAAAAAAAAAATTATGAAATTAGAGGGTATAACATATATATATTTATTTATTTATTGTGAATCATAACACACAAAAAAAACACACACTCTTAAGTAATGTGGGATAATTACTCATCATTTTTTTAATTAATATAGCTAGGCACTTTGGGCTTAATTTTTTATCTTTAAGTTATTCATTTATTTTCTATTAAAAAAAACCTTATATATTTATTTTATTATTACTGCTATAATGCAAGTTTCATTATTTTGTGGTTCTATCCTATTCTTAAAAAAAATGCTCCTAGCAGTAAGCACTAAAGAAGAATATACATAAAATCTTTTTATGTGGTCAAATGGCAATGACCGAAATTGGACAGGGTCAATGTAGCCAAGCCCATGGCCCAATTCAAATGGGTCTCCAATGCTACCTGCCTAGGTCCACCGATTACCCATTCTGGAGTGAGGAAATGAAAAGGGGTTATACCATTTCTAATTTCTATGATGAACCAAAAGTGTTTAAATTGTGACTTTTTGGGACATGAGGAAAACTGTATAAACACAATAAAGCACCATTCTAACCAAAACTGTATAAATTGTAGTGACTGTATAAACACTATATTTCTATGATGAACCAAAACAGTTATGCATGTAATAAACACAATTCTAACCAAAATCTCTCGAGGAAGTCTCCATAGAGATGAAGATGAAAGCAGCACTGACCTCTCGAGGAAGAAAGCGAGAACTGCCAAGAGAATGGTGGCAATGACATGCTCGTAGACCACAATGACAAGAGCACTGTCTCCACTTGAGGTAACTGATTCTATTAAAATCATGAACACAGCAAGGATTAGTTCGTTCAAAGCCAGGAACAAGTATGCCTTGCTTGCCTCAAACCCCGTCAATAAACACCTTGTAATCTCCATCCTTCTTTCTCTAAATGCCTACCAATGTTCTTCTTCTTCTTTTCTCATTTTTATTTTTCGTTCTTGGTGTTAAATAGCTCTGCAGATAGCTACTAATGTTCTGCTCCTTTTGTCTCATCACCATTGTTCAGATAAACGTTTCAAAGAGGTGACATGGAAGAGGTAGGCTGACGATGCCTCCTTGAATGTTAGATTGACTATTAGATGTTAGAACGTTGAAGTAGAACTGAGCACGTGTTGAGTTTGGTGAAGGATATATGCTTTTATTTTATATTTTTTTGTGGAGAACTGCTTTTTTTTTGGGGGAGGAAGTTTGATTTATGCAAAGTTGCAATTGTAACCACTAAATATGATCACTAAATCCCGGACTTAAAATTTCTCGCGACTTTAATTCAAGTTCAGAAATTAGTAAAAACTTACCAAAGACTTTTTTTTTTTTACCTCTTCTAATAATATTACATTATCTTCTTTTAAACCAGTTTCAACTTTCAAAGGTTTATTACATTATTGAGCAAATTTGGGATGGGTCATGGATGGGTATCAACTATCAAGTGTCACAATCAATAAAGTGGACGCCATAAGCAAGAATGGAGCGAGGACTTGGAGTTAGGGGGGTGAATCTACTGCTAGCTATGTGCGGCGACTTCGGCCTTTGAGTCTACTGCTTTACTACTAAGGATTTTTGTTTAAAATTTTTTAAATGGCTAAGTTGTTTGTTTTGGGTAAAATAAATTAATTGGGCTTAATTTTTTTTATTTTATTATTGGTAATTTTTGTTGTTGAGCTAATTTTTTTAGGCTTGTATATTTTGTTTTAAATTTAATCTATTAATGTTTTATGTTCTCTAAAATGTAAAAAATGCTAAACTACAAAATTTGTACAAATTGCTAATGTGGTGAGTGGTTATTGGTAAGTAAAAAGTAATGTAAGTGTATAAACCAATAAAAATTTGCTACCTCAATAATTTGTACAAACGTTGTAAAAACGTTTGTGACTATAATATTACTCTCAAAAAAAATTGATGGCATTATTAAAGAGCGCAAAGTGTAATTTTATTAAACAAAATTACTAAAATTAATACTTATTTATATAATAATATATTTTTTAAAAATTTTAGGGGGAGGGGGGGGAGGGCCATTGTCCCCCTAGTCCAATAACAGCTCCATCCATGGCCATAGATTGAAACTCTGTAAAAAAAAAGTATCAACCAACAAAATCACACAAAAAATCTATTACACTGCACAACAAAGAAAATCAACACATAAAATTCAATTACACTTTATTTTATAAGAAAAAACAAATCCCTCAACAACAAATATTGACAAAGAAAAAAAAATCTTTTATCATGAATTTTTTCTTCAATTTTTTGGGATCATTCTGGTAATTAGTTTATGTTTGATGACAGGATTGCATATATTTAAAGACTATTCAACAACACCTTGTGGTTGACATTGCCTTTATCTGGACAATGCTTTGGCAATTTTTTTGTTTGGGCCAAGAGTTGAAAAAAGTAATGAGCAGCAAATTGGAGAATAAAGTGGTTCCTTTGGTCCAACAAAAATAGAGCTTTTAAAACTAGATTAATGAAGTCATATTACAATGACAAGGTGGAGCAGGGCTCCGAATCTGTATGGTATGTTGAAGTGAAAGGTCCAAAGGCTTTTTTTTTTTTTTTGGTCGAGAAAAAAGTCCAAAGGCTTTGTTTATTTGTTGCAAGGTCCAAAGATTTAAACTGGAATATTCTAATCTACATATATATATATATATATATATTTTTATATTTATATAAAATCTAAAATATATATAGTTAAAAAATAATCTTCTCCTGGGGCTCTGCTATTTGTCAAATTTGGAGCTTCCATCATATTGTATATATAGTTAAAAAATAATTTTCTCTTGAGGCTGTGCTACTCGTCAAATTTGGAGCTTCAATCATTTGACAAATACCATATGAGATATGACAAACAACGATTTGTATTATTTTAAAATGAGGACTTAATAAAAAATTTAGTTATAAATATTAAGTTTACTCTATATTTTTTTTTACAAGTGTTAGTTCAGTTAGATTTACATTTTTAATTTTGTGCCATGTGTGGCTTCAATTTAAAACTACTTCAGCAACATTTAAGCTGGGTTTGGATCCAGCTTTTACGTCTAGCGTTTATGTTTTGTCTTTTTTTTTTTTTTTTTTTTTCGGTTCTGCTGGGGACAAGAGGCAGGTGCGCGCACTGTGCGCGCACTATACGCACACTATTCACGTACTTTTTAACAATTTTTTATTAAAAATGGATCCCGCAGCACTATTCACACATTTAAAAATTATTTTACCACAGGGTTAACAGTTTCAGTTTTCAGTTTCAACAAAAATAAGCTCTATCCAAACGGACCCTTAAAGCTAACTTCTATTCCATCAAAAACAAATTTAAGCCCTTCTATTTCTATTATTCAATACTAATGTGTAAGAAAAATCTTTTGTGACCCTGTCACATCGGATAGTAAGCCAAGGTCACAAATGATTGTGTCTAGGTAAAATATGATTGTAGGCTAAAGCCGCTAAACCCCGAAGTTTTACTGCAAAATATGAAATTTAACCCAAGTTCAGTAAAAATATTTGATTGTTTGATCGATGTGAACATTTGACCTACACGTATTTATTTCATATCACAAAATTACATATAATTTCACAACTTGCAAACTGATTTTGCTTTGAGTGTTGGAAAGTTTGATTAAGTGTGCGTTTAGATTGGTGTTTTTCGGCAAATCCGTGTGGCTGCGTTTTTTTTGTGGGTCAAATGGATACTGTTCACAAACCCACAAATGTCAGCAAAATATAGTTTTCTCTCTCTCTCTTTGGGTCCCATAGCACTATTTACACATTTAAAAATTATTTTACCAATATTTTCAGTAATAAATTTTCAGTTTCCAGCAAATAAGCAGTATCCAAACACACCATTTTAACCACCTCTGTTAAAACAACATCAAAATCGCTCATCTCATTGGAAAGCTTGTGTGACAAGGTTCGTTTCAAGAGGTCATGTACAAGAAAATTATAAAGAATTTGCCCGAAATAATGAAAATAAAACATTAGAACATATGCATCTGGGCATTTTCTTGCGATTGTAACTCCTTGAACTGTTCAAAATGGCTTCTGTTCAAGTTGAACAGAAGCCATTTTGATCAATTCAAAGCTCAACCAAAAAACAAATGTGTTTCAAGCTTTCCAAAGACACCTTGTTTACTCAATTAAAAGCTCGAGAATTCCTCAAAATGCTTGCCCCAAAATGGAAAGTTCTTAAGCTGGAAAAATGATTCGAGATACTGACTTTATCGGTGAATCTCGATTCTCGACCAATCATTGTTGTGATGTTTTGTAAGGCACCTATCATCTTTAGATACGTAGCTTCCTTCTTGAAATTGAACCACGATAAGCCATAATGCAGAAAATTCAAAACAAATTCACAATTGTAAAATGTGAGTATGTGACAAAATAAATTATTGTGCTATGAAATTTAAATAAAGTTGATTTATATTTTAGTATTTTTATAAAGCCATATACAAGAAAACATTTTTAATGTGTTTTATATTTAAAATATATAAAACAATGTGATTATTTTTATTATTATTAGGGTAAATTGCAAACTATACTTTTAAAGTTTGGGAATAATTGGATTTTACACTCCGAAATTTCAGAATTTGGATTTTACCCCCTAAAATTTGAGGTGCTTTGATTTTACACCATAACGTTTCAGAACTTGAATTTTACTCCCTAAAATTTAGGGGTGTTTGGATTTTAGGGGTGTAATTTGTGATTTACCCTTATTATTATTATTATTATTTGAGTTTCATACTATAGAGAAGACTTTTTCTCCTTCCCCCATTTGGTAAAAATACGTTTATATATACAGGCATATATGTATCTATGGTACGTATATTTACAATGATATTTCCTTTTCAACTCAGTCACCAAGTTCTTTCTCAAAAAAAAAAAATCTTGGTGACTGAGTTCTAATATTTAATGATTGATTTGGGTAAATTCAAATTGTTTTTCAACTCAGTCACCAAGTATTTAATGATTGCTTTGGGTAAATTCAAATTGTTTGCGTATTGGGTATTGGTAGGTAGGCTATATGTATGTACATATTCGTAGGTAATATTCGTAGCTTACAAGCATGTAACTAAATATTCGTACGTAGCTTACATCGTCATTAGTGACCGACAAATACAATTACTCTTTTTTTCCATATGAACCCAAAATACAATAACTTAATTGATTTATAATTAAATTTTTGTAGCATAAATCACGTTCTAAACTTGGTGGAAAAGAAAAACTTGCTCCCCAAAATAAAACAAGTCCCCTATAAAAGGAGAATAGGGCACCACATTGTGCTCGATCATATATCGACAATGGCAAAACCTACTGTCTTCTTCTTCTTTCTTGTCCTCCTTGTGATCAACCGCGGTAATTATATTAATATTTTCTTCCTACTTTCTCTTTTATAAGTGTTTTACTTGATTTGCTAAGCCCATAAGAGTGCTACGTTGTTGGTGGAACTTTTGTGACTTTAGTGTCATTATCTAGCTAGTCTCCTCCAATGAGAATTTTGATTCAAATCCCTCCTCTCTCTCTCTCTCTTGTTGTTAGTCAAAAAAATAAAAATAAAAAAGGTTGTTAGTAGCTAAGGTCCTAATTATGTAGTTACAATATGAATAATTGAATATTTGTACCTTAATTAGGTTAAATTTTTGTTTCGTTATGAATATTAATTCTTTTGGTATGATAGCGCAAAACTCGTGCAGGAGAATGTTGAAGGGAAAAAAAAAACGCTACAAAACTCTTTGGTTTTTACTTGTAACATTAGTTTGTAATTTTTTGACTATAACTAATCGATTTAACAGTTGTTAAAATGGTTTCTCTACTTGAAGTATTGAACTCACAAGAACTATACTTACCTTTGATTTGGATTCAACTTTGTCATAGACTTGTATAAAAATTCAAACCTAATAGAGAAATTAACAGCGTGATTTTAATGATAATTTTCATTATTAGAAATATAGTGGTTAATGGCTGTTGTGTTTGTTCAGGTGAGAGAGTTATACCCATGGTCGAAGCAGCAGAGTGTCGTACTGCTTGGCCTCGCACGACTAGGCTTCGTTGTGGCATCGATTGCACAAAACGACACAATGGAATAGGAGACTGTACTGTTTTCCCACCACCTGGAATTCCTAGTCAGTGTGTTTGTGATTGGACTGCCTCGATTTGTCCTCCTAGTTGATTCACTTGGCAATATGTACTACAATAGAATAATGGCCACAACAATTACTACGTTAGAATAATGTGGGCCAGCATAACATTTTATGTTTCTCTATTAACAAAAATAATTACTCAAAATAGACATTTGAGAGATTTTTGTATTTTATTCATTTATATTTCTAATTGGATCAATGAAAGAACAAAACTATAATAATTAGCTTTCACTTCTAACATTTGTCCATTATGGTTGTAAATTTCGCTAACCAATTTAGCTCTTCTATGTTCTCTTCTCATAACCACCATTTTGAAATGTCATTCCTCATTAAATACCCAAACAATATTGTATTGTATGTTCTTTTCTTTTTGTGAAGATCTTTGGGCTACAAATTTCTTCGAGTCATGAATGTAAAGTTTTAGACTCCTTAACACAATATGTTTAACATAATATTAAGCCAAGTTGATTAATAGGTTTGTTAATTAATACTAGGTTAAACCAATATGTGTAACATAAATATAATGCTGAAAATATAAAGAACACAAAGATTTGATGACCCAGGAAAACTAAACCGATAAAAAACCTGGAGAGGATATAACCTAGTTATCTTCAAGGTAAAACAAATCCACTTTGAAAGAATGGAAGTTTGTACAATAAGATTTAGACCACTTGTGAATCCTGATCTTCTTCAATGTTCTTTGTGCAGCAATAGAAACGATCACCATCTAGATCAATCTCGATCTTGATAACCTTAAGTGTGTATGAAGGTAAATACCTCTAGATCTCACAAGAGATTCAAACACACAGCATATCAAAAGCCTCTAGAATGTAGCTAGGGTTTTTGTTTTTTATATGAGACATAAAACATAAAACATAAAACTCTACACGTCAAACGGGCTTAGGCTGAGTTGGAAATTCTGCAAAAAAACAATCTGCCCAATTCTCGATCAATCGAATCTAATATTCAATCGATCGAGCCTTGCAGAATTTGTCCAATAATTTCTGCAATTACTCAATTCCAACTTTACACCAAAACATACTATGAGCAAGCCTAAACCTAGACTCTATGTTTTAATCATAGTTTGCTAACACAATACACATTGAAGTTCTAATACATTAGTCCCTAAGGTTTTAGAACCTAACAATCTCCCCTTTTGGTAATCTTTGACAAAACACATCACAAACATGAAATCCTCATAGTTACAAAACAACCCATTTAAAATTAAAAAGCCCTAAACACAATTCAACCTAACTACCAATTGCCAGTGTAAACAACAGCCATGACTGAATTAACATGTATATTCCTAAAACACTTAACAAACACATAAACCCATGTGTGGAAAATACAAGTAAACCAAAATAAATTCTTGATTTCACAAAACAAAAAATAAAAGACATATGTCATGAATATCCTCATAATATAAATCAATAACCAATGTAGCACATGTGAAACAACAAACAATAAAAGAAACAAGCGTAAAGCATAGTGTCTCCCCCTAACATATACAACTAAAAAAAAAAACATCACCAAAACAGATACATCATAAGCCAAAAATATGATATACATCATGAAGCTCCTAGATACAATCTAACAAAAAAAAAAATCCCCTTATCTCCATGCACAACTCCCACATGCACAATATGTACTCCCCCTTTTTGTGACCAATTGCTAAAGGGTAATCAGGACTCATCATCAAAAGTAGGTGGTGGAGAGCCAAATCAGCATGCAAAGCCTAAAGCTCTGTGAGCACATCCAACAAAATCTGTCCATGCACCGCCTGAACGGTCATGACAGTATCCAACATACTCCGAATGGATGAATCACTTGAAGAAGAAGGTGGAGGATCAACAGCTGCAGTGGGATCGAAAAACTCCTCAACAGAAGGATCACTTGAAGAAGGAGGCTAGGATGCATCACTTGTGGAAGAATCTAGTCTAAGGCATTTAGAACTAGCTTTCATCTGAGCTGCTCTTTGCCTAAGAAATGTGGCACCTATGGGAGTAATAATACGTACATGATCGAATGCAAGGAAAATCATCTAAACCTAAGTCTAATAAAATCCTATTAATGAAAACAGGAAAGAAAAGACCATGAGATTTAGCACTACTCCTATGACCCTCAACCAAAAAACGAATGAAGAGAGTAGGAAAACTCATAGGAGTATCGGTTACGATAGCATACAAAAACGCACATCTCTTAAGAGGGATAGTGTGTAAGTAAGAGATAGGCCGAATGGAATGACAAGATATCCTGAAAAACAGATAATTGAGCTTAGTAAGCTCATGAGAAGTGATCCGAGGATCAGTACTACATCTAATGGTAGTACCGGTGAGTAAGGACATGATATCATCAAGAGGAGGGGTCTCAGTGTAAGGATACACCAGCTATCGTACCAAAGGTACACCAAGAGCAGATACTACTACCTCGGTTGTAATGACATACTTTTCACCCCTTATCCAACTCCTCACAAACTGAGTGTTGAAATCATTAGAATGGACAGAGAGGTTCAAATAAAACTCTCTAATCAAGGTAGCAAGAGGAGGATACTCTACGTCTAAGAGAGGTAACTAACCCCAATTCTCAAATTTCCTCCTAATCTCCCCATTAAGCTCATCTAAAATCATCTTACGCTCAGCCCAAACCCATCTATAGGTGTGAAGCTTCTTATAGGTTTCTTGGTTTTTCTCGGTTTTGAACCTATCACTCTCAAAAACAAGAGTAGAAGTGGTAAAGGTTTTCTTGTTTGTCCTAGTTTTCCTAACCATGGTGCTAAGAGATTAGACACAAAAAGGAAAACAGAAACAAGGAAAGAAAACACAAGGGCAAACTGCATTAGAGAAGGTTAGAGCACAAAAATCTCAAAAAAAAAAAAAAAAAAAACAATCTATACAATGCATGTGATGAATGCACATATGATACTTGCTCTAATGCATTGACATTGTCCAATTTTACTTTAGAAACCACCAATTGACTTGAACATAGAGTTTTATTCCAAAATCCCAAATTTTGAAAAACTCAATTTCAAAAATTAAACCCAATTGATCAATTAACCATTATACTAGTTAGGAAATATCATATCTAATCTAATCTAATCTAATCTAATACTATATATAAAAGCAGAAGCCTTTCCAGCAATTAAAGAGGTGCTGCCACGTTAGGAAAAAAGGCCCCCCTTAAAATGCTGCCACGTTTACAATTTTTCATTTAAAATACTGTACGATGTGTTTGGAAGACTCACTTTCATCAAAGGTATTTCTATAAAAAAAATTAAAAAAAAAAAAAAAAAACCCAGCCACTTATCCACAAAAAAATAAAAAATAAAAAATGCAAATCCCATATTTCACTTTGACTTCCACCTCTTCGCTACAACTCCATAGCCACACAGATCAGAATACTGTGTTCCAAACTCTGACTTCCACCTCTCCGCTGCAATTCCATTGCCATATAGATCAGAATACCGTGTTCCAGACCAACAAGTATACGAAAAAAGGAAATCCAAAAGGAAGAGAAAAAAAAAAAAAAAAAAACTCTGTTCATCTTCTACAAAAGTGAGAACTAAGAAACTTTGTTCGTCCTCTGCAACAACAGGTGATTTAGAAGCGATTTAGAAAATAATTCAGAAGGTATGGATACTATTCCCCTTTTTTGTTTTCTATTGGATTATCGTTTATAGGGTTTTGAAAAGGCTATGTTTTTCTTTAATTTTCAATCTATTCTTACAAATCCTTGAGTTCTGTTTGTTCGATTTTTGTATTTTGTTTGGCAATTTTTTGTTATGTTTGTGCTTTTTCTATATTTCATGGATTTAGTTAAATACTGTCTTGCCGCCCTTCTCAACTTAGGTTTAGGGTCTAGCTACCTTTTTCCTTAATTTTCGATTTATTTTTACAATTTCTTTAGTTCTGTTTGTTCGATTGTTGTATTGATTAAATTTTGTTTTAGTTTGGCAATTTTTTGTAATGTTTGTGCTTTTTTTGTTTCACCCCTAAAATTTGAATTAATTTATGTTTAGTGCAGATCTATGTTTACCCTTGATTTAAATAGTGATATTGATGGTCTAAAATCTGAATGCTTGGAGAATACAATCGCCTTTGTTGTTTTCCTGTTTGATATTTAATTTTATTATTGTTTCTCTATTAATATATGTCTCTATTGATATTTATTTTCATCTTTTTATTTAATAGAAAGTAGGAACTATAATTTTTTTAACCCTATTTCCAGTAGCCTTATAGAAGGTTGGAAACCTCCTCAAATTTTTTTTCATTATGCTTTCTAATCAATTTCACTTATTTGTGTTTGTGTTGGTTGATTTTTGAGACATTTTACTTTGTAATAGTGAGGGTTGTATAATTCCTAATTACTATTTCAAGCCTGTTTTGTATATTTAGTTTGTGGTCCTTAGCATAAAGTGTTTCATGTCCAGTAGCCATTGATTTTTATAATTCACAAAATTTATCATATGTGCGTGCACCCACCCTTTGGTATTAGTTTTTGAGTTTTTATAGAAAATTTAGCTTTACAACTCAATGAACTGCTCAAATGTAGATTTTTATTGAGATCCATGGAGGAGTGTACCAACTGTAGGTTTTACAATAGTAACTTTTTGTAATACAGGTTCTAGAATTTCGAATTCTACCTAAATTTTTATGGTTGGCAATCTTTTAAACTAAATAATTACATTATAATTTTTGGGTTTTTTGTTTTCTCTCTTACCTGTTCTGTTATTTGTAAGGGGGAGTGAAATTGTGGAACTTTGAATATTTACTCAAGGTTATTTTTTGTTTTCCATGGAGAGTTTGTTAATGACCATATTAATGAAACAGATTCTTTAAGTGACATGCATGGTTTATGTGAAGGGAGTATTTCCCTGCAATTGCATTCTTTATATCTGTTTGGTTCTTTAATCTACTTCTTCAACTATTTTTTTTTAATTATTATTATATTTAGTGATTCTAATCTTAGTATACTTTGACAGTTCTGTTATTGTTATAAACTTTAGTATGTGTATAATTAACTTGATCCTATTTTTTTGTTCCTAAGTTATTTGGTCTCATTTTTATTTTCTATAATCAAATATTTTCTTTTATCCCCTTCTTGATAAGATTTTTTAATGTTCTAAACCATAAACTCAGATTGAATGTAGGTATGCTAATAATGTAGTTATGTTTCCCAATTCACCTTGAACTAATGTAAATGACTGCCGTTTTTGTTATCTTTGGTCCCAAAGTGGTTGATTTGAAAGTGTATAAGCTGGATGAAGAGTGGGGTCGATGGGAGTTGGAAAAAAAAAACTTGGGTGATTGAGCTTTTGTTTTGGGTAATGATTTTTGTTTACCAATTTCGGCTGAAGAGTTTACTGGGTATAAAAGGAATTGCATTTTCTTCAATGATCAAAATGGAACTCATGTTTTCAACTTGGAAGATATTAGCTTTGAAGATTTACAGAATATCCATCCATCCTGGCTTCTCTCAAATTTGCTTTAGGCCTATGTAAGATAGTACACTTCCAAAGTTTCTTATTGAGTTAAAATAAAGGAAGACATTATGAAATTGAGAAGTTGATTTGTTGTCATATTTAACAGCAATATGTGCTTGCGATTTACTTTTTTTGTTATACAGATCAATAAGAGTGGTGGATTGGGTTCCAATAACTTTTTTTTGGGGACCTAAATTTTAAGCAAAGAAATAGAAAGAGAATGTGTAATACAGAATTCAATTTAATTTTCAGTTTATTTTTTCTATCCTACATTTTGAATGCTATTTAGGTTTATAGATATTCATCATTTCTCTTTTACTACCTGAATTCTATTGCATTTTGTTTTTGGTTATGTCACTAAAATGATACAATTACTTTCTTTTTTAGTTGTCACTAAAATAAAGAAAACTGCATTACAAAAAACTGAGGGAAAATTAGTCAATGTATGCATTTCCCTAGCCATGTTAGCTAAACAACCTTGCCTTATTTTCCGTTCATTTATATAATAAGTGGCATAACACTCAGCTTTGTTTACAAGCCTAAGTTGGTTGTATTATTATTTTGGCTCTAGGATTCAACCTGTGGGATGATTTATAACATTTCCCTCATCAATTCCCATACCCACGTGAAATAATTAGTGGAAGTGGTTGTAGCTGGATGTAAGGAGATGTGATGATATAATCCAGTTGGGTGTTTAGTTCTTAGAAAGAGAAGATTGAGTACTACTGTGACATTATCTGCCAACTGCATGGGAAGCCACAGTTTGTCAAAATTGGCTAAAATGGAATACAAAGAGTTCATGAAAACCAAGTAATAATTAGGGAACATATTAATATCAGTAATTCTATCCTAAACCATGTCCTTTTTATTGAATATGCTTTTATGAGCTATTTGGTTGATTTGGTTAAGATTGTATTTGCATTTGAATGCTGCATGTTTTGTGATTGTGCTTCTGTATATCTAACGCATTCATCCAAAACAGAAATGTTTGGATTGGAGAAGTTTCTTGATTTCAATTTTCTTGAGATAGTGAGACAGGAAATATAGAAGTCAAAAGGACTTCCAAAGGGGTAATTCATGTCAACAAATTCAAGTTTTATATATATATATATATATGTATGTTCTTTGATTGAAAATCTATTGGTTTATGAGTCTACAAAGACATAATCACAACATCAAGTTCATAAGGAGCTACGGATTATTGAAGTGCTTGAATTACATTAATTATGGATCAATCTTATTCTGAAATGATATAAAGGAGGGGAGAAAAATGTCAAAAAAGGACGAATCATTTAAGATCAATCAGTAAGATGCATAATTGTCTGCAATATTTTATCCAAGGTCTTCTTTGCAAGTAAGAGTATGGAATTTTTTATCATTCCTCTTCAATCATTCACTTTGGCATCAATAGCCAACATCTCAAACATGCACAAGGGCTAAAACTAAATTTTCCATTGTCAAAAACTTTGTACACAATCTTCAAAATATTGAATATGTTTGGAATCTTTTACAATTCACGAAAATTCTAAATAATCGGGATGACTAGTAACGATGGACAAATATTGCAATGGTAGCCAGCTTTGTAAGTGGCCTTCTCTTTTTGTTTCCAGCCAAGGCCTTATAACATGGATGATCATTTAGAGAAATGGTAGAGCATGTTAAACATTCGGTTGGTACAACCCAATCTAGTCCTTTAGCATTCCTACATGGATGGTTTTACTTGGACAATAGAAAAGTCGCATAAACACAAGTCCAACAAGCTTAACTGAATCTTATTTCTCCCATAATGCAGTTCATCAACATAGTTCACAAAAAAATGCCTCAAGAAGATCAAGAAACTAATAAATGATATCACATTGCTAATAAACAAAGCATATTTATCTACCTCTATGATAGACCACAAATACGTAGACCCCTTGTGATGAATTAAATTGATTAATTAGACAAGTTTTTAATTAATCAAGTTAACATGCAAATCGCGTGGCAGCACAAACAAATCACCAATAAACTAAAGTATGTAGCGAAAATAAAAATGACACGGTGATTTGTTTACGAATGGGAAAAACCTACACGGCAAAAACCCTACCGGGTGATTTAAGGTCACCACTCCCAAAACTCCACTATTATCACAACAAGCAGTTACAAGTAAAGGAATCCCAGTACCTTACCAACCTTCAGTTGAACCTTTACCCCAATACCCAATTGGACTTATTCTGTAGTGACAGTTTCTCCTTTTGATGCACGGCTCCCAACACGTGACTAACCAATTTGATGCGCGGATCCCAGTACGCGGCTTACTCCTTTACATGAATCTCAGTATGTGACTAACTCCACAGCAACCCTTTGATTGTTGTAGTTGATTTGCAGCAGCTTCACATTGAAACACCAATAAGATCTTCAATGTTGGTGCAAGAGACTTTGCTTGGTTACAAAACCCAAAGGCGTACAAGAAATGCAGCAAGAACTCTTTCTTCTGTAGAAGGAGGCTAGGGTTTCAAAAAGAAAACCTTATGAAGCTATCTAGGGTTAGTTTTTTCTTTTTCCACCTCCTTTAAATAGGAGCTTAATAGGTTCTCCTATTCCAAATAGGTTTACAAAAACCTTGGGCTTTCCTAGTTCAATAAGAATTATACAAACCCATAAAAAATTAGCCTTTTAGTGTAAAGGCGTTGTTGACTATAATCTGACTCCCATAAGCTCGATTGATCGAGATATCTGTCGAGCTTTAATGAATCTCGACAGATCAAGATTTTGTTAAGGAGGTATCGAGACCTGCAGTTTGCACTTTTCTTTAGCAGTTATTGAGCAATCTTCATGTCTTCAATTTAACCACTTGTAATGATCATCTTGAACTTACTTAGATTTACCCATGTTAAGGACATATTTTATGTAGTTGGCTAATCCTTTGACAAAACGCACATTACTTGTATTTTGGTAGATCTAGGATGTGTTTAATACTTCAAAGAACATGTTGTTCAAGTCTAGTATTAAAACCATGAAGATTGGACCAAGAAACAAGTGAAGAAAAAGTGTTCACTAAAGCTGGACACCTGCGAACACCTATGGACACCTGCAGACAACTACTCGACAGCTGCTCGATACCTCTATCTATTGAAGTTTAATGAAGCTCGATAGCTTCTCGATCGATTAAGGTATCTATCGAGGTTACAGAAATCAGAATTTTCAGATCTGATTTTTGGGCCACGCTTGTGTAGGGTTTCTTTTCTCACAACCCTAAGCATATATAAGGCTTATTTTAGAGGCCGTCACACAAGAGAATACAAGGAGAACATATGCAAAAGGTGACCGAAGCCTTATTCTCTCTGAAAGAAGTTATTATGTCTTTGCGCCTTAGGGTTTTGTAACCAAGTGCTTCTTGATCTTCATTGTTGATGAAGTGAAGAACTTTGCCGCCAACATTCTTCTTTCTCAAGTTGGTGAGTAAGTCACGTACTGGAATTCGTGCAAAGGAGTGAGTTACGTACTGGGATCCGTGCATCAAAGGGTGGAGTTCATATATTGAAGAGTTCAGAGATTCTGAAGCGATAGAAGGTTTCTGCTGTAAGTTCATCTACGGGGATTGTAGAGTCTAGGGACAAAGGTTTTGTACTAGATCTGAAATTTCTCTTTACTATAATAAATTGCTTTTCGAGAAGGTTTCCCCCTAGGTTTTTTTTACTGTGAAACTGGTTGGTTTCATTAGTTTTCCTAGGTCATCATATCTTGTCTTATTTACTTTTCCGCTGCACTTATATTTGACATGATATTGATGTTTGTTTTTTTTAACAAGTTTTATGCATAATAAATACAATTAACAACGTGGGTTTAAACTTGTTAATTCTATCAACCGGGGTCTAAATTTCCCATCAAGTGGTATTAGAGCGGGTACACTCTGATTGGATTAATTCTCTGAGTGTGATTCTTGACCCCCGTTGTCATGGAGAATTCTAATTCTTCTATGTCCTTTAGTAGTCATACTAGGACACGTGTCTTTTCATCTTCACGGCCAAAGACTCATGCTGTGTGGGTGAGAAAGGAGCCTAAGACTTAATTATCTGTTCTGTTTGTCCTCTGCTTTAATTCTTTCTATCTAAAGTAGGACATTCTTTGCTTGATTTCTTATTTGCTTTTGAAATCATGCTTTCATGCATCTGCATTTCTTTTCTTGCTTTCATGCATTTGCATCTTTCTATCATGTTTTGTTTTCAAAATAAATAAATAAAAAAAGGAAAAAATCAGAAAAATACAAAAACAGTGTGTGTTTGTGTACATTGGTTCTTCTGAACCTTAAAATGGCCATTGAAATAAAGTTTTCTAAACTTTGTATCTTTTGTAGCTTAAATGAGCATCCTTATGCACAACTAAGCAAGTGAGTTTTGTAGCTCTTTGTTTGTGATTAGTAAGGTTAAGTGATCTCTTGTACTTAACACTCGTATCACTCTTTTTGACGGGTAGGACTAGAAAATCCTAAGAGAAAGGCATAAATAACCATCTCCCCACTGTTACCCGCCAATCATGAAATGACATCTGTATGCTTCAGCATAGTAAAAATGCAATGTCAATAGCTTAACATAATTGGGTATTTCTTTTCTTTCTCTTATATGCCCATGCATGGTATGCATAATAAAAGAAAATATGCGAAGAAATAAAAGCAAAAAGATCAAAACGCTTTAAAAATATGATTGCAAGCGTGTTTTCTAGGAGATGTGGGAGTTATAAGATGTACCTCGAAGGTGATAGTTTCCATCAAACAGTTATGATTGTGTGTGAGTTAAAGTGATTTTCTCATATCTCAAATCGTCATAATATTGAGACACTTATGCAATCTTGCGATGTTTTCACACACAACACGCAATATTCTTTGCTATTCTTGATACATGTGCAGGCACAATGTGATTTGGCCATCACAAAGTTTACATGTGTTAATGTATGCTCACTAAACTGTCTTAACTCATTTTTGAAATATAAAATTGGTTAGACTTGTTTAGTGTATGTATGTGTGTGTGTTTTGGGATCCATGTGCTTTAAATGATTGTTGAGAGATGATTTTGAGAGCTTAATGTGTTGCTTAGATCATTGGTTAAGTTGCATGCGTGATTGCATTCATGTCTGTGTTTTTCCTCTCTTGAAAAACTGCTTCTTAAGCCATCTCGACACCTTTCGATACCTGGCTTATCTGTCGAGATCTTCAGTTGCATCTTATTGCAATCTCGACACCTCTCGATAGCTAGGTGGATCAATCGAGGAATTTTATGTCTGCTCGATAGATCCTCGACAACTTCTTGATCCATCGAGGTTGTCTCAATAGCTTCTCGACACCTCTAGATCGATTGAGATATCCTTGCATGCGTTTCATCTTTCTTTGTTTTGCATGTTTCTCTTATCTTGTCATCCATAGCATCTTGTTTCATTACATTCATGCATTTTTATGGATTCTTTATGCCCCCTTGATCATCCTTGATCATCTTTATGTTTCTCGGGTAAAGCTTTATAGCTTCTCGTACTCTCTATCAATCGTGACAAAAAGGGGGAGAATTTGGAGAATTTGTGGTTTCTTTCTTTAAGATTCTACAAGTTAAGGGAAGAAATACATGCCCTTGTAAGGGGGAGTTGTGTTTCATCTTGTTAAGGGGAGTGTTTACCTCCTTGTTCATGTACCTAAGTCTTGTGACCATTTTTACATACAACATGGTATTTATGAAGTGGTATATATATGATGATGTATGTTTTCTTCACCTATCTCTACATGTGTTGTTTCTTTTCTATCTTTATACACATGTTTCTTTATTTGTATGCAATCTATTATTTCTGCTTCACACAAAGATGCCTTGATGTGTTTTGTTTTAAGTGTTTCAGAAATACAGGTTGTCAAAGTTTTCCATGCCATGAACTCTCTTCTGGCAAAGTTTTTCAAGAGTTTGTGTTAAGATAGATTTTATTGTATTCAACAAGTGAGTATGAGCTGAGTGATTAATAACTTCTCTCATATGTTCATTTGTTTGTTGTGGTTTTGTCACGGATTGCCAAAGGGGGAGATTGTTAAGGACATATTTTATGTAGTTGCCTAATCCTTTGACAAAACGCACTTTACTTGCATTTTGTTAAATCTAGGATGTGTTTAATACTTCAAAGAACATGTTGTTCAAGTCTAGTATTAAAGCCATGAAAATTGGACCAAGAAACAAGTGAAGAACAAGTGTTCGCTAAAACTGGACACCTACTGGACATCTGTGGACACCTGCGGATAGCTGCTCGATAGCTGCTCGATACCTCTATCTATCGAAGTTTAATGAAGCTCGACAGCTTCTCGATCGATAGAGGTATCTATCGAGGTTACGAAAATCAGATTTTTTAGATCTGATTTTTGGGCCAGGCTTTTGTATTTGTGTAGAGTTTCTTTTCTCACAACTCTAGGCATATATAAGGCTTGTTTTAGAGGCCGTCACACAAGCGAATACAAGGAGAACATATGCAAAAGATGACCGAAGCCTTATTCTCTCTGAAAGAAGCTACTGCGTCTTTGCGCCTTAGGGTTTTGTAACCAAGTGCTTCTTGATCTTCATTGTTGATGAAGTGAAGAACTTTGCAGCCAACATTCTTCTTTCTCAAGTTGGTGAGTGAGTCACGTACTGGGATCTGTGCATCAAAGTGTGGCGTTCATATATTGAAGAGTTCAGAGGTTCTGAAACGGTAGAAGGTTTCTGCTGTAAGTTCATCTACAGCGATTGTAGAGTCTAGGGACAAAGGTTTTGTACTAGATCTGAAACTTCTCTTTACTATAGTGAATTGCTTTTCGGGAAGGTTTCTCCCCAGGTTTTTTTACTTTGAAACTGGTTGGTTTCATTGGTTTTCTTGGGTCATCATATCTTGTCTTATTTACTTTTCAGCTGCACTTATATTTGACATGATATTTTTTTTTTTTTTGATAAACTGCTTACACAGATGCAGCCAACAGGCCACGAGAAAGAAAACAACAGAGATACAGAGAAGAAAACGCAAGTTCTAAAAACTACATTCAGATTGGACAATATTTTGCACTACCATAGGAAGACTCCCTATCCAAACTTGCGATTCTTCACTTCGCCTCACCAGGTGAGCAATCTCATGAGCAGCTCTGTTAAATTCCCGCCTCACATGAATGACCTTCCAGCTAGAAAACGAGTTCAGCAAGGCAAGGATGCCCTGAATCAGATGGCCAAAACTACCTTCCATGAATCTATCATTGATACTATTTACAATGGTTAAGGCATCAGCCTCCACAATAATCTGGGAGAGATTCATTTCTTGGGCTAGCAAAATCCCAGCTTCCACTGCAAGAGCTTCCACTTCTTGAACTGAACACTGACCTTGCAAGTATCTTCCACACGTAGCAATTACTAACCCATGAGAATCACGAATAACAGCCCCAACACTAGAGTTTCGACCCTCTTCAGAAGTCGCTCCATCGACGTTGATCTTGACAACCCCAGATGGCGGCAGAGTCCATCTATTATTATTCTCTGATGGAGACAAATTCAGGGTAACCATCGCACTTTTATAATCTTGCAGGAAACCTTTAGCAAACCTCCAAATCTGATCCGGCAATTGGCACTTGGATTCAAAGGCCACCAGATTTCTATTATACCAGATAGCCCAGGCCACTCCAAAGAAGACTTCCAAGTCATAATTGGTACCAGTTCTCAAAACATACAAAGCTACATTAGAAATGTCCACAAGACCTTGCTAGCCTTCTATGTCACTTCCATCCCAACACTCCCAAACTCTTCTAGCTACTTCACAATTAATAACTGAATGAAAAGGAGTCTCTGGTTCAACACCACAGCAGGGACATAAGTCACTAACCCCAATACCTCTTTTTTGCAAGTTCACCATCGAAGGAAGGGCATTCACACACGCCCTCCAAGCAAAAATTTTTATCTTTGAAGGAATATGTAAATGCCATAACTTCCTCCAAAGAAATTCTTTCGGGTCACTGTAAGAGCATTCTCCCTCCTCAGCTGGTTCCACCAACTTGATTGCAATATAATACGCGCTCTTAACAGAAAAAACTCCCTTATTATTATCGACCCAAATAATCTTATCCTCCGGAAGATTACAGCTTATTGGGATATTAAGGATAGCCCTTGCTTCAAATGGTAAGAAAAGAGACGTCACAAGATCCACCTTCCATCTTCTAGAGTCACAATCAATAAGAGTTGAAACCATGGGGAAATTATCGAAATTTAGAGGGCGAGGAGAAACAACCTTATACGTTGTGGGATTGGGCAACCATTTGTCATCCCAAATATGAATCAACCGCCCATTGCCAACTCTCCACCGTGTTCCTCTCCTTACAACTTCAAGCCCTTGCACAATGCTTCTCCATGTATAGGATGGGCTGGATCCCAACTGAGCTTTGAGAACGTCACCATAGGGATAATACTTAGCTCTATATATTCGGGCTACCAAGGAACTTGGATTCTCAAGGAGCCTCCAGCCTTGCTTAGCGAGCATGGCAAGATTGAACGCTTGGAGGTTTCTGAACCCCATACCACCTTTAAGCTTGGATTTGCACAGTTTCTGCCAACTCACCCAAGCAACCTTATTCTCTTGGCCTCGCTGGCCCCACCAAAACCTCCTCATCATGCTTTCGATCTCGTCACACAACCCTTTAGGAAGCTGAAAATAGCTCATAGTGTATACCAGAATCGCTTGGACCACTGCTTTGATCAAACTCTCTCGACCACCAATAGAAAGAATTTTCTCCTTCCACCCGGATAGCTTCCTTCCAACTCTTTCCTTAATCTCCACAAATACATCAGCCTTAGATCTGCCAATGACTGAAGGAAGACCAAGATACTTACTGTGTCGAGAATCCTGCATCAGCCCAAGAATGTCTAAGGCCTCAATTTTCTTTTCCTCCGGGGTATTGGCACTAAAGAAGATCGATGATTTGTCTGTATTGATTTTTTGACCCGAAGCAACCTCGTACAGCTGAAGATATCAATTAGATGCTGGCATTCCTGGCGGCTAACTTTACAGAATAGTAAACTATCGTCCGCAAAAAAGAGGTGTGATATAGTCGGACAACCCCTACAGATAGATAGTCCACTCATAGCATGATTACTTACAGCTTTGTTAATGAGAGACGAGAAGCCATCTACACATAAAAGAAATAGATAAGAGGAAGGGGATCCCCTTGACGGAGTCCCCTAGAAGGCATAATATTTCCATGAGCTACCCCATTTATAAGCACAGAATAGGAAACAGTTGTTATGCATCTCATTATTAGGCAAATCCACCTATCATGAAAGCCTAATTTTTTCATAACTTTCTCAATGAAGCCCCATTCAACCCTATCATAAGCCTTACTCATGTCCAATTTGATAGCCATATAACAATCCTTACCTACTTTCTTATGTTCAAGATAGTGCATCATCTCAAAAGCAATAAGTACATTATCGGTTATAAGCCTCCCAGCTATAAAAGCACTCTGATTTTCCGATATAATTTGGGGAAGAATTAATTTGAGAGATTTGCTAAGACCTTAGCAATAAGCTTATAAATAACATTGCTTAGGCTAATGGGTCTAAAATCCGTCATTCTAGAAGGATTGTTGATTTTTGGAACAAGAGTAATATAAGTTTTATTTATATCATCCATGGGCATATCAGAATTTAAAACATTAAGAACCATACACACAACATCATTACCCACAATATCCCAGAAATTCTGATAAAAAACAGCAGACATACCATCTGGGCCGGGGGATTTAGTCGGATGCATCTGCTTAAGGGCTGCTTCAACTTCTTCCTTTGTGAATTGCCTAATGAGAATTTGATTCATTTTGGTAGACACCTTTGGTTCCATCATGTTAATCACCTCCTGAATTCTGCTTGGATGAGAGGCTGTATAAAGTTTCTCAAAATAGGACACAGCCACTTCAGCTACCCCCAGAGAAGATTCCTTCCAGACTCCCCTTTCATTCAAAAGCCTGTTGATTGTATTTTTCTTTTTCCTTCCAGAGGCCTTAGAGTGGAAATATTTAGTATTGCAATCTCCTAGACCCATCCACTGAACTTTTGATCTTTGTTGCCACATAACTTCCTCACAATCCAGCAGCTCATTTATTTCCTTTCTGATCTTATTTATCTCCCTACCATTCCTTCCATTCTGATCCCCTGCTACGAATGTACTTAAGACATTCCTTTTTTTCTGAATCTGTCTTGGAACATGGCTGAAAGCTTCTCTATTCCATTTGGATAGCTCAACCGCACACCTTTTGAGACCAACCACCATATCACTTGAGCTTTCAATTCTCACACTTTCAGTCCAAGCCTTCTTAATAATATCTTTACATTCTTCTCGTCTAGCCCACATTGCTTCGAACTGGAATCTCCTTTGAGGTTTTTTCAGGGCAAAAGAATCAGATATTAAGAGAGCAACATGATCACTGATTGATACCACTAAGTGGTGCACTCTCATATCTTTATAGCGCTGAATCCAATCTTGTGTAGCTAGTGCTCTATCCAACCGAAGCAGCCTCCTGTGTACACCCTCTTGCATATTACACCAAGTGTAATCCAGACCAAAGTATCCCATGTCTCTGAGACTGCAGTCATTGATTGCTTCCCTAAAATCCTCCATCTACTTCTGAGGCCTCTAGACTCCCCCAATTTTTTCTCTTATTGACGTGATTTCATTAAAATCACTGAAACACAACCAGGGAGATTAGTTCTTCTACCAAGAGCCTTGAGTAAATCCCATGATTCTTTCCGCCGATGAGCTTCAGGATTTCCATAAAATCCGGTAATCCTCCATTTGAATCCAGAATCCTCAGTAACAATGGCATCAATATGCCTGTTTGAATAACTCTGGATATCCACAATAACATCCTTCTTCCAAAGAAGAGCTAAACCCCCACTTCTTCCCACACTTGGAACAATTAAACCATTAGTGAAGCCAACACTTCTCTTTTTCTTCTCCATACTTCTCATCTTTAGTTTCGTTTCTGACAAAAGCACAAACTCGGGATCCCATTGTTGCACTAAGTCACGCAACTCACGAACTGTCCGAGGGTTCCCAAGCCCTCGGCAGTTCCACCCTAAAGTCCTCATTGTTCTAGGCGGTGCTGCCACGCAACCACCGCCGTTTCATCAGAGAGAATTGGACTATTGTTGTCAAGCTCCCCACGTACACATTTCTGATCCCTTCCTTCTATTTCTATTAGAGCCTCAACATTTCCCAGTCTTTTTTTTCCGCTCCGTGAACTCTGGTTTATTATGTCTTTCTCATGGGCCATAATTTTTCCTCTGGCCATTTTCTTTATTTTTCCTTTGCCCGCAGCCTTCTTTTCTATTTTTGTGCTCAAGCCCTTAGTATTTTTATCACTATCAACTTCCATTGTAAAATTTATTGGGCTACCAACCTCTGAAGCCTCCTTACCCGGCCCACTTGTACTAATATTAGTTGCTGACATGGCCATTTCCTTTTCTCTAACCAAGTCTTTAACCAAACCAGCTCCATTTTCATTCATTTTGGACTGAGTTTCCAGCTTCTTCTCAACAGCACGTGCTATCTCAGAAGGCCCGTCCCATCTGTCTAGGCTGTCTCGCTCAAGGAAATTTGAATTCTTGGATTTTGCTTCTGAACCTGAGGCTGTCATCACTGCCATCTCATATTTACTGTTCCAGCTGTCACCTTTTTCCTCTTCTGTTTGAGCTACTACGCCATCTACTCCAACTGCACTGTGTGGCTTGGTAGCAACTCCTTCACCTACTCCAGCTGCACCATGTGACTTGGTAGCAACTCCATTCACCATAATATCTACTCCATACCTCTTTGTTGTTCCTCCTTCCCCTTCATTCTTAACAACACTACCAGCCCTAAGCCATTCTCCATATTGTCTTTCCTTTATACCTTCTAGTTGATTTTTACAACAGTGCTTATCATCATGCCCAATTAAACCACATATATAACAGAAGGTAGGGAGACGTTCATACCTGAATGTGAGCCAGCAATGAGCACCATCAGCATTTAAGATGTTCCCTCCACGACAAAGGGGCTTATCAATGGGGATTTCAACCCTTACCCTCATAAACTTTGCTTGTTCAGCCATTAGTGACCTCTTATCCACCTCAATTACTTTGCCAATTTTTTCACCTATATTCTTCCCTGCTTCTTCAAACATGTATTCAAATGGCAAGCCACACACTTGGATCCAGAAAGGGGCATGGGTAAAGGTGACGTTTGTTGCAGTTAATCCCTTCCTCCACCGACATAACAGAAGGAGATTATTTTTGAGGTTCCCTGGACCATCTTTTTCAACCCGCTCCAGTTGACATTGAGACCCAAACTTGAACTGTAATATGTTATGCCCGACCTCAACGATTCTCAAGTCGGACCCCATTTTCAAGGCAGATTTCAGAGTTGTTTTGAGAGCTCTTTGATTCTGTTGCCGATCAGTGAGAAGTCTTCCAAAAAGACTTAAAGAACACTCTTCCAAGATCTCTGACTTTGTAGCATTTATCAGAACAATATCCTCTTCTTCCTCTTTAGTGAGATGTAATTTTTGAAGACTATTCGCAATTTCTTGCTCTATAAACCTTTGTGATGGCTACTACCCAGCTAGATAAAGTTGAATAGGCCAAGAGAACCCTCACTGGAATTATACAGGGAGAGAGCACTCGTATCTGGCGAGAGAGAAAGGCTCCTACAAGGGAGAGAAAGGCTACTGACATGATATTGATGTTTGTTTGTTTTAACAAGGTTTATGCATAATAAATACAATTAACAACTTGGGTTTAAAACTTGTTAATTCTATCAACCGGGGTCTAAATTTTCCATCAACCCAAATACAAGTAAAGTGCGTTTTGTCAAAGGATATGCCAAGTACATAAAAATATATCCCCAACACTCTATACCACCCAAGTCAATGCCCAAGGATACAACATTTATGGCTTGCGAAAAATTGTGTGTTGAATTAAATGAATGGTCCAAACTCTATATTTTGGGCAAAAATCCAAATTGAAGAAGGGACATAAACGTGGTATTAATTAGTAGTGCTTCATAAGTAATAGTAATCTTTAAAGTTTGCAAAATGAACCATTTTGATTGCAATGCCAATCTAGACACTAATGTGTCATGAATTTGGCATATTAGCAACAAAATTCTGGAATTTATGATTAATTCTATTAGCAACCAAACATTGCAACCTTTTCCCTTGTTTATTTATATTTTTAATTTATTGAAGGAATATCTTTTAAGGACCTTTCCCAACAAATAGATTGAGCATATCTTCCGTAAAACCAATTGCTTTGTGGACATTTGCAAGATTTTGATAGTTTAAGACTTATTAATTTATTAATCCTTGATAAGGAGGGTATAAAAAAAAAACCTTGAACCAATTAGTTAGAACTTGTGAGATTTCAATTAACATTTTTTCTAGATCAAGTGTTGATGTTAAGTTATGTATGTGTTTCAGAAGAACACCTACACATTAACATCATTATTTGAACAACTAACCATCCACCCCCTTCCCTATTTTAAGTTGATTGTTTTCTAATTCATAAAATGATCCGGTGCATTGCGCGGGTTAAACACTAGTAATAACATAATTAATCAATAACACAAGTCAGTTTCATCAACTTTGTCCCAATTGAACAAAATCCCCAATTTCACAAACTTTCAAGACCTAGAAATTTCAATTGATCTCAAATCACCAAATTAATCAACTTAATGCATGGGAAACTTTTTTACAAAATCTAAGAACAAAAACTCACTGATCAATATTGATTAAAAACAACCCTAAAATCAAAAATCCCAAAAAATGCATGGTTTGAAATTTTCAAGAAAAATGCATGAAAAATGTGATTAAGGTTGAAAAAGAAAGGGTAAAAGAGACTTACAGGTACTTAAAGACAAAAACCTTGAGAAATTTAGGGAGGAAATCGACAAAAATGGCTTAGATTGGATTGGTCAAAGAAAAGGTGTGAGGAAAAGTTTGGAAAGCTTTTAAAAAAAAATGAAGAACACGTGAAAGAAAAAGCTTTTTAAAAAGTCCCTCTTCGAATTTCGATCAATCAAGATTTAGATTCGATCAATCAATAAATACATTCGATTAATCGAGTACCAATCAAGCACCAATCGAATCAAACAGATTCAACCCTAAATTTTTAACACATTTTCAATCGATCAAAAAACAAGTTCGATCGATCGAAAATTAGGAAAATTCACATTTTTGAAAAACAGTGTTGTTTTAAGCAAAAACTCCTTGAAGCACAATATTTCATGAATGAAATGCATGAGTATGAGATAAAAAGTTTTTCAAAAACATTTGAATTTAACCTAGATCTTCCATAAACAAGATTTTCACACAATTTGTCCCCAAAGACTCAAACATTAAACACATTTTGTGTTAAAATCAAGAACCATATAATTTTGGATGGCCAAAACACATTCACACACAATATCATGTACTAAGTTTAGCAAGGAATAACTTGTGTAGTATGTGCAACTATCAAAAGTATGAGATACATGTAAGGTTATAAGTAGATAATAATCAATCACATTTTCTACAAAATTGATCACATAAGTTTGAAAGTGGCTATCACCTAAAGAGTTACATCATATTACTCTCACATCTCCTAGAAAACAAGCTTGTAATCATGAAAATTTCTTGTATTGCCTCATAATATACACATCAATTTTATTTCATTGATAAATTGATATTTAAGTCAAATAATGTACATACCAATTTTATTCCATTGTGAATTTATTATAGTCCAATAATGTACACACCAATTTTATTATTAATCTGAGGCTACACCTTATGTTTTTTTTATGCATGTGCTACACTTTCTTGAGCACAAAATTTTATGATATGCACTAAGGTGTTCATGATTAGTTAGTAAACAGTAGTGAGATAGTTATTTATGTCTTTCTCTTAGAATTTTTTAGTCCTTACAATCAAAAGCATGTGACTTCAAAATCAAGATCGTGTGATCAAAAACTATAAACAATTCCCACACAACATGCACTACATAGCCAAAACTAGCAAAGTGCAATAAAATTAAACTCATTCAAACTAAACAAGATACACAAGCATGTTATATAAAAATACTATGGTCAACCTTGATTACAAAATCCAGATATATAATGCAAAACACATTTTTCCCTTTCTCTTTATTTTTTTTATATTTTTATTTTAAAAAACAAAAAAAAACCTATCATAAAATGCATGAATGTAATTCAATGCAATTCCTAAAAGCAAAAATGGAAAACCAAACAACAAAAGAAAATGATCACAACAAATATAGAGATGAAGCACAAGGACCATGTCAGAAGGACTCAATTAGATTGAGCCTTTTGCATCCAAAACTTTTTAGATGCAACTCTAGCATTGGAGTTATTATTCTTAAGAGAATTCTAACCAACTCCAGGATTAGCATAAAGGTTCAAAACTTTTACCAATTCACCAATAAGTACCATAAGATCTTATACTTGAGGCACAAGTACTTTTAGCTTATTTGCTCGCTTTGCAGCTTGTAACTTGAAACAATTTGGACAAATATGTTCAATCTTTCCACAAAATGACAAACCCAGACAGGTCTATCATGCAACTCGTCCTTAGGGAGGTTAGGATTCTTAGGTTTGGTCTCTTTAAAATCAACTCTAATCTTCCTAGGAGGTGGTGTAACTTCTACTAATTTGACACTCTCACTCTTGGGAGGCTCAGAAGAAGGAACAAAATTTGTGGAATGAGTTTCAGATATCGAGATGCATTCTACAAAACCTAGACTAGTTTTGTCTAAGGGAGACTTCTTAACACTCAATATGTGATTTAGTTTAGAACTAGCAGACCTATTAGTTTGTTCTCTAGCAACAGATAATTCTAGTTCCAAATTCTTAATCTTATCAAGCAACATCATGTTCTCAGTCTTCACCTTATCAATTAAAGTACTAGCATCAAGCAATTTTAACAACAAATCTTTCGTATCAAGTTTAAGAGAAGAAATTTTCTTTAAACCTTTATCAACATTCATTGCATTTTTTGCAGAAACTCTGCATAGCTTATTGTAAGTTTCTTGCAAATCAGCACATGCAAAGAGTTCCCCATCAGAAGGGTTCTCTTCAATCACACCACTTTCATCAACTACAACTATAACTATGAAAGTAATGAAATTTCCATCTTCATCACTACCAGACTCATGATCAGAAACTTCATCATCACTAAGGGTTACAACCATAACTTTACCCTTTGATCTCAAGAATGTAGGACATTCTGATCTCACATGACCATACCCTTAACAACCAAAACATCATTGAGCTAGAGAGTCACTAAAGTTTTGACCAACTTTCTCTTTTGATTTATCATTATTGTTATTGAGCTTAAATGGTTCATTCCTCTTAAAGTTTCTAGGATCAGCATTGTTTTTACCTCTTACTCTTATGTTATTATTCCTAAGAAAATTTATAAAGTTCTTGGCAAGATAGGAAATCTCTATAGAAGAGAGATCCTACAAGCTCATCAATAGGGATGAAGTCCACATCCTTACTTTTAGTGATGGTAGTCACTTTAGGTCTAAAGTCCTCAATCAAGGATTTAAGAATCTTCCTAAGAATCTTCCTAACAATCTTAGGTTAATCATAAATTTCACCCAAATTATAAGTAGAGTTAACAATATCACTTAGTTTAGCATAAAATTCATCAAGACATTCATCATCAGACATTCTAATACTTTCAAATCTAGTAGTTAACTACTTCAATTTATTGATCTTAACTGCTTTTGTGCCTTCATGCACAGTTTGGAGAATATTTCAAGCAGTATAAGCAACCTCAACATTCTTGATTTTCTTGAATTCCTCTATAGAAACAGCATTAAAAATAGCATTCATGACATTGTTATTAAAAGCGACTGCTTCTCTTTGAGAAGTTGACCACTCGGTCACAGGAGTAATCGATTTCTCCCATCCGTATTCAATAGAATTCCAAACTCTCTCATCAATAGATTTCAGGAGTGCTTTCGTCCTTACTTTTTAGTAAGCATAGTTGTTGTCATCAAAGTGAGGTGAAATCACAAGAGAGTGACCGTGTTCCATAACAGCAGAGGTCAAGGATCAACTCTTAGATCAAAGGATCTAAATACTAGAGCTAACCCACTTTGATACCTCTTGTTAAGTTTTAGACCTCTTAACACAATATGTTTAACCTAACATTAAGCCAAGTTGATTAATAGGCTTGTTAATTAACACTAGGTCAAACCAATATGTGTAACATAAATATAATACGGAAAATATAAAGCACACAAAGATTTGATGACCCAAGAAAACCAAACCGATAAAAAACTTGGGGAAGATTTAACCTAGCTATCCTCAAGGTAAAACAGATCCACTATGAAAGAATTGAAGTTTGTACAATAAGACTTAGACCACTAACATCTTATTGCTACTTCGAGTAAAAAACTCACTATCACGACCATGTGACAACTCTGAGTCCACGGACTACTTCTTTATTTGATTCACTGCAACCACAAGTTCTCTTACTTGTGAATCTTGATCTTCTTGAATGTTCTTTATACAGCAACTGAAACAATCACCAAGCTCTTGACATCAATCTCGATCTTGATAACTCTAAGTGTGTATGAAGGTAAACACCTCTAGATCTCACAAGAAATTCAAACACACAGCATATCAAAAGCCTCTAAAACGTAGCTAAGGTTTTTCTTTTTATATGAGACATAAAACATAAAACCCTACACGTCAAACGAGCTTGGGCTGAGTTGGAAATTCTAAAAAAAAAAAAAAAACAATCTGCACGATTCTCAATCAATTGAATCTAATTTTCGATCGATCGAGCCTCGCAGAATTTGTCTAATAATTTCTGCAATTACTCGATTTCAACTTTACACCAAAACATACTATCAGCAAGCCTGAATCTAGACTCTATTTTGATCATGGTTTGTCAACACAATACACATTAAAGTTCTGATACATTAGTCCCTAAGGTCTTAGAACCTAACAATGAATATAGTTCAATTTAATTTTAAGGGTCTTTTGTTGCTAAATAATAACTTTTCAAGAATTATATAACTAAAAAGTCACTTTAGCAAGTTATTTAGATATGTAGCCTCTTTCTGAAACTCAATTTTGACTACTTCAGGAACATTTTCCAAATTGGCCTACTTCAAGAACATTTAAAGTTACTTCTAGTCTTTTTTTTTTTTTTTTAAATCCCCTATAAAAGGAAAATGCACAAATGCATTTTTAGTCCCTACATTTTACACTTTTTCCATTTTGATTCCTACATTTTATTTTTACCATTTTTAGTCCCTAAATCAATTAACGCCTGACATTTAGGTCATTTCCGTCACCCAATTAATGGCAAAAGTTGACGTGGCTAATGGTAAAATAAAAAAATAATATAATCACACTCATTAATTAATTAAATTAAAAACAAACATTAAAAAAAAAAAGAATTTTTTTCAGCACACACAGACACAGTATCAATTTCAGCAAGCAATACACCATTGCGCACAAAGCCAATATTTCGCGCAGCAACATCTCCCTAAGCTAGACAGTGAAGGCAAACCACTAGCGAGCCCGCATTATACATGGTTACTTCATGGAAGCTACTCAAATTTAAAAGTGCCAATTTATCTTAAGCAATGCAGTCGCAATAAACTGTTGCAATATTTTCTATTCCAAACCTTAAGTAATGTGTTTGGTTGCTGAGAAAACAGAAGAAAAGAGAAAATTCTTTTTCATCAAGCATTTTCTTTAAAAACTTTCTCGTAAACCAAATAGAGCTTAAATTAAAATTTTCAGAAATCTAAAATCACAAAAAAAAAGGGGAAACTGACCTTCAGGGTGATCATTCTCAAAGAACTCCTTCTCGAGGACCCGATCGAACATTTTGGCTATGCTACCATTGCTGGAATTCAGTGCAGATGAGTTCAACAAGCTCCTGTAGTACCTCTACCTGATTTCCTTCTCAGATCTCGCGACGCAACCGCAATTCCAATTCCCAGTGGAAATCAAAATCATGAAGAGGCAGTACCAGAATCCAAGCGTTCCACGTTTCTTCTTAGCTTCGAAAATCACCATTTTTTTAATTTTATATTTTTTTTAATATTTGTTTTCAATTTAATTAATTTATGTGTGTGATTATATTATTTTTTATTCTACCATCAGCCACTTTAGCTTTTGTTGTTAGTTGGGTGACGGAAATGACCTAAATGTCAGGCTTTAATTGGTTTAGGAACTAAAAGTTGTAAAAAAAATGTAGAGACCAAAATGGAAAAAGTTCAAAATGTAGGGACTAAAAGTGCATTTAATCCAAAGGAAAATATAGCACTACATTGTGGTCATGCATGTATCAAAGATTGCAAAACTTCTTGTCCTTTACTTCTTTCATACAAGTATGTAGCAAAACATTTCCCTCTTATTAATATCTCTTTTTTAGATGTTTTACTTGATTTGCTTTTTAATTCAATACATTAATTTCCAATCTTGGTAGAAAAGAAACTTACTAAAAAAAATCCCCTATAAAGGGGAATAGAGCACCACATTGTGGTGATGTATCAAAGATAGTAAAACTTTTGAATTCAGATCCTCCAGATTTCCTAGGATACTCTATCAATAAATTTCCTTAAATTATAAACATTCTTTAATGATTTAATGGTCTAGATTATGCCATGTCAACATTCCACTAATAATATTCTTAAAATAATATAATAATGTTGCAAACAAAATAATTAAGATTATTATTAGTGGAATGCTGACATGGCAAAATCTAGACCATTAAATCATTAAAGAATTGTTAAAATTTAAGAAAATCTATTTGGTAGAATATCCTAGTAAATCTAGAAAATCTGAATCTGTCATGGAGAGGTGGTGTGATGGGGGCATTATACTCAATGTAGTAAATACCATACCGTACCGGCTGATACGACCTATATATGTCGCACCGGACCTCAGACTAGTACAAATACACTGGTATTTCGTGCCGGTTTAAATACCGGCCATACCGGCTGTGTACCGATCATACCGGCAAATATGAGATTATTTCGGCTGAAAAAAGGAAATCGGTTGGTAAGAAAAAAAAAACACTTAAAACAAATATAGCAACGAAAGTTGATACTAGATAGCCACTGTTGCTGCCACAATTTCACCGGCCTTAACCCCATGTTGATGATCCACCATTCTTCCTCTTCTTCTTCATGGCTTCTTCATCCTTATATTTTTCGCCAGAGCCCCAAACTAGTTTGCCTTCTGTTCTGTTTCTTTTTAACTTTTGTTAAATGCCTTAATTTTGTTTTGTGCGCCCTTCTCTGACCAAACACGTGAGCATTTCAAATATTAATACCTGCCACATATATCAAGAATTAAAGTGCCAAAGACTTTTGTGTAGTTACTACTATTATTAATATTATTATTATTATATTATTATATTATTAAATGAGTTTTCTATCACTAACAATTAACATTTATATACTAGTTTTATCATAAAAAATAACAATTAGATATTATTTTAACTTAAAAAAAAAAACTAAAGAATAAAAACCATTAGCTTATAATTTTATCTTTTCATAATGAATACACTTACTTTAACTAATAAACATATAAATAGATGAATAATTACATAATCTATATATCTATATAATAGGTGAAGTAAAGAGAAACTCCAATTGAAATTCTAAATTAGAATTTTAATCTACTGTTGTGCCTTGTGTCAATGTAAATATGAAATTGGAGTCTAATTTATAATTCCGATGTGCTTTTTTTTTCTTTTTTTTTCCACACACGTGTATTTTTAGGATCACCTCCCTTTTTCACACCCACGTATTTTCAGGTTCACCTCCCTTTCTTTCAGGTTCACCTCTCTTTTCCACACCAACATATTTTCAGGTTCACCTCTCTTTTCCACATGAAATTTCAAAAGAATCTCTTTGTATCAATGATGCATGTATTTGGGTATTTTTGTATCTTATATAAGAAGAGGTTCTCCAAATATTCTGATTTTATTTGTCTTTACAATTTTCATGGCCCTGGTTTATGCTCTGCAAAACGAATTCCAACCATTCTTAAGGTTTGATTACTGCTTTCTTTCATCTACCTATACTATCATTCCTTTTGTGTAAATTTTTTATTGTTTAATTATATAATTTTATGGTTTTCCTATGATTGATGTTGTGTATTTATTGTCTTTAATCTGCCTATACTTTCTTTCCTTTTTGTCAATAATTTTTATTGTTTAATTATAAAATTGTTTTATTTTCCTATCACTGATGTTGCATATTTCTTTTCTTTTTAATAATACATTATCAGCACGAGTCTCTACCCAATTTCGAAAGGAAGTTGTAATCCCATTATTCTTCAAATATCAAAGATTATTTATGTAGTTTTCTCAACTCACTATAAGTTTTCTTTTAAGGAATTAGTATTTATCCTATTTGTTTGTCTTTACGTTTTATGCTTATAATTTTAGTGATTTTTAATTGATAAATTTTTTTTAATGAGATTCATGTTATTCTATTGTTATATATTGTTATGAGATTCACATTTAATTAATTAAAATATTTTGTTAAAAATGGTTTGTGATAAAGCAACTTAATTATAGTTATATATACCATGAATGAATTAACCTTGAATATATATGTCTATGTAGCATTCTTTCATTAGAATTTTGTATGATAAAAATATTTGTTAAAAAATTACATAATACTAAGTTTTATTAAAAATGAATAAACTAAGTCTTTTAAACATGACTAAACTCATGATTAATAAATAAATAAATAAAAAACAAAACCAACAGTATCACTTAAATAATAAAATAAAATATATTTATTGGTTTATTAAATTATATCCATTCTTCGTACGGTAGCATGGGTTACATACTAGTATATATAATTAGCGGTAAACCCGAAACAGTACACTGGTATTGAGCGGTACCAAAATATATCGTTTCACTAGCCAAACCGGTACATTCTCCCGTATGAGATTTACTCCCTTGATTATACTCACAGTAAATGTAAGGGGAGATTTTTTTTTGCTCTTTTGTTTATTTATTAGTATTATTTTTCATTGGTGATTTGGAATTTGACGGAGGAGAATGGGGTTTTTTTGTTAGTATTTGGAAGGTGGGCAAAGGAATTAATGGGCCAGATGGGGTTTTTCTTTCTAGGTTTTCTTATATCAAAATTAATATTTTTTATACCTCATTGATTCTATTGGGTTTTGCTTTTATTGGATTAGTCCCTAAATTTGAGGGTCAAATTTAAATTTTGAGATAACAAATTCAAAATCTGTGGGGAGGGAGGGGGGCAGTAGGCAAAATTTTATGTAAATTATAATTTTTATACTAGTTTTAATAAAAGATTAGAAATTTTTTTGAAAAGTCAGGGGGCCCATGGCTCCCCCCCCCCCCCCCCAAAGCTCCGCCATTGTTACTAATATTTCTTACAAATATCTCTTTTTTAGATGTTTTACTTAATTTTCTTTTTAATTCCATATGTTAAGTTCAAATCTTGGTAGGAAAGAAACTTATACCCAAAAAAATAAATCTCCTATAACAGGAGAATGAGCACCACATTGTGGTCATATGTTAAACATGGCAAAATTTCCTATATTCTAATTCCTTCCCTTTTTTTTTTTACTATTTTCTCTTTTATAGGTGTTTTACTTGATTTGATTTTTAAGTCCATCAGTTCATTAGTGTCAGTGTCTGTAAAATAGAAAAATATCACATTTTAGACAACCAATTCAAAAATTACTCACATCAGGTTATGCAAATTTGTGTATAAATACATTGTTACTATAGTAACGGTTTAAATTTATATGACATTTGTGGGGGCAAAAGTGTCAAGACACCTATGTGGGCCTTGGGCCTGGTCCGAGGACGTCGATTCCCCCAAAGGGCTGCGAGACAAGAATGAGGTTACCTAACTTAAGGGCCTAGAGGCCCACCGACCAAGTCATTGCCCAATTGGGGAGAGTCCGAGGAGAGGATCTCCTCAGACAACGGAAACAAGGACCAAAATGCGCAACATGAAGCCTAGGGAGGAACTCTTAAAGCTGAAAAAGCCCTGTTACACTTCGACGGGACGCCGATGAGGAGGACAAGTGGGCAGTGCTCTGCATAAAGCTGCTACCACCACATTAAAAGCTTCACACCTACCCGCTTGGCCGCATTAATGAGGAAGTGACCCATGAGAGGACGGGGATCAGCCTTATGGCCAGAAGGGGGAGTTTCCAAGGAGACGATGGATGGGAGAGGGATCTGCATTTACGCCTCCATGAATAGGAATGCAAAGATAGGAGTATAAATAGAGAAGGAGAGGCTACTGGAAAGGGATTCGACTCCTCCAAGAAAAAGACTTCTTCTCTCAAGCTGAATAAGGGAAACGGATACAGGGGCTCCTCGGCTAGAGTCCGAGGACAGCTAGAATCATTCTATTAGCTCATTGCATGCAACTGTGGACTTGGCTCAAGCCCAACTGCTCTCCACCGTCCGAAGAAGTCTAGGCTTCAAGCCCACTCTCTACAAATTCTATTGTGTAGGCCATTTGGGCTAGCCCTATCGCGCACTTGGGTCTAGGCTTGATTTGTGTCCCTACAACACTATTCATTTTGCATTTTGATTTGTATTCTTTCACTATGTATCTTGAGGAAGAATAAAGAGAGTGAATAGTGGTTGTTCTATATAAAGAAAGAGAAACAATTAAAAATATTAAGAAAAATTGATTTTAATAAAATGTAGTGTAAAATAGATTAAATTGACATAGAATGATTAGAAAAGTGAGTATGTAAAATAGGAAAAAATGAAGTTCTTAATTCTTATGCTAAAATAGACATAAAATTTTGCATGGACTAATACGAATGCTATAAAAAGGGCTATGCAGTTGAGCAAGCTTTTGAGATTAAGTGTTGATAATATTGTGTAGCATACTTTTCGGTTGTCTTAATATAGGAGGAAATTGCTCATTTGTGCATAAGAATTTTTATTAACATGTGGTTTTGTGAGATCAATACACAAACATACATCTCTCCTCCCGTTCTTGTTCTTGCAAGAAACTCTACCATTCTAGTCTCAATGATGTTAATTTATGAGAGGCTTTTAAATTTTTTTTTAATATAGCATCTCTAAAAAAAACAAAAACGAATAAAACAACTATCAATTTTCTACAAAACAATAGAAATTGATGTGACAATATATTAGATTAGTTCCACAATAAAAAAATATAAAATAAATTTCTCAATTATTTTTTTGTAATATTTTAAATGTCGAACAATGATTTTTTTAAATCCCCTATAAAAAGAGAATAGAGCACTACATTGTGGTCATGTATCAAAGATCGTAAAACTTCTTGTCTTTTGCTTCTTTCATACAAGTATGCAGCAAAACATTTCTCTCTAACTAATATCTCTTTTTTAGATGTCTTACTCGATTTACTTTTTAAATCAATACATTAATTTACAATCTTGACAGAAAGGAAACTTACTATAAAAAAAAAAAAAAAAAATTCCCCATAAAAGGAGAATAGAGCACCACATTGTAGTCAAGTGTCAAAGATAGCAAAACTTCCTGTCTTTTGCTTATTTCTTGATTTCTTACTAATATCTCTTTTTTAGATGTTTTACTTAATTTGCTTTTTAATTCCATACATTAATTTCAAATCTTGGTAGGAAAGAAACTTATACCCAAAAAACAAATCTCCTATATATAACAGGAGAATAAAGCACAACATTGTGGTCATATGTCAAAGATGGCAAAACTTCCTGTATTTTGCTTCTATCATATTTTTTTTTACTTTTTTCTCTTTGCTAGATGTTTTACATGATCTTCTTTTTAAGTCCATAAGTTTACAAGTGTCAATGTCTGTAAAATAGAAAAATATCATATTTACCCAACCAACCCAAGAATTACTCACATCAAGTCATGTAAATTTGTATGAAAATACAAAATTACTATAGTAACGGTTTAAATTTATATGGCACTATTCATTTTGCATTTTGTTTTTTATTCTTTCATTATGTATCTTGAGGAAGAAGAAAGAGAGTGAATAGTAATTTTTGTATATAAACGAAGAGAACAATTAAAAACATCAAGAAAATTTGAAATTTTAATAAAATGTTGTATAGACATAAAGTGAGTATGTATAATAGAAAAAAAAATGTGGTTTTTAATTCTTATGCTAAAATAGACATAAAATTTTGCACGAACTAATACGAATGCTCTAAAAAGGGCTATGTCGTTGGGCGAGTTTTGAGATTAAGTGTTGATAATTTTTTGTAGCATACTTTTAGGTTGTCTAAATAAAGGAGGAGATTGCTCATTTGCGCATAAGAATTTATATTAACATTTAGTTTTGTGAGATCAACACACAAACATACATCTCTCCTCCCGTTCTAATTAATTTCATTAGAGTATTTAGGTGGTGGATATTATGTGTTTTGTTCTTGCAAGAAACTTGGTCATTCAAGTCTCAGTGATGTTTATTTCTCAAAAAAAAAAAAAAAGTCTCAATGATGTTTAATTTATGATAGGCTTTCAACTTCTTCTTTTTTTGAATATATAGCATCGCCAAAAAATAAAACAAGTATCAATTTTCTACAAAACAATAGAAATTGACGTGACAATATATAAGATCAGTTCCACAATAAAAAATATTAAATAAATTTCTTAATTATTTTTTTGTAATGGTTTTAAACAGTGTGGCCGATACCGTACCGGTACATACCGTATCGGCCAGTGCACCGGTACCGGTACACTCTTATTTTGTACCGGGAAAAATACCGGCCGTACCGGCCGTGTACCGACCATACCGGCGAATTCCGGCCATATCTGTTACGTACCGGCCGTACCGGACCGAAACACAAAATGTTGTGTTTTTTTTTTTTTTTTTTTTGTAATTGTGGAAGTTTTTATCTCTAAAATAATCAATAATGAAAGTATTTTATAGATAATTTCATTATTTCACCTAATCTTTGATTTCTCCAATTTCTTTTTACTTAATTTGGATTTGGTGTGTGTGTATATATATTAAATATATAAAATAGCGGTAAATCCGAAACGGTACACCGGTATTGACCGGTATCCGAAATATACCGTACCGGTGGCCAAACCGGTACAGCCTCCGATACGGTATTGACTTCCTTGGTTTTAAATGTCACACAATGATTTGTAAAAGATACTTATTTTGGGCACAATAACTTCATAATTATGGCTATATTTTATTTTTATTTGAAATATTAAATAAAAAACTTGATAATTATTAATACATATTTATAATGATTGTATTTGTATATTAAACTATATATTTGATAATTTATTTGGGGTTTTAAATTAAAATAAAATCTTGTTTGTCCTTAATTTTTTAGTTATGATATATTAAATAAGAATCTTGATAATTATGATAATCATTCTTAAACATTTATTATGATTGTATTTGTATTTTAAATGATCTATTTGATAATTTATTTGGGGGTTTAAAATTGAATCATGGCTGTCTATTATTTATAGTCATCATTTGAATTTATACAAGACAGACATAAAAAGTAAATCAAGATAAATTCTAACTTCATGTAATCTGTCAATAAAAATAATCCTAATCCAAACTAATCTAACTAATTCTAATCAAAACGAATTTATTTTTATAAATAAAATATATCTTTACCATTATTCATCCAACACTAATTAAAAGAAATTTGGCTTGTAAACAAATTCCCCTTTAAAAGGAGAATAGGCAGCACATTGGTGCCATATATCAAAGATGGCCAAACTTTCTATCCTTTGCTTCTTTCTTGCTTTCCTTGTGATCAACAGCGGTAATCATATCAATTTTTTTTTTTTTTATATTCCTATCTCTTTAAGGAGAATTTGGATTCTTATTCCTCCTCTTTCACTTGTTGTACAAAAAAAACACTAGATTGTTATTGGCTAATGTCCTTATTATATAGTTACAATAGGAATACTGTACCCGAAGTTAAATTGGTTATTTTCTTTTTGAATCTCACTTGATATTCTGTGTTTGATTCTAGATTATGTATGATAGCACAATATTTTTATTTTTTTTTTGCTAGTGGATGTTTAGAAAAAAAAAGCTAGATATTTTTTTGGTTTTCATTCGTAATATAAGTGTGTAAATGTTTGAGTTATAACTAGTCGATTTATGGTGCAATTTAATAGTTGTTGAATCAGAAAACATGGTTTCTCAATTTGAAGTTTTGAACCTACTTATCAGATTACTTTACGTGCCTTTGATTTAAACCTTTTCCATTCTAAAGAAATAAGAATAGTAGACTACCAGCAAAAAAAAATATTTCTTTGCAATTGACTTGTACCAAAATTCATGCTTAAGACACTTTAAATATCCAACAAGAACCTTGTATCTCAACCAACACCTTTAAGTGTTTTTAAGGAGATATTCATAATTTATATCATTTATTATAAAAAAATCCACACACACACAAAATATTCAAGTGATTTTGAGGATTATTTTATTATTATTATAAATGCACTGTTTCATATTATTTATGTATAGCTTTTTTGGGCTAATTTTGTATAATATAGTGATTAATTAGTGGTGGTTGTGTTTGTTCAGGTGAGAAAGTTATACCCACGGTCGAAGCAGAAGAGTGTCGTACTGCTTGGCCTTGCAAGACTAGGCTCCAATGCGGCATCGATTGCACTAAACAACATAAAGGAAGAGGAGAGTGTACTTTTTTCCCTCCACCTGGAATTCCTAGTCAGTGTGTTTGTGACTGGGTTGCCCCGAATTGTCATAATTGATTCTCTTGGCAACATGTACTGATGTACTACATTAGACTAATGGCCACAACAAGTACTACGATAGAATAATGTGGGTCAACATGATATTGTATGTTTCTCTATAATCAAAAATTATTATTCAAATTAAGCTTTTGAGATATTCTTCATACTTTATTCATTTACATTTCTATATGGATCAAAGAATAAAACTACAATAGTTAGCTATCTCTTCAAACTTTTGTCCATAATTGTGGTAAATTTAGCTAACAACTAATTTAGCGCTGCTATGTTCTCTCATTATCCCCATTTCGAAATGCACTCTTAAAAACCCACAAGATATTATATTGTATGTTCGTTTCCTATTGCAAAGGGCTTTGGGCTACAAATTTCTTTGACTCATGGATATAGTCCAATTTAATTTCAAGGGTCTTTTGTTGCAAAATAATAACTTTTTGAGAATTATATAACTGAAAAGTCAATCTAGCAAGTTATTTAGTTATGTAGCCTCTTTTTGGAACTCAGTTTTGACTACTTTAGGAATCATGAACATTTCCCAAATTGACCTACTTTAGGAACGTTTAAAGATACTTCTAGTCTATTTAAAATTATTCCAAGCCCGCTTATTTTTATTATTTGATAGCTATAACAATGGGTCACAACAATCTTTTTATGATTGTGTTGCATAGGATAATAATTCACCCTACATTGAGTACAATCATCCAGGTTTTTTTTTTTTTTTTCCTTTTTTTCTATTTATTTTACACTATTCTCTAACCCATACTATGCACAAGAACCTACTTATTTGTGAGGTAAACTAAAATAATTTTATTAAAAATGTAAGAAACTATACCATTGCATGATTTGTTCTTGTATGACATCAATTTGTGTTACAATTTGATGAAGAAGTCATTGATTGAATGTGCAGTGTCTTACAATAAATTTGTCAAACAGTTTCAAATACTAATAAATTCAAATATTAAAACTTTTAAAATACCAAAAAATATTAAAGAATTAGATAATTTACTGCTTAGAAATGATTAAAACAAATATATATATATATGACTAAATAATAAAGAAATATAGGAGAAAGATGGGTTACATTCGAAAGAATAATTTCATTTATTGCAAGTTTTTTTATCTTGTAAAAAACGGCTTAAGAGTGTTTGGTGATTCATGTATAAAAATTACTTTAAAAAAATACCTCAAAACCATAAAATATATATATATATATATATATATATTAACAAAGTAGAGGAGAAGGAAATAACATAAGAAAAGCTCATACGTCTACTCAATTTATAAAAAGAATTATTCGGGTTTGTTTTGCTTTTATAGTATTCATGATTAACCACGCAAATTTGGAGATAAATTATCAATGCTTGAGTTTGAGTTTAAGTTGGATTTGTTAGAAAGATAGAGTTTCACTCCTTATCAAGTTTGGACCAAACAAAAATAATTTTATTTAAATAAAATGAAATTTTTATTTAAATACTGTGCTGACGTAAAAAATTGTGAAAACTTAAAAGGATTCGGTTTTATATATTTTGTATGTATATATGTGTAGCTTACATGTAATGTAACTATGAATACATAAGTATTCGTACGTAGCTTATTCAGCAAAATATATATATTCATTCGTGCATAGCTTACTATACGTTGATAGTGACAATTGCTCTTTTATTCCATATGACAATTGCTCTTTTATTCCATATGAGTCCGAAAAAAAAAACTTAATTAGCTTAAACTAAATTTTTGTAGCATAGATTAAGTTCTAATCTTGGTAAAAAAGAAACTTCCCAAAAACAAATATTATATAAAAGGAGAATAGAGCACCACATGGTGCTCATGTGCATGTGTCAAAGATGGAAGAACTTCCTGTCTTTTGCCTCATTCTCGATTTCTTACTAATTTCTCTTTTTTAGATGTTTTACTTGATCTGCTTTTTAATTCCATATATTAAGTTCCAATCTTGGTAGAAAAGAAACTTAAAAAAAAAAAAAAAAAAAATTCCCCTATAAAAGGAGAACAAAGCACTACATTGTGGTCATGTATCAAAGAACGCAAATCTTCTCGTCTTTTGCTTCTTTCATACACCTTTTGCTTCTGTCATATAAGTATGCCGCAAAACATTTCCCTTTTACTAATATCTTTTTTTTAGATATTTTACTTGATTTGCTTTTTAATTCAATACATTAATTTCCAATCTTGGTAGAAAACAAACTTACAAAAAAAAAAAAATTCCCTATAAAAGGACAATAGATCACCACATTGTGGTCATGTGTCAAAAATAGGAAAACTTCTTGTCTTTTGCTTATATCTTGATTTCTTACTACTATTTGTTTTTTAGATGTTTTACTTAATTTGCTTCTTAATTCCATACATTAAGTTTAAATCTTGGTAGGAAACAAAATTATTCCCAAAAAAAAGAAATCACCTATAAAAGGAGAATAGAGCACCACATTGTGGTCATACGTGAAAGATGGCAAAACTTCCTGTATTTTGCTTCTTTCTTATTTTTTTACTATTTTCTCTTTTCTAGGTGTTTACTTGATTTGCTTTTTAAGTCCATAAGTTCACTAGTGTCAGTGTCCGCAAAATAGAAAAATATCACATTTGAGCCAACCAACCCAATATTACCCACATCAGAACATGTAAATTTGTGTAAAAATATATTCTTACTAAAGTAACGGTTTAAATTTATATGGCACTCTTCTTTTGTATTTTGTTTTGTATTCTTTCATTATGTTACCCGAGGAAGAACTAAAACAGTGAATAGTGATTGTTGTATATATAAAAGAAATTTAAAATTAAAATCATCAAGAAAATTTGATATTTTAATAAAATATAGTGTAATATATAAAATTGACGTGGGATGTTTAGAAAAAAGAGTATGTAAAATAGGAAAAAAAAAAAAAAAAAAAAAAAAAAAAGAGGTTCTTAATTCTTTTGCTAAAATAGACCTAAAATTTTGCATGAACTAAAATAAATGCTCTAAAAAGGGCTACGTTGTTGCTCGAGATTTTGAGATTAAGTGTTGATAATTTTCTGTAGCTTACTTTTTGGTTGTCTAAATAAAGGAGGAAATCGCTCATTTGTGCATAAGAATTTTTATTAACGTGTGGTTTTGTGTGATCTACACACAAACATATATCTCTCCTCCCGTTCTGATAAATTTCATTAGGGTAATTCGGCGGTGGATATTATGTGTTTTTTTCTTGCAATAAACTCTGCCATTCAAGTCTCAATGATGTTTAATTTATGAGAGGCTTTTAAGTCTCTTTTTTTAACACATAGCATCACTAAAAAAAAACAAAAAATAAATAAAACAAGTATCAATTTTCTACAAAGCAATAGAAATTGACGTGACAATATATAAAATCAGTTCCACAATAAAAAAAAATATATTAAATAAATTTCTTAATTAATTTTTTGTAATGGGTTTAAATGTCACACAATGATTTGTAAAAGACACTTATTTGGGCACAATAACTTAATAATTATGACTATCTTTATTTTTATTTAAAATATTAAATATTAAATATAAAACTAGATAATTATTAATGCATATTTATAATGATTGTATTTGTATATTAAACTATATATTTGATATTGGGGGTTTAAATTAAAAATTGGACCCAGATCCATTAACCCGCTTTTTGAACCCAAAGGAAAAATTATAGATATGGGTCTAGATTTAGACTCCAAGAAAAATGGGTCAAACTTGTACTCAACTCATTGAATGAGTAGGTGATGGGTCGGGTTAAGTCAACAAGAACATCATGATTAATTTCTTTTTAGGCTGTGTTTGGCATAAGTTTATATTGAGCAATTTTTTTTACTATTTAGAGTATGTTTAGATACCTCTTATTTTGCTGAAAACTGAAAATACTGTAGCAAAATAACTTTCTAAATGTGTGAATAGTACCATGAGATCCATTTTTAATAAAAGTTTTGTTGAAAAATGAAGTTTGTGGGTCCCGTAAATAGTACATAGCCCCATTGGAAAAACAAAAAAACGCCAGTGCATATTCTCAAAAAAAAATAAGTCAAAACGCAGACGATGGGTCTATTTTGTACCCAAATGGGTACTTAACTTATTTTTACTACTATTTATGAATCTCATTGAACTTTTTAATACTATTTATAAATCTCATTGTATTTTTCAACTAACTTTTAATTTTATCTATAGTGGTTTTAACAAAAAGTTTTCAATTTCAACTAAATAACATATTCCCATTAAAAAGAAAAATAAAAAAAAAAATATTTGTTTTCACTTTCCGCTGTTTTTATTTTTTTTAAGCCTTCTTCTATGCCTTACTGGGTCTTTCAATTTACACTCTACATTCACTCACAGTTAGGGGTGTTCGCGGTGCGGTGCGGTGCGGTTTTGGGTCATTTTTAGCACCGCACTTTGCAGTGCGGTTTAGCTAAAACCATAACTGCACCGCACCTTATTTTTGCGGTCACATATGCGGTGCGGTGCGGTTTAAAGTTTAGCCAAAACCATAACCGCACCGCACCTCATTTTTGCGGTCACATATGCGGTGCGGTGTATAAGATGCGGTTTGAATGATTTGAAATTGATATATTTTTCAAAATTTGGGCTTTTTTTACTCAGCCCAAAACTAATTTTTTTCCTTTGTTTTAGTCCAAGTTTTAAACTATTAAGCTAGTTTTTCTTTATTTTGGGTTGGCTTTCCTAATCAACACTTACTAGGATTATCAAACTTTTTTTTAACTAGGGTTATTAAACTATTAATAATATATTTAATATTAAAAATAATTAAAAAAAAATTAATATTTAGAGACGGTGCGGTGCGGTTTTTGCGGTTTTTTTTAAGCCTGCGGTCTGGTGCGGTGCGGTGTAAAATTACTTGCGGTGCGGTGCGGTTATGTCATTTTGCGGGCGGTTTTGGTGCGGTTTTTGCGGTTTTTGCGGTTTATGCGGTTTGATGAACACCCCTACTCACAGTCACACATTATGATTTGCTGTTTTATTATTTTATTATTTTCTTAATTTACTCAAAGACAAGAGATTTTATTAGTCTAAAAAGTTTGTAATTTAATGCTGATATTTAAAAAACCCCTCCCCCACTTCTTGTTATGAAATAAATTTTCTTTAAAAAAAATATTTGCTCTATCTTTTTAACAATAAAAATAAAAATAAAAATTCTACCTCAAGACTAAAATCTAGGTTCTATCACCATTTACTAGCATAAAAGTTACAAATTACATACATTTAGAAATAAAACAAAACTTAGGTACAATACTTAGATGTTATTTCTTAAGTTCTGTTTTTAAAATTCAGTCATGTAGCTTTTTCTCATGTGATGAAAATGTATTTTTAGTTAAGTACAATAACGTGACTGAATTTTAAGATGGGAACCTAATGAACAGTATCTAAGTGTATTGTACCTAAGTTTTACCCTTAGAAATATACAAAAGATCACTTTGCAAATGCCATCTATCAAAATTTTATAATAAACTCCTATACTCTGTAAATCTTACCTAGAATTAGATGTCTTAACCAAATCGGATTCTTGGAAATCAACAATAGAGGTCGGTTATTATATAACAAAAAGTCAACATTGGGATAATCAATTTATATCAAACATTCATAGAGTGATTACACGGTAAAATACTAAAAGTTAAAAAGTTATAAAATGAGTTTGTTACCACCGCACACCCTTCATAGAGTGATTACACTAAAATACTAAAAGTTAAAAGTTAAAAAAATAAAATAAATTAAAATGGGTTTGTGACAAAATAATGACATCTGAGGAACTTGAGATGCCTCATTTTATAAATGATTTTGGGGATTAATTTATGTGATCTTACTAAAAAAATTAAATTGATCTCCTTATGTAACTTTTTTTTTTAGGATAATTCAAAAGTTACGACAATAGAGGATGGAAATTTGAACACTAATTCTCATTATAAAAGAAAACATGATATGCTATTGCGTGACAAGGCTCGTCATCTTACCATGTAATTTTAAGTTCTCTTTACAGCACAATTAAAAAAGTTATAATGAATAATTCAAGCCAATTTTTATTTTCAATAAAAATGGAAAAGATAATAGAATTGGTGCAATGATACAAATTTTTCGGGTAGAATTTCTCTAATATGATTTGAATTAGTTCATCATTAAAGAAATCATATCTCTTTGTGTTTTCAACAAAGGTGTCCATGATTCAAATCCCCCCTCCAATTATTGAATATTATATATAATAAAATTTGAAATTGATTTTCAAACTTTTTGGTCTGGAATGGACTGAAAACACCGAACTAGACCGATATGGATCAAATGGAACAAACAAGACCAAATGGACCACATGAACCAAACAGGAACGAAACCGACCGAATTGGACCTGAATGGACTGAAATCGATTGAACAATATCTAAATGCGGGCAACTCATGCATGGTGATAAAAGAGTACAGAACAAAGTTTATGAATTTAAAACTTTCAAGAGAGGGTCAAGTAAAGAAAAGCAATGTTGGTAGAGTCAACTTAAGGATCATGTAAATTTGAGGGTGGAGCAACTGGAGCCCCATATCATAAGTTTGTAGAAAAGAGTCCATAAAGCAAATGGGTAGTATATTGGGTAGGGAGAGTTTTTTATGGAATGAGATATATTTTCGAGTAGTCTAAGGGTCTGCTTGGGATCCTCTTATTTTGCTGAAATTGAATATTTTTTGTTGAAAGTATTGTAAATAAAGGTAAAAGTTAGCTGAAATAGTATAATGGAACCAATGAATAGTATCAACAAATACAATGGACCCATAAATAGTAACAAAAATAAATTAAATAATAAAAGAAATTGGCAAAAATAATTTTTGCCAAACACATACTAATGAAAACTTGAGGCTTGAAGTAAAAAATGGAAAGCTAAGGAAAACTTTGAGGGAAAAAAAATGGTGGAGGTGACAGCCTAAAGAAGACTGCCAGAAAAAACAGATGACTGCGGGAAGCCATAATTGGAATTTCTAAGGATTTTTTTTTAGCAAAACGTAAGCGGGATATTATTAAAAAAATAAAAATCAAGGTACATCCGATTGGAATATAGCATCCAAATCACTGGGTAAATCCTCTACCCAAACATCAGTGTCAGCAGCTAAAGCCACTCATCTAGCTAGGCCATGGGCCAATCTATTCGCATCCCTTTTAACGTGTTGAAATTGACAATGTCGTAACAACCTTCCCAATTTTTCGTCTAATCGATAATATGGTCATAGAAAGTATAGCAACGATCTGCAGCTTGCAAAGCTTGTATAACACGAAGACAATCTTCCTTGACTTGTACATCAAAAAAACTCAGCTCCCATGCAAAATCAACTGCTCATTTAGCCGCCAAAGCCTCTGCCATTTCCACCGATTGGACCTTCCCCACTTTCTGACTCAAAGCAGCCAACACATTGCCCTCAAAGTCCCTACACACCACACCTAACCCAACTTGGTTATAACCATCCAGAATTGCTGCATCAAAATTAATCTTATAGCACGTAGTTGGTGGAGGACTCCAACGCACAAGAGCTGGATGAGCACTGCTCTGCATCTCTGTACAATGGACATCCCAGAATTCTTAAACTAGTTTCAAAGCACTATCACCAATTTCATGGAGCTGCCAGGTACGTTGATGAACTCGTAAGCGATTCCGACGCTCTCACAAACACCAAGTAGTCATGGCGAACTGAGCACACCGAAAAACTGACGCAACACTGAACAGAGACTTTAAAATCTCCAAAAAAGAACTACACTTCTTCTGCCCAAGATCAAACAACCACACAGACCGAGCTTGATCACAGAGCCATAAACAATGCAGTATGATTTCCAATTGATCATTACATCCTTCGCATGTATTATCAAGTGGAATGTGCCGACGTCTCAGATTCTGCTTAATAGGAAGAGAATCTTTCGCAGCTCTCCACAAAAAATGGCAAACCTTCTTAGGAACTTTTAGTTTCCAAATCTTCTTCCAAATACTCTGCTCAGATAGGGGAGAAGAGGAACTCGGCAAAACAGAATTATCAGCCTCCATTAACATGCGATATGCACTTTGCACGCTATAGCTTCCAATCGAGGACAGCGACCAGATCAAAACATCTTCAGCAGCATCTTCACCCACATATATCCCCCCTACCTCCTCAGCCTCCCAAGGTATAAAACAAGCAACCAATTTACCCAGATCCCAAACTCTAGAATTTGGATAAAACAACTCATTGACCCTAACCACATCAGAACCCACCCTTGGAGATATTATTTTACTACACCCCGATTTAGGAAACCATTGATGATCTCAGACCTTAATTGTTTTGCCATTCCCAATCCTCCAAATTGCACCCTTATGAATCACCTCATGTGCTTGCATAATGCTTTCCATGCATAAGAACTCTTCGGATGGACTGGAGCGTCAAGTATACTACCTTCATGGAAATATTTGGCACTAAAAACTTTATACAATAGAGTATCTTTATGATGAATTAAGCGCCAAACCTGTTTGGCCAATATAGCATTATTAAATTTTTGAAGATCCCGAAACCCCATACCACCAATCGACTTGGAAGAACAAAGGGAGCTCCACTTCACCCAATGAATCTTCTTAGTCTCACCATTACTCCACCAAAATTTCCGAATCATTGCCTCAATATCCTTACATAAACCTCCCGGTAATTTAAAAACATTCATGGAGTAAACTGGGATAGATTAAACCACAGCTTTTGTCATGACCTCCTCACTAGCTTGAGACAATGACTTCTCCTTCCACCCTTGCATTCGAGCCCAAATTCTCTCTTTGATCGTAGTGAAGCATGCTTTCCTATTCCTACCAATAAAAGAGGGTAACCTCAAATACTTATCATAATGACGAATAGCCGGGACTTGTAAAGCTACTTGGATAGCCATCTGAGAGGACTCCTCAGTATTCCTGCTAAAGAAAAGAGTCGTTTTTTAAGGATTTAGAAACCTTTAGACAATTAAAACTCTTTCGGACTTGGTGAAAATGTGAATTTCCCAAATTGGCCTACTTCAGGAACATTCACAGGTACTTCAGGTCTATTTAAAATTATTCTAAGCCCTTTTATTTTTGTTATTGGATAGCTATAACAATCGGTCATAACAATCTTTTATGACTGCATTACATAGGGTAAAAACTCACCCTACATTGAGTAAAAACTCCCAGGTTTTTTTTTTCCTTTTTTTTTCTATTTATTTTACATTAGATTGTGACAAGCTAAGAAAAGATTGTGTATAGGTAAAATATTATTGTAGGCTCTAAGGAAAAAAAAATTGGGCCCCCCTAGCCTAAAGAAAAAAAAAATTATTGGTTATATATATATATATATATATATATATATATATATTTCTAGAGTTAGGCCTCCCTCTTCCAAAAACTTAGATCCCGTTCCTTTTAATTAGTCTATCCCAACTAGCAATTACTCAACTCAATAACTTAACAAAAACATAAATAAATAAATAAAAAATCATAATCAGCCCAATATTAGAATACTAGCATTAGGTGTTCTAAATACTAAATATTTTAGTATTTAGAACACCAATTACCCAAAACACTATTATTCGAGATATTTCAAATGCTATATTAAAGTAGCAAAGTTACTTTTTGGCCTGTGAAAATAAATATTTTTTGCAATAGCTTATACTTTTAAGAAACAATATTATTTTGTTTTTTTTTTTTTTGGTCATTATTGGTAGATGATTGCATCTTAATGTATTAAGAAACAATAATTTTGTATATTTATCTTGATTGATAGTTTATTAATACTATATAGATACCTATATAGTTTTTTTTTTTTTCCTTATACTTCGACTCCCCTAACTTGAAATCTTAGATCCGCCCCTGCTTTGATGTGAGTTCAATTTTTCTCTTTCTTTTTTAATGTAATTTTGTTGATTTTTATTATTTTTTGAGATTTATTTTTTGGTGTTTTAGATTGTAGGATAGAAAAAATTGGATTTAGAAAGTTTTTTTTAAAACTTAAAGAATAATTTCCAAGTTCTATATACCTTTTAATAATACACAAAATGTTATAAATAAATTTTATTAAAAACGAAAATTTAGGCCAACTTACCTTTCTTGAGAAAAAATGTATTGTTTTCATTTTGATACGATATAAATTATATATATTATGTTTGTAATTGTTCTTATAATAAATGGAAATATAATTATAAAATGTTGGAGCATTTTAATATTAAATAATTAAAATGAATAAATGTTATGTCATAAATGTAAAAATGTGGGAGTGAATATGGAAGATGAGGAGTCAGTGAAAATGTTTAATCTCACATTGAAAAGGAGAGAGACTATTTTATTTTTTTTAATTGTGGTGATTAATGGGCTACCATGAATTGTCTCAAATATGGGCCAGATACATGCGCAAGGGGGAGGTGAAAGGTGGAGGTGTCAAAATGGAAATAAATCAACCCCTTGGATCCTCTTACTTGATAGCCCATTCAGAGCAATTACCATATCCGTTGGTGAGTAAATGGCCTGAATTAATATTCCATTTTTATTATGGAAAATGAAGAGCCATTAACCCACTTAATGGACTATCCGTTTGGGCCTTTTCATTCTTCAGAAACTCCTTATCTAACCATTAATTGTGTAACTCCAGTCCATCAGAATAATATCTAACAATTAATCTTGTAACACCCACTACATCAGAATAATGGACCTAATTAATCAGATTAATTTGGGTAGTAATTTCGTAAGGCCCATTGAGCCTATAAATAGACTCATTCAGACCTAATCCAAATTACTGTAACATACACTAAAAAAATAGAGAACTTCTTGGCAAGAAAGAGTGTTCTTTCTAGTGGAGTTTTGGGCTTGAACACTTTGTGCAGAGGTCGTTCTAGCCATACGACACTCGTTGAGCTGTTGTATCCTGGGAGAGACAAGTCAGAGACGGTCTGCACCGGTTACAAAGTTTAGCCAACCATGGGCTTGAATCTCCTTAAAGAGAGCGAGTGTTGCGCCTCAGTCCAAATAGTGTTGTGTACTTTATCTTTTTAAATAAATAAAATTCAGAAGTATTATTCAATTTCTCTTTGTGTTATTTTCTATTATCATTGTGTTTGCACCAACAATAAAGTATATGACTTTTTTTATTAAAAATAGTCCAAATTGCAAAAAAAATAATAACGAGACCATCCTAACTATCATGCACAATGCGTAGGTCTGTGACTAGTTTGTATAACAACGTGTGCATGATTGAACCACAAGACATAAATATTAAACCAATGAAAGAAGATGTAAAACGGGGGCAGTTGCTTGACACTATATGTCTCTTTTGTAATCAACATCAAGAAGCAATCTAGCATGTTCTTTTCTATTGCCCTTTTGCAATAATTACTTGGTCCTTCACTAGAGATCATTATTTTTTTTTTTTTGTTATACAAGATAGAATTATACTTTAACCTAATCTAAATGTAAATGTGTATGAAACTCCCTCTTGGAGACTTGAACCACGACTCTTGCCCCCCCCCCCACACCCCACACCCCACAAGTATATATACTTGTGGAGTGATTGTCACATCAAGGATGCGCGGTGATTCATTAAATTTTAGAGATGTAAACTTCTTTCCCATTCATTAATGGGCGAAGAATTTCATTTGCCTGGTAAAAGCTTTGGGTTCCCCCATAATGATAAATAGAAAATGAATCATTTTTCAAAAATAATTTTTTAAAAAATTATCTCATTATTTTTAAGTTTTGTAGTAACCTTAAAATGAGTTAGAAAACTATTTCTTGGCTTTATTTATTTAGTTTCACATGAGATAAAGTTGTTTTTAAGAAAATTTTAGCAAGAAACAACTCTATTTTACATTAAGCTAAATAAGGAAAGTTAAGAAATAGTTTTCATTTGACCCTTTTTTTTTTTTTTTGTATTACCAAAAGGAAAATGTAGAAAACTATTTTTACACAAGATTAGCCCTAGACATTTTAGGGCCTTAGACGAAAACTAAAATGAAGCATTTTTTTTTATTTATGTATTAATTAAATTAATATGTATTTAATATTTTTATATTATAATATATTTCATTTAAAACATATTTTTCTTGCCTTTTGAGATGCAAATTGACTAATTATATTTTTGTATTCAATTTCTTCTAACATCTCATTTTCAATCGATAGTATAGCTAATCCACTTAATCTTTCCTGAAACATTGTCAATCTTAGATATAATTTTATTAATTTTAGTTGGAAAAACTTCTCTTTGCCAAAGCAATTGTAACAGCTATTGTTAGTAAAATTTTATAATACTTGTATTTAGAAATGAATCTAAACTTTTTATATAATTTAGTATGTCAATTGGATTATATTTTTTTATTTGTAAATTTTTTTAAAAAAATTTTAACTTTGAAAATAAATCTAAACCACCATCAATGTCATAATAAACATCATGTTTGAGAAAATATTCAAGTTTAAGACAGTATTTTTGCAAGCTATCATCATCTAGCTAAGGTAGAGAGGACGAGAGCAAGAGTGAGAGAGAGCACAGGTATGAGTAAGTTTTAGGAATTTGAAATTTTTGATTTGTTTTGATTTGAGATTGTTTTTTGGGTAATTTTTTAAATCGGATTTGCATTTTATCTAGTTGATTTTTGATTTATCTGGAGGTTAAGGATGATATTTTTGGGATAATTGATTTTGTTTAGACTGAATTTTTTGGAGTACTAATATTTACAAGGATGTTCCAGATTTTTTATTCTTTGGTTATAAGAATGTATCAGATTTTTTAGTTTCACCTAAAACTAAATTTTTTATTTTTTTATTGCCCCCTCTTTTTCAAAATTTTGAGACCCCCTTCCACTTGGGGGCCTTAGGCAACAACCTAATTGACTTAGTGGAAGGGTCGGCTTGTCTTTACATAAGGAAGGTTTTCTATTAAAACAAACGGAGCATAATGTTCTCATTACATGCGATTGCTATGGTGATGCAGAAATAGCTGATAGGATCAACAAATGGTACGAATATCATATTAGTGCTTCGGTTCAAAGTCATTTAACATGAGTCCCTAGAAGAAATCTGTTGGGACTAATCAATCTGGTTGGGTTAAATTGAACATAACATTACAACGGTGTTCAATGACAAGACAATGGTGGTTGTGGTAAAGAATTATGGGCAAAAGGAAAGTTGCATGGCTAGCTATTAATCAAGCTTTTGCTTCAAGGACACAAATATTTGTGATTTGAAGGGGACTCACTCATCATTAATCCATTGAAAGAAGATCCTCTAGATTTACATTGAAGAATCAAATCTCTTGTTATAGATATGAAGGGCACATAACTGTCTCTACTTTCCTCATCTGGGCTTTCGTTCAAGAGGGTAAGATAGCCTGGGCCCTGTTTTTTTTTGTGTAGTGGGGGGATATCTTAAATATTCTCCAATTAAATTTAAACATATAAATTTTTAATTACATAAGTCAATAAAACACAATCAATGTTATCCTTTATACAAATAATTAAATTTAATTAAAGAACATAATATACTAGAATTCTACTAAAGTTTTTTATATACTGGTGGCTAACCAGTGGCAAAAGATATACATTTAACTCATAAGTACCAATAAAGTCATATTAAGGAATTTATAATAAGTTCTCAAAAATAAAAAGGAATTTATAATAAAAATATACCTAATTTAATTAGAATTTATTAAGAGAATATCAAGCCCAATTTAGGATCTGTTGGATGTCGCTGAAAACTAAAAATTAAAAATGCTGTAGTAAAATAATTTTTTCATGGGTAAAAAACACTGTTCGCACTTAAAATTACTGTACATGGCCTAAAATCACTATTTATGATGAATAAACAGTAAAAGGTACGCATTCAGCCCAAAAAAAAAAGGCCGAAATGCAAACGTGGGCGCTTCAGCCCAATCCAAACCTATCCTTAATTAGGATTTGTTGGGTGTTTGTGTTTGGTTATTTCATCTAAAAAGTCTGAGTTGTTGTATTAAGAGTTCTGATTAGTTTAAAGTTTAAACAAACATGATTTAGCACCATCTGTAAGTCTGTAACTCTAAAATCAAATTATAAATATAAGCTTTCAAGAACTTACGTAACAATACTAAAAAAAAAATTAACAAAAAAATAATAAAACCTTCATTTTAAAGTTGTATACATAGATATATTATTATAATTTGCGGGCTCTCATATTTTTTAACCTATGGCAAGAAAAGAGAACTTCTAATATATCTATATAAAACTTTAAAATGAAGGGTCTCATGTGCTTTGAAAACAATAATTAAAAAATAAAAAATAAAAACAGAGAAAATACTTTTCTAGCGTAGATCGTGTAACCTTATTCCTTGTCCAACTAATAAAATGGTTGTTTCTTTAAAATAAAATAAATTAAAAAAATAAAAATAAAACTAATAAAATGGTTTGTTTAAATAAGGTTACGGTTCGAACAAATTTCGTTTTATAGCATAATATAAAGCCCACAGACACAAGCTAAACACAACATATAGGATAGATCTCCCCAAGCACACTGCAATTGACCTTAGAAATGATACCTTGAGAACCTTGCTTTGACAAGGGAACTCGACAAACATGTGACTAGAGAAATTTGGAATGCGTACTTACCAATAAAAAAAGATAAAGTTAAGCCGTGTAGTTCATCAATACAGAAATTTAATGATGTTGATAAACCACCAAAAACCCTTTGCCCTTCTTCTACTATCTTTTCTTCCCCCATTTTAGGATTCTGATGGTCTTCTCTCATGTCTCACCTAAAACCCCACAAAGTTTCGACAGTATATCCAAAGCATATAACTACAGAATTCAGTTGCAACATCTAATTATAAATAAGCTGATTCCAACATCAAAATGAGTATAAGATGAATGGGCAGGACAAAGCATTCCAAGGCTAAGTAAAAACCAAGATTTTCCCACAGCTGTCATTAAAACGAGCTTTCAGAACTCAATTCAACATAAATGCTCCATCCCAAACAACTGCAAGTAGGAACAGCATTCACCAATTACTACAATCTTTAAAAACGTACAGAAGAGTCAAACCCAGCAGCAAGCATTCCCCTCCTGACACTAATTAAAGTACCATGATCACAAATCCATAAAACGCCTCTAAAAAGCAAACAACCACTCTAAGGTTCTTCAATCTTGTATGTAATGGAGACTACAAAGAATTATTAAGCACAACCCCCCTCCCCCAAAAAAACCCTTCTCCCTTTCTCGGTTTAGATTAAGAACATACCATTCGGAGTTGTTATATAGTCTAGAGCAAGCTAAAAGTATTTAAGTACATCACATGCCAGATACCCCCTCAAAGCCTCATGCTTTTCCCATTTTCACCATGATGCATAAACATTTATTAGGTGAAAGAACTTTGGCAATATTGTTTCAAGACCACTGCCATTCGGACCAAAAACTAGCTTATTCTAAACATGGACTTTTTCCTTTTTCTACTAACTCAATGGATAAGAAACCCAGATCCAGAAATAAATAACTTTAAGTTTACCATACTAATAAGGGGTCAAACATGAACTTTAAATAAAAGCCAGACATTTATTAGGTTTTCCATAATAATCATGATTTAATATTGCCATATTGTTACCGGATACACTGTTGGGATATTTAATTGCAGACTAAATGCTTGAAAATAAACAGATTTCACAGCCAATTCTTTTAGTGAAAGCAGCTAAAACCAAACTAGAAAGAAAGAAAAAATCACCACTGCGCACCCTTGGTGTAGTGGTCGCTCCACAAGTATAAAAACTTGTGAGGATTAAGGGGCAAGGGCCAAGGTTCAAGTCTCCAGAGGAAGTTTCACACACATTTACACTTAAATTAGGTTAGAGCAGAATTCTATCTTGTATCAAAAAAAAAAATCTACATACTTAAAATATGGCATCCCCAGTCCCCCTTTTTATTATCTACAAGCAAACACATAAGAGGGCAACAAGGAAAATGCTATAAAAACTTCATCAAATACTACCGCTACAAATTATCGTGACAATGAATGTGATTGATACTACTTCAACAACTTCGAAATAAATAAATATCCGAATAACCCTTTGTGTGATTGGTAATACATCCATTTGTAAAGCAATAAAATTAGTGGTATCTAGCATCACTCAATGTTAAATGAAACGCAATAAATGTGCTCAATTTAACAGATCAAATCACAGCAACAGATACAAATGCAAAATGTAAAGTAAGCATAATATAATTTCATAGATTCATAAGATCGCTAATTGGTCCATGACAAGACACAATTCCACTATATTCATAAAAATAAAAAATAAAAATAAAAAAACTCTCTTGTTCGAAACTAGTAGCAGCTAATACACATGAGTATCAATTAAATTCTTCAAAAAGTTAAAAGAGTAAAACTGAGAGAAGATATGTACAGGAACATGTGAAAAGTTTGGGCAAGCTAATGGTGGATTACACTGCAGGTATGTTGGAGAAAGAGAAGCCTTTGTAACCCTTATAAGCATAGTAAGCAATCCTCGTATAATAAAATCCCGGAATGAACAAGATCGAACCCAATATTGCAAAGAACACACCTAATCAGAAAAAACCCAACAAAGAAAAATCAAAAAAATCTCAGACCCAGAACACAAAAACATAGTCAAAGTAGAAAAACACAAAGTGGGTATTGAGTGAAAAAAGCTAAAAAAGGAGGTACCGTGGGCACGGTCGCCGCCGATGTGGTTAACGGCCATGAAGATGCCGATGATGATTCCTAGAGTGCCGAAGACAAGGAGAGACACGGCGAGAGCGATCTCTTTGATTGGAGCCCTGTTGTTCATCGTGTACGAGGTTTCCATCATCATGTCCTCGTCTGTAATCGAAAACGCGTGGTCTACGTACGCCATTTTTTTCTTTCTTTCTTTCTTCTTCAGATGGATAGATAGATAGAGACGAAGAGATTTTGGGGTTTGAATTTGGAGTAACGGCGAATTAAACAAGGAGGTGTGGCGTGGGGTTGGTGTTGTTGACACGGCTCCTGATTTTGATTTGTGTTTTTTTTTTTTTGCTTGGAGTTGAAGAAGAAGTTTGAGAAAAGTACTGTAGAAACAATGACTCTTCAAAGAGTAAAGACAGTTGTTTTAATGGTTGTGTTAAATATTAGGAGATATTAGCTATGCAATGATGTTATCTGGATATGTGTGGACTGTGCCTCTGGCTTATTCTTTACCTTGTGTGCAATCGGCCAAACCAAAGTCCGATCCTCACCTAGTATTCTCATACTGGGTGACCCACTAGGCTGCCAGCCCACAGAAAATTGAAAGTTGGGTCCAGAGAAAGAGGTCCAAAGAGTAGGGAAGGATTGAAATTCTAGTTTTTTTTTTTTTTAAGAGGCGCAATCAAAATTCATAACAATTTTCAAAACATCCCTTAATTTGAGTTATTAAAAACAAATCTTAAATGGTAGACGTGGGAGTAGGTGCCCGAAGAGAGGGAATCATTAACAGGATCCATCCAATGAATACTAGGGCCCAATTGTTCAACAAATCAAGCTCGGTCCAATCAGGACAGCCGAAATGACAGGTGAGTTAGTGAACTAAGGAAGTTAAGGAGCTGTTTGGTTTTTTTTTTTTTTATTACTCATCACTCCTCATTCAATTTTCACCACTCTTCACTTAAAATACCCCAATTTCCTATACTCACCTGTTTGGCACATATTTTCAGCTTCTCATCACTCAATTTTTTCTACCTTTTGTGGGACCCAGGCCTGACTTCTCATTCAGAGAATTCTGTTTGGTTACCCGCGGAACCCTCAGAACCCTACCATTTTTCTTCACTTCTCATTGTCCTTACTACTCCTCTTTTATTTTCATTATTTCCTTGGGTTATGTCATGGTTTTTTTTAACCCCTTTTTTTTTTTTTTGGTTATCATGGAATATGTAATTATCTATGTTCACTCAGATATCATTTTTTTTTTTTTTTGGTTCAATTGTAAAACCCATCCCCACATAACTACGTATGAGATTTGTTTAAACTTGTGGGATCCAGCCAAACTTTCACAGCCTAGAACTGAGAAAAAAAAGAAACCCAGCACCCAAACTGACGGAGCAAGGAAGAAAAATTTTGGATCTAATTTGTTGAGGCCAAAATCAGTACAACTAAGAAAAAAAAAAAAAAAACCCAACACCCAAATCGACAAAGCAAGGAAGAAATATTGTGGATATAATCTATGGAGGCCGAAATCAGTACAACTGAAGGAAAAAAAAAAAAAAAAAAAAAAAAAAAACTAAACAAAACAAAAGCCCAGCACCCAAACCGACAAAGTAAGGAAGGAAGATTGTGGATCTAATTTGTGGAGGCCGAAATCGGTGAGTTTGTTACAATTTCGTCCTTGGTCTTCACCGTCACAGGTGTTAGGGAGCACGTCAGATGGAGATCTCCTTCAGTTGTGGTATGAATCTCCTTCTAAGCTAGCTTTTTTCATGATATTAATGTTGGGAAGAGAAGTTGAAGCAAGTAAAGGAAGGGTATGGAGAGGTTGTGCTTGGGAAGAGAAGATGAAGCAAGTAAATGCAGGGTATGGAGAGGTTGTGCTTGGGAAGAGAAGATGAAGAAAGTAAAGGAAGGGTGTTGAATGAAATGGGTTTGGTCTGGTATGAAAGAGAGACGTTGGAGTAAAAGCTGACCACTAAAATGACTAAACACTGACTGTGGGGCCCATGACTTGAGTGAAATTACAATTTTGCCATTGGAAACTGAGTTTTGAAAACAGAAAATACCTAAAATGTATTTTTAGTTTCCATAACTCATCATTCAAAAAATTAGAGAATTGAGTAATGGAAACAAAAACTGGAAACAATACCAAACAGACTTCTCAACCGTGAGACCAACATATTTTGAGTTATGGATGATGGAAACAGAGTTATGAGTGATGAAAACAAAGTTATGAGCGATGGAAACACAAAAACCAAACAACCCCCAATCCTCTCGAGAAGCCCGAGGAGCAAATACTTCTCAGGAATAGAGAGACAAGCCCAAAGAACTGTGAAGTTGGAAACAGAGGAGGATTGTTATAAGGTATGAATAAAAGTAGGAGGAAACATCCAATTAAAACATCTATCACCTCCACATTCAATGTACTGCACCAACTCAATTTGTCGTATTAATGGTAGAATAACCTCTAAATAATTACCCCATTGCAAACCACTCTACCATCACCAACAAGGCAGTGATGGGACAAGTATCTAAAGAAAGATCAACAACCCTCCAAGTGAAAGGTTAGGATGCAATTACATCGGCTATAAATAGGAAGTAAGGTCCTCGAATGGGGATCGGAAAAAAGTGAAGAGAGAGAAATAGACCAGTATACTACCAAAAAGTGTATTTCTTAAGAATAATCGCTCCTCAGCCAGCCCAAGGAAGGACTTAAATAGAATCTCTCTTTCCCTACTATAATCATGTGCATGTGTTGTCATTCTTGCTAACTCCCTTTCTTTAATTATCGAACCATAGTTCTTAGGAATCAAGTATTGGCCTTAGACTTAGTTACCCATCTCTACAAATTAATTGTATTGGGCATCCATCTTAGCCCAATCCTAACCGGGTTGGGCTCGATTTCTAGTCTTTGCCCCTATAGTTGATATAATTGTTGTAAATTTTTTCTATAGCTTTATTGTTTTTTTTTTTTTTTTATACAAGATTGAAATTCTACTATAGCATAATCTAAGTTTATATGTGTGTGAAAGCTCATTCCTAGAGTTTTGAACCTTGGTCCTTACTCCCCACACCTCATAAGCACTAATACTTGTGGAGTGACCATCACACCAAGGGTATGTGGTGGTATCATAGATTTATTGTTGAAACTATCTAACGTGGTCAAATGTTTTTGGTTCCAAAAGCATGGAATATCTCTAACAGTCACACACACACACACACATATGTATATCCTTTTTTTTCCTCAAAGAAATTGACTATTAAATATAAAACTAAGAGAATTTTTTCCCCTTTTTTCACTATTATATAAAAATAAAAGTTGCTTTATGTTTAACATTATGCTTCTAAATGACTCATAAGTATATTTGTAACTACAAAAATGGTAGTTTATTGTTTAACCAATTTTTAAATGAAATATACTGTAGATTCCTATAGTTTAGGTATTGAGCACTTTAAATATTTGAAATTCCAAATGAGCATTATTAGTCCCTAAAATTTAGAAAATTAACAATATATCGGCCTTTCCATCAACTTCCATTAGTTTATGGGGTAGCAATTTTACATTTTATATTTTTTTTAATGACATGGCAACTTATGGATTACATAATCTAATTATTATATCCAAAATGGACCAAGCTAACTCTTTCATTCACTTATCTTTGATGTTCACGTTAGGGCCCACATTGCATAGTAGAAACCTCGAGCCACATGAGGTTTTCAATTTGGGTCTAAAGACTAAAACCATTTGTTACAACTTGAGGGAGCATGAGTTGCATTTGAGAATTTCTTGTGATCACTTATTTAGCCCAAATCTACCTAGTAGACGCATACCCACCCATCGCAGTCTCATACTTGAACATGCCAATCTTTGAAATCTAATGTAGGCCAATCTAATCCCATTCACACAATCCTAACTATCATGCCCATAGACTCAAAGAACTTCTACTACTACACCTTCAAATTAATAGAACATTTCAAGAACAAAAAAGGATGCAAAGACCTAATCATTTCTAAACAAATACAAGGCTTCATTTTTGTGATAAAATGATTATTATACTTCCTTTTTTTTTTTTCTTTTTTTGCATCCTATTGATCTTATTCAGAACTAAATTTTGTGGGATGTGTATGGTTGTGGTGCAGTGGGTATTCTTTGTTTAGAGATTCCCCGTACAACAAAGGACTTACCAATGATTTGGTCATTTAGTTGATTCCTTGCTGCTAGTCTGTACTTTCTGTCATGTTAGCAAAAAAAGGGGTTTCAACAGGTTTTTCCTATTATTGGATTTGAACCAATGACTTACTGCTTAGTAAAAAGGGGGCAGAGTGCTAAGAAAGAGAAAGCGTTATCACTATTCGAAAGTGATGCAGTAGCTAGCACGCTATGATTAGAAGGGAAAATAGCAACTACAAAATTCAATTTAGTTTTTAGTTTCTGTTTTCTATCCTACCTGATTTGTTATTTTTGAAGAGTGATTGAAATTGTAGAACTTTGAAATCTGAAAGTGTATTTTTTTTATACAAAGTTGATTATCCCTTAGATTTTAGTTAATATTCCACTCTATCTACATAATTATTAGTGTCAGCTAATTATGGTTGAAGAACATTTTTAAAAACTGTCTGTCATCGATCATATGGAATTTTCAACATAGTGCTATTTTCACCATGCTCTTAACATGTGAAAGCAATCAGCTGGATAAAGGTTCAGAAGATTAAAATAATAGTGTGTTGAATGGATGGTCCAAATTGAAAACTAACGTATCTTACACACTTTGCAACAAATTTCTTCTTTAAAAAATGATTTTATTAGCCAAATTTCTATTCTACTTATGAGATTTCAAAAAATCCCATGCATTGTGCGAGTTAAACACTAGTATATATATATATAACTGAAACTTCTGAAACTCTCATAATTTTCCACGTTAACATAATTTTATTTAAATAAAATTATTATTTTTTAGTTCAAACTTAACTAGGAGACTTTATCTCTTTAATAAGTCCAACTTAAACTCAAACTCATCATTATTATTTAAAAAAAAAATAAAATTTTATTTGTTTAATCAAAACTTATTTTCCACGTCAGCACAATATTTAAATAAAATTATTTTTTTAGTTTAAACTTAATTAGAAGTGAAACTCTATCTTTTTAATAAGTCCAACTTAAACTCAAACTCATTATTATCATTTTTTATAAAATAAAATTATTTTTGTTTAATCAAAACTTAATAAGGAGTGAAACTCTATCTTTCTAATTATTTGTTTGGATTAATTTTAATTAATTATTTTCTTTTCAGAATATTTATTTACTCATTGTTAAATTTTTTTTCAGAGTCAATACTTTTTTTTCTTGCATCTCACCATTTTTCATGCTAGCCCAATATTAAAAAACAGAAAAAGAAAAAAGACTTGCATCCCACGCAGCATAAAACTTTTCTAAAACCCTATAAACGCAAAACCCACTCAATCGATACCCACCATACCCACAAACCCTATTTCTCCTTACTCAGACCCTATTTCTCCTAATCCCCTTCTCCTTTGCCGTTTCACCCACAATCACCCACAACAGCACAACCGCAAACTCTCTGGATCGAAGAAGAGCCTTTCTCTCTCTCTTTCTCACAGTGTGTCTGAGTTCCTTCCTTCCTATCTTCCTCTCCTCACAGAACGGTTGAGGTATCTCTCCATTCTTTTGCTTGATGATTTTTGTTTCCCTTATTACATTTTGTTATACGGATTGGTTTGCTGCTCGGTTTTGAACGCATAACTCAGTTTCTGAGATTATAAGGAAGACAAACACACATTCAAAATTGAATCTTTATTATTGGTCTGAGAGTTTGGGTCTTTGACAGAGATATATAATTGATTAATTAAGAAACAGAGAGAGAGAGAGAGAGAGAGAGAGAGAGAGAGAGAGAGAGAGAAAGAGAGAGAAGCCCAGGAAAATTTGATACGAAATGCTTAGAAAATCCCCCTCCCCTACTTGTTGTATTAATTGAAGTATCAAAAACATATATATTGTTCTTTCCCCACTGTTTGGCTGCCAGGAAAACCGGAAGAAGAAGAGAAAGTTATTATTATTTTTATTTAAATATTTCTGTTATGATGTCTTATACTTGTGATTTATGGGATTGTGATGCAGATTTCCGATTGGTCTAGGTCTTATTAAAAATGGAGGGCTCAGTTGATGAAAAAGGGAAAGCGGTCTTGGGTTCGGTGTCAGACTCCCCTGCTGCTGGGGAAACTCTCAGCAAAAAGTAAGTTTCGGAAAAATGTTTCTGATTTGGTGTAAATTTATGTATTTTTAATGGAAAAACAGAGGAAAAATAATGACAGCCATTTTTGACGTGGGTCTTTGTTTCCTTCTTGGATGTGTGCTGTTTGTGTGTGATGCTATACTTTATACATGGACATAAAATACACTCACAATACTACATTAATCTTTTCCAAAATATATTTTTCTCAACAAATTTTGCATATAACAAAAAAAAAAAAAAAAGGAGAAACCAAGTTATATTATCTTTAATTTTTTTTAATATACAAAAGTACGATAGTTATACCCACCCACGGTGGGCGATCTCAAGTTTTTAACTTCTTAACACAACTATTCTTATAAAAAAAAAAAAAAATTTGGGTGACACCATTCGCAGTCGTTATATGCAAAAAAAGCAGTATGTGTTGCTTTTGTTATTGGTAGCCAGTACAAAATTTGACCACTATAGATCCAAATTCTTCTAAAAATATTATTTTTGGTGATTTATGCACGTATTTAGCTTCTTATTTTTATTGCTTCTTATGCATTATTTTTGTTCAAAATATAGTGCAAGTAGAATACCATTACTATGTAGGATAAGTTGAGGAAGATATGAATGTAGCTTTCTGAAGCTTATAAATTACCCCCACCAATAAATGAAGAAATCTAGCCAGTTTTGGGTTTTTAATTCCTTTGTATTTTGGGGAATATTTACAGTGCACTCAAGAAGGAATTGAAGAATAAGCAAAGGGAAGAAGAAAGGCGGCGCAAGGAGGAGGAGAAGGCAAAACAGGTATTCTTAACTAATCTGTTAGATCCACAGTTGAAGTTCACATTGGGGAATGTAATCAACAATCTGGCTGGATCTTCAAGCCACCACCAGCCATCAGTCACTGTCTTTGCACCGTGGCCAGTCTCACACAAATCTCACACAAAATTTGCACACTTGTGATTTGTTGGAGATGGTGAGTGGGTCAAATGAGAAGCCTCTTGCCAAAAATCCCCAAAAAGCAGTAGAAACCCAGTTCATGAATTCACCCCAAAAGGCAAAACTAACAATGAATGTTTGAATGGGAAATGAAATCTAATGTGTACCCATTTTTTGTGTTAATTTGGCTATATGCTCAAGCTATCTTGGATTTTAATTTTTCTTTGGAAGACGCATCTCACATGCTGGCATTCACATATGAATGTGTTTGGTTGGATGCTGCTGGGAACATTTTTTTTGTACAACTCAGCTTCTTACGATAGGCTCACTGTTACGTCATGTTTAGGCATGACATGTTAGCAATCCACTAGACATGTTAGCATTTTCGGTGAGTAAGATGATGATGAGGGCAACATTGAAATGATATTAAAATTCCAGGTACTAAATTTACAATTGAATTTTCGAATGACCAAAATCAATCATCTCATATTTATTGGGACCTGAAGTGATTGCTTGCCTTAAAAAAAAGGAAAATGAACAAACAATCAAGCATATGTAAAAAATTAAGTTAATTGAATACCTAGAAAGCAATTATTTGTAGAAGTTATGATGTTGTTGCTCTTTGGATGTGACTGAAGTAATCTATAAACAGTCATCATGCCATGTGCTTCTCAACGGTGCTTTGGCTTTCACATTTAATGGAATGCTAACATTTCATTTTAATCTTTAACAAAGGGGGGGAGGGGCTAAGTGATAAATTTCATTTTATTGAAGATGAAAAACACTATGTTCACAATAATGAAAACAAAGTATCTTAAAAAACTATAAGATGATCAATTACACGATCTGAAAGGGTGTTGGAATTCAAAAATAGAACTAGAATATGTCCTCAAACATATGGCTATTTTGTTTCTCTTCCACTCTAGCCACATCAAGCATGCCAGAACCAAATTCCATACATTTGAGGAGTGTTTACCAATCCTATTCCGCCATCCAACTAATAGAAATGCTACTATCCCCAGCATCACTCACTGAATCCCAAACATCACAAACATTTAACTCCATAAAGCATAGGCAAGCTCGCAATGGAGCAAAAGATGATCCACTGTTTCCCCATTACACCTACACATACCACACCAATTTACTAGGGATAAATCCCTCTTGATTAGGTTATCAAAAGTAAGAATCTTATCCCATGTTGCATACCACAAAAAGAACGACACCCTCTTTTTGGGGCCTTAGCACTCCAGATGCTCTTCCAAGGGAAAGAATGAGCATTTCTGCCACTAGTAGCATTATATTAGGAGAGAGTATTGAAATTACCACTTGTATTTAATTGCCATGTCATCCTATCACCCCCCTCCCCTCGGTATCTTGGAATAAATATGATCAAAGAAAGAATAAGCTGCCTGCCTCCATATCTTGATTATGAAAATCTCTGTGGATCTGCAGAATTTAATTTTCTGCAGTTCTATTTATTCTTTGTGCTCTTCCATTCTTGCGGACTATATAGTGAAATATCTATATGTTTTCCTATTCTAATCTAACCTTATAATAAATTAGGGCAATGAAATAGAACTTAAGAGTTGGCATGTAATTGTTCCCTTGTAAATTTTGAGAAAAAGAATATCTTGTAGTATTAGAATGAGCAACAAATTATTATGATTCATTGGCTACATGTTTATCTCATATATTGGCTTAAAAAACAATCCTCCTCTAATAATTTTTATTATGAAAAATTTTCATATGCAAGGATGGCCATGTCTTAATTAGTCAGGACAAACTTGGAGTATTTAAAATAGTAATTAGTGTTGTTTTGTCATATATTTGACTTCTTTTTTCTGCCAAGAGCCTTGTAGCTCAACTAACATCTCTTGGTATTTACAACTGAGACATCTAGGGTTACTTATAAAAAAAAAAACTGAGACATTCAGGGTTCAAATCCCCTCTCCCCCCATTGTAACTATCTAATTATTTTTAAAAAAGGACACGTTCGTTCCTAATTGTGATGAAAAAAATTTCAAAAATCCTGAAGTAATTGTAGGTGCTGGTTTCTTGGATTACTCATTTTAACATAGAGAATTTTAAATTTTGGTGTCATGGAATGTATTGATGTTACTATATGAATGAATCTACATTGATCATCATGTTGTGGAGTATGAACATGACGGAGTATGATGTGTTATTGGCTGTTATCTTTAAGGTGCCTTACCAGCTTGTTTTGAAATCTTATTAAGAATAAACTTGTGTTTATGTTCCAGGCTGCTTCTATGGCAGATTCCCGCAGCAAGAAATCTGCAGCAGCTGATGATGAAGATATGGATCCAACGGTATAAGTCCATTCTTGTCCTGCAATAGTTAGCATTCTTTTCCTGTATCTTTTCCGCAAAGCTCTTGGTTATAACCTCAATCTCCTGCTTTTAATCTTCCTCATTTGTTTTTCCTCCAGCAATACTTCGAAAATAGACTGAAATATCTTGTATCTCTGAGGGCAGCTGGTGAAGAGCCGTATCCTCACAAATTCCCTGTTACAATGTCTATCCCTGAATATGTAGAGAAGTATAACAACATAGGCAATGGGGAGCATCTTGAGGATGATACTGTAAATTTGGCTGGTATTGAAATCAGGGCTTTTATTTATTTGGTTAGTATTTATCATGTTTCTTTTGGTGATTTTTTTAAAAATTTTCTTTCATATGCAAGGGCGTATCATGAGCAAACGTTCATCTTCTTCAAAGCTGTTCTTTTATGATTTACATAGTGGTGCTGCTAAAGTCCAAGTTATGGCTGATGCTAGGTATCTTATCACTGTATCTTTTCTTCTTCCTTATTCATATTTGATTTTTCCTTATGATTTTAGTACTGTTATTTCTTTAGGTATGCAATGTCTTTGTGACAAATTATCTTTCTATTTTAATTTTTTTTGGTAAGTTATTCATGCAACCATGTGGGCCTTGAACCTATGACTTCTTCCTCCACGTTACCCTTATAAGAGGAGGTGCAATTTGAGATGCAGCTCATTGGAATCTTTCCATATTAGTAGAAGCGCCTTTGTTTTTGCTTTTGGACTCTTTCTTTGAATGGGCACAAATTGCTCTCTTTGTTATCTTCTATAGTGGAATAAGTGATTAGTTTGGGAATTTGGATTTTCTTGTTATCTAGCATTTCATGTCAAATTTCTTATCTTAAAAAGTTAATATTTTTGGGTAGTGATTCATTAATTAGTTGAATGTCAATGTTTTGCCCAAGTTCCTTGTAAGAGAAACTTTGTTTTTTTTTTTTTTAATATTTTTTTTATTGAAATTATTGCTAATTTTGTGTTTGTAAAGCCTGATTAGTTGTATCTTGAAGGCTTAGGTAGATTGGCAAAAAGAATGATGTAGGTCATTTTACTTTATCGCTTCTTTCTGTACCACTGCCTAGTTTTCTCAACTGCGCTTAAAAAAAATAAATTTATAAAGGACCTATATAAACAAGATGATGAATATGCATGAATGAGACTTTCCAGTTGGTACTATTTGGGAAATTTTGGTTCAGATATGAATTAGTTTCATGGACAATCACCCCCCCGGCCCACCCCCTCGCTGTGTGTCCCCCTTAAATTGCACCACCTTTAAGTTTTGCTGCACAGATACCAAATTTAATGATAAAGAGATTCTTCATTTCCATGATGCAGCAAGTCAGATTTGAATGAGGAAGAATTTTCTAGGTTCCATTCGACTGTGAAGCGTGGTGATATTGTTGGTGTCAAGGGGTTTCCAGGTTTGTGATGTTACTAAAATTGGGTAGTTTTTAACACCTTTTGACTTATATATATATATATATATATATATAGCTGCTCCTTACTGTGTTGACACTGTTGAGTTTACAGAAGAAATCACCATCAGTTTAATTACTGAATTTGGTTTCTCTCTGTCTCTCTTGCTTACATTTGATGTTTGATAATATAATAAAAAATTGTGGCATAAGGAAAAAATTATGGAGAGTGTAGGTATAACTTCAAAATTCAAATTTAAAAGAGACCGCTTGAAAATTCCCTTAAATAGGTGCTTCATTTTGGTCTTTTTCCCTATGGTGAACTGTTTTAGTTTTCTATGCTGCATAATTGGTTTTTTTTTTTTATCAGTATGCCGCGTGATTGTTGAAATCTTCTAGAAATGGGTCCAGTATTGTGATATAGATGTACATATTTTTTTACTCATAATTACATACAATTTAGTGGGTCTTGAACTCACAAACTCACTCCCAAACTTTCTCTTACAAGGGAAGGAGGTGCCATTTGAGCTAGAGGCATAATTTATATTTTTTTGAATTTCAAAGTTGAGTAGCAGGTTTTTGAGTCATTTTTTCTTTAAATTATAAACTTCTTGCTTGACTTACATTTTGTAAGAATTGTGGTCAAATGATTAAATTCACTATTTCTTAGCAGCTTAAACTTTTGGGAGAATTTAAATTTAAATTCACCCTACTTCCCATTTAAAATGTGAAAAATCACACATGTTGGGCCCCACTTATTAACGGGGAGGCTGGGCCTATGCGTGAGAGGGACTGTTAGAATTATGTTCAAATTAAATACACCATTTTCTAATGGTTTTAGTTTCTGGGAGAATCGGTAATTTAACACATTCTCTTTCAATTCAGGGAAAACTAAAAGGGGGGAGCTAAGTATTTTTCCAAAATCGTTTATAGTCTTATCCCATTGTCTCCATATGATGCCAAGGCAAAAGCCTAAGGCTGGTTCTGTGTCTGACAATGCCAATTTGAAGGTAAACATGGTTTCTCCCTGAATGATTTAATGCCAGTTACAGTCTCATCCTGACTTCCTTACTTTCTTATTGTTGCAGAAAGAGGAGGCTTGGGTCCCAGGATGTACCAGGAATCCTGAAACATATGTTTTGAAAGACCAGGTATTGATTAATATCCTAAAATTCAACCAAATTCCTGTTGCACTGTTTTAAACTGTATTCTTTAGCACACCCAAAATAAAAATTTAAGTACATATGATCTGGTACTGATTAATATTCTGAAGTTCAGTGAAAATGAATTGCAAACCTTCATTTTTGGGCTTGTGATAATATGTTCCGAATAGTTGTGTGGTAATCTTTGGTTGTTTTTATTTTATATAGTTTATCTCTTTATATTATAAGGACCCATTCAGGGAAATACATCAATTTAATTGTCAGCTGGAAATAGTTTCTGTTCCCTTTCCCTTGAACCTGAATGGTAATTGAATTAATTTTTTGAGTAAATGTGATTCTTTGAACAAGGTTTCTTTAGGCTTAATCTGAATCTTTCAAACCTTTTCTTTGAAAGTGATTTGAAGCTTATATCTTGGGGCTCAAACTATAGGTTGGCCTCTGGAGAAGTCTGCCCTTGTGATCCATATATATGTTAGGTTCATCTTTGGAATTGGGAACACTTTGATCCTTTTTTTTAATTAAATGATTCCTTTAATCTATGTCTTATTGGTTGCTATTGATGTTGTGGGGGGTGATTTGAACCTGATGAATTGGATTATTTTTTCCTGATGCAGATAAAAGTGAGATGGGTCCATTTATTTTATTTTCTTTCAGTTTGAACTGTGTTTTCACTTCTCCTCTTCTTTTCCTTTTCTGGTGTTTTATGTTATTGTCTTTAATGCTAGGAAACTCGTTATCGACAACGCTATTTAGATTTGATGTTGAATATGGAGGTTCGACAAATTTTTAAGACAAGATCCCAGATCATTAAATATATTCGTTGCTTTCTTGACAGTCGTGATTTCTTGGAGGTTAGTTGTTTGTCTTGATTTTTTATTTATTCAATTCATTCAGGTGGTTTCTACATATGGCACTTTACTTTCTTTTCATTATTATCAATGTTCTTTTCGCTGTCAGGTTGAAACACCAATGATGAATATGATTGCTGGTGGAGCAGCTGCCCGTCCGTTTGTGACCCATCACAATGACCTGAACATGAAGCTATTCATGCGCATTGCGCCTGAGCTCTATCTTAAGGAGCTTGTTGTTGGTGGACTTGACCGTGTTTATGAGATTGGAAAGCAGTTCAGAAATGAGGGCATTGATTTGACGCATAATCCTGAGTTCACCACCTGTGAATTCTATATGGCTTTTGCTGACTACAATGACTTGATGGAACTCACTGAGATAATGTTGAGTGGTAAGGGTCATTTGGATCACGTTGCAAACAACTGCTTCATTCCACTTGGGTAGCGAAGTTATTTTTATCCTCCAAAATACTTGGATTTTTCCTGACACAGTAATGTGTAACAGGGATGGTAAGGGAACTTACAGGTGGATATAAAATTAAATATCATGCAAATGGGCTGGATGAGGATCCAATTGAGATTGACTTCACTCCACCTTTCAGGTTTGTCATCTATATAGTATCTCTCATAAATTGTATAACATTAACATGAATATGAAAATCTATGAAATTGGTTGTTTTAACTCTGGCAGAAGGATTGACATGATAGAAGAATTAGAGAAGATGGCAAACCTCAATATTCCCAAGGACTTTTCCAGTGATGAGGCCAACAAATATTTGAAAGACATATGCATGAAGTATGAGATCAAATGTGCCCCTCCTGAAACAACAGCGCGTTTGTTGGACAAAGTCAGTTCTCTGCTTAGTCCTTTTAAATTTTTTTTATTACTTTATTGAACATAAATTAGGTAGTTTCTGGCATTGTGATCCTGTGTTATGTACTAAGTAGATACAATATCTGTGATGAAGGTTCTGAGCTTTATGCTTAAGGAGGTGAATGAGAGGCTAGGTATGAGCAAGGGCTTAAGTTTTTTATTTGTGAGAAGGGGGGAAAAGGAGGGGGGGGGGGGGTTGTGTGGAGGAAAAGCAATGGATTGGATAGCTCTTGCTGGAATACTGGTTTTTCCTTAGATGGCTTTCTGCTATTTGGAGTAATGGTTCAATAAGATTGCTTACGCTGATAAGCTGTAGCAGTTGGATAAAGTAGAAATTATAGCATTTGTCTGTGGGAGAGATAATTGGAGGTTGGGAACAGTGAAAAGTGGTTGATTGGAAATGCCATTAAAAGAACAATATGATGGGGTCCCCAATATTTTACAATAATTAAGTAATTCTGCATTAGAAAAAGTGTGTAATTTCCTTTGTTCTGACAATGATGTTTTCTGACTTGATCCGATTTTGTTTCTTAAGGTAGACTATTCTTGCTTGCATGCTCAGACAATTTATGAGAATTGGTTATATATATTTTTTCTGTTACTGCAGCTTGTTGGACACTTCTTGGAAGAGACTTGTACAAATCCTGCTTTCATAATTAACCACCCTGAGATAATGAGTCCTTTGGCTAAGTGGCATAGAACGAAGAAAGGCCTTACTGAGCGTTTTGAGTTATTTATTAACAAGCATGAAGTATGGTTTTCAGGATATCTTGTTTTCTTTTCTTTCTATGTTTCATTTAATTTTCAGCTTTATAATTCATGATTCTGACTTAATTTTTCTGTAATCACTCAGCTCTGCAATGCATACACTGAATTGAATGATCCTGTGGTACAACGCCAGCGATTTGCTGAGCAGCTCAAGGTTCACGCCTCTGTTTTTTAAGTGGGCAATGGATTTATCCTTAAATAAATTCCTCTGGAACTTTTCTGAATGTTATTTGGTCTGCACGCAGGATCGGCAATCTGGTGATGATGAAGCAATGGCTTTGGATGAAACCTTCTGTACGGCTCTTGAGTATGGGTTGCCTCCAACAGGGGGTTGGGGATTGGGTATTGATCGGCTAACAATGTTGTTAACTGATTCACAGAACATTAAGGTTCTCTTCTCTCTCTCTCTCTCTCTCGGGTCTCTGCCTGTTTGCATTTGTCTCATTTATACATGTATGTGTACACTCTATGTTCTCAATGGGCTCTCAACATATGCTATTTTGGTAACAGGAGGTTCTTCTCTTCCCAGCCATGAAACCTCAAGATGAGCCATCTGCTAAAGGTACTCATTTTCAGTTTGGCCCATGTCATGCTTTTGTTTTAGTTGATGCTAGTCTTTTCTGTCTCTTTCGTATTCAGTTACAGGTTTCATTCCTGTATATTGTGCTGATGGCATTTTTGTGTTCTGTCTAAGGAGTATGCAGTTATATCTATATTTATTAAAGTCACACCAAACTAATTGTCGAACTTTCAAACCATTTATGTAGGATTTTGGTTGGTATGAAAGAAACACTGGATTTGCAAAATAAATTTTTATTTTTATTTTCTAAACTTCGTTTTTAATTATAGGTTGTTTCAAATAATCATGCTTTCTTACAATATTTAATTATAATGAAATACTTTTTAAGTCTTTTACTTTGAAACTTTGATAGATTAACTAAGGTATGAATTCAAGGCTCTATTTTTTGTCATCGTCAATAGAAATTCATGAATTCTATGTATTCTATGAAATTATACTTTTATTAATTTCAATGTTTAGTATGCTCATAGCTTACATATTTATTTAATTTAGTACTGGCTAATCAGATTTTTTTTTAATTTATTTTATTTTCAGTATGTTTTTCAATTTAAAAAATATATGTAATTAAACACTGACTATTGTTTTTCACCCAATGATTCGATTGTTGAACCAAGTAACCATTATATCAATTCATTGGTGGTTTGATGTTTGGTGCAGTTCACTTTTTGTTCCTGTTTTGATAACTATGGTTATGTTGTCCATGTCCCAGAGAATTGTATATTTTGACTGACTTAGTTGGTCCCATGGTATTCCTTTAGGCAATGCAGGAGCTTAGGAAATTTTCAAAATTCTGGAACCCAGAGCCCGCAACCCAGAAAGTTGGCATGAACCCAATGCAGGAGCTTAGGAAATTCCTTTTTATGGGTTGAAATACCATCCATCCTTGTTAATTTACGAATTATGTCATTCTTCATATATCTATTTATTTTTAGTTTTTGGCAAATTCAAAATGTTTTGTGAAATTAAATGAAGAATCAAGTTATTAGAACTGTTGTAATCTCTCTCTCATATATTTATGCATATTTTGGAATTTGGAGAGATTCTTGAAACTCCTATTATATTTTTTGGATGTGAATTTTGAAAATCTAACCGTTTGTTATTATATCCTTCACGTTTGCAAAATTTTAAGAAGATTTAAGATCAATAATTATGCCATTAATAATATTTTTAAATTTCAAGTTTTTTGGTAAAAAATTATGTATAAAAAAAATAAGTTTATTGGTTGAATAGTAAATAGTATTTGATATGAACCAAATTTGACATGCACGTTAGGAGTATAAAAAACATACAATTTAACAGTTAAGGAGAGTTTGAAGGTTTCCTTTCAAATAAAATTAGAGAGAAATTTTGTTCGCATAATTGGTCAAGAATTATGCTTTAATTCCAGAAATGCATTTAAATAATATGAACGTTAGTTAGTTATCAATGATTGAAATGATAGCCAAAAGTTGGAGTGTAACTTGCCTATTGTTGACTCCGAAAGTCTCTCTCTTTAATAACGTCTCAATTGATCCCAATTTTTGAGCCTGCATTTGATTCGTAAACATATTTTTGACACTAAAACTCTGGCTCTATGAAGTGCAGATGAGTATATTGCGGTCCACACCATAAATATATATCATAAAATTCTATTGCAAATTTGTGTGCATATCATGGTATATGAGCCGGAATTTGGTAAAAATGAGGTGTAAAACCTATGTTTTACACTATTTAATAAAAGATTGCTATATCAGTTTTTTATTTGAAACAAAATGCATTCTATCACAAATAATAATATCTCAATAAGTGAATAAACTCATAGTTAAGTTTGATTTTCAAATGGGTATTAGAATTGATTGAGTGTAGTTGTTCTTATTTTTTAGTATGTAATATGGATAATGTGGCATATTGAGTTTAGAGGGGTAAAACTTAAGTTTTACACCACATTTTTATAAAATTTAATCTTATAGTGTATGTGTGTGTATAGAAAAAGTATTGGTGGGTCAAGATTATTTTATACATTAGGTAACTTTTTGTGATGTTACATAAATTCATAACACTTCCAATTTCATGTTAATAGGATTCTATTTATTATTTTATTGGAAAACTCATGTTTTGGGCATAATTTTAAAGTTTAAAATATTCCAAATTTTATTTTTTTTAGGACAGGTAATAGAAGTTTTATTGATTAGAAAAGTTCAATATGTTTACAATAGTGTAAGAACACAATGCAATTCAATGGTAATTTGTTAAAATATTTGTTCAATAAAAAAATTTATGGGATGGTTCAACATTTCAAAGAGTTACATAACGTTTAGCTTTAACATGATCTTATTAAAATATTACTATAAATATTGTAAACCACAGCTTTTTTATAAAGGTAAAACGTAGGTAAAGTTCATTAGGTAGGTAAGTATAGATACAGTTTATTAGTTAGGTAAACCTAGGTATGGTTGATTAGGTATTGTACCATTAGTTCTGATTTAAATTATTTCAAGTGATTGCATTGACGCAAAGAGCCTAGTAAGGCAACTGTCACTTCATAGTGTTTTAATAGAGATATTTAGGGTTTAAATCCTCCCACACTAACTATTAAATTATAAATAAATAAATAAAAAAGTGATTGAATTGACCAATGCACAAGATAAAATATAATTTAATTTTTTTGGAAAAGATAACATTGTTTTTACTAGTCATTGCAATCATGTGGTTGAATTTAATTAGGAACTGTAAGGACACAAAGTTGGTTTTGGGCCCAGACGCGTGACCGGGTCGGCCCAAGTGGCCTTTACAATAGAATTTGTAGAGAATGAGCTTAAAGCCTAGACTTCTTGGTGCTTTAGAAGGCTATGGGGTGAGGTCCAAGTCCGCTTCTTGCATGCAGCTAGCTGAGGGAGTGGTCTATTTCCCTCGTCGGACGTGAGCCGAGGAGCTTCCGTGTTGGCTGACGTTCTGTTCTTTAGGAGAGAGAGAGAGAGAGAGAGAGTGTGCCTTACTCTTTTCTTAGAGAAAATACAGATCTCCTTCCTAGGGTCCATCCATCTCTATTTATACTTCCCATCCCTGGTTCCCATCTGTTTTTTCACTCAAAACGCTCCCCAAGGCTCAGAAAGCTGCCCACCGTCCCCTCAGGAGTCATTTCCCCATCAATGCGGCCAGGCGGGTAGGTGGAAGGCATTAAATGTGGTGGCAGCAGTTTTGTGTAGTGCACGCACCTCTTGTCCCCCTCCTCGGCGTCCCGTTGGTGCGTGGGACGACTCGCTGAGCTTTTGGAGTTTTTTCCTGGACAACGTGCTACGCTCCTCGGACTAGGGTCCCTTAGTCCGAGGAGACATTCTCCTCGGATCAACACAAATTCGGTCGGCAGCCTGGTCGGCGGGCATTTCGGTCCCCGTTTTAGGAGGCCCTATCCGCGACTCATTGCCTCTTCGGCGGAGTCCCCGTTCTAGGACCAGGCCCTAGGCCCATGCGGTGTTCCGACGCTTTTACCCCCCACAGGAACCCTATGTATAATATTTGAGAATTTGTTCTTAAGTTTTGCCCTCTCTAAAATAATATGAAAACCATATTTATTTTTACTACTAACTACTGCGGTTTTAAGATTATCATACTAGTCCTAATATATTATCTATTGAATTAACTGTAATACATAATTCAATATAGCATTGATTTACTAGTTTAGGGCTTTTCCACTGTATACATAGGCCATTTGAATAGACCATGTTAATTAATTCTTTTTGACTTCTTATTCTTTGTAAATCATTTTTTTTCTTCTTTTTATTTTAATATGGTATTACAGTCATAATCTTTGTTCCTTATCAACCTTCATCGTTGCTTTTGCTATCAACATTAGAGATCACACTAAAGATATAGATCTTTAGGGATCCCATCTATACCTAAGCTTCTCAAATTTGCATTCATGTCCTTAAATAATTGTCATTTTGGTGTGTCACACACTATCAAGCGCTGAGTCTCAATCATGCATTTCATGTGGTGCGTGCACTGCACGCCCTCCATGTGTCTCACACTCTCACATGAGCTTAGAGTCCTCACATGCAAATTTTGTTATGACGACATGCTTGACCTACTATCCGACTTCCATAGGTCATTGCTCCACACAAAACACTTCTTGGCGATATGCCTACCTGTGCTCTTGCTCCAAATATTTTTATGTTATTGTGTCCAATAATGTAAGTATCATAACTATTTACACAATTTTTGTCCAAAAACAATTCGCAATGTGGCAAGTTGTGAGTGATAGAGGTGCGGACTCACACTGATCCACCACTAACAACTTGTTACATGGCGAATTGTGTTAAAAGTTGCGTAAATAGTTGTGGTCCTAACATTTTTTTATTGTGTCGTGTTTCTATTCCGTCATCTTCTTGATGTTTTTCTCTGTTCAAGTAGTAGACTAAATGCTCCTTAACGTCAAGACTATTCTTACACGTCCCTAGTGAGATATGAGTCTTTCGCATTTTCTCTGTTTTATTTTATTTTTTCTTTCTAATTTAACATGGTATATTATAATATCTTCAACTTTTATTCTTGCTTCCATAGGTAAAATTGGAGCCCACACTTGAGACCCAGATTCATTCCATCTATTCCTAGATTTTTTGTTTTGAAGTCACATATGCCCTCAAGTATCGTCTGAGTCTTGATCATGCTCTTCCTTGCATGCGTTGTAACTTGCTATGAAGACACCCTCCATGTGTCTCACATAGTCTTAAAGCTCTGAAGCGCCAGTTTTATTCTTTTCTTATTCTACACACCTAACCTGCTATCTGACTTCTATAGGTCATTGCTTCACACAGTAAACGGGTGGAGATGTGCCTGCTTCTGCTCTTATGCTAAAGAACTTCTTTGTTCTTGCCCTTGTGTCGAGTCCCTGTATTTAAGCCTCTTCTTGGTATTTTTCTCTGCCAAAAAGTAGGATAGTAATGCTCTTTAAGATCATACTTGAATGACCTCAGGTGCATCACATGCTTCATGATCAATTTCCTCTTCGACAGTGATCTTATTTCAAGCATTTCTTGGTGGTTTTTGATGGGCATTATAGATTTTCCTTGGATTAAAGACCTTGCCTCCAAACTCAAGCTTTTGTCAAGCCTTCGCATTGAGTTTGAGAAGATGTTAGAATATATTAGGATATTATACATCAAGATATTACCATATTTATTGTAGAACATAGCTTTTTAGTACATGAAAGGCTACCGTTGTTCATTCTTTTATGTACCATAATATGGTTCATTATACTACTTTTGTCCCAAAATGTTGGTCATGTTTAGAAAATTCAACTTTCTAAGGGAATATCTTTTAATGTATTGTATCTTAGTTAAAAAAAGTATAATTTTTCCAAAACTACTTACTTTTAAAATAGAATAAAGGGTAAGATAGGAATTTTATTTATTAATTTTGAAAATATGACTTAATTTTGGGAAATCCTAAAATGGAATAGCGAACCAACAATTTGGGATTGTGGGAGTGACATACAATTCAATATTGCAAAGATATAGCCCTTCAAAACTTTCTATTGTTAATATAAATCATGAGACCAAACCATTTTAATTCACTTCGTTTTTTTTTTTTTTTTTTTCTCAAAAAATAAAAAATCTCTTTGCTTTCGCTTTCTCTTTCTACATCATTTTAATATATTTTAACCAATATTAAACTTAATTCAACTTTCCTGTATTTGGAATATTGACTAAAAAAAATGAGTGACAGCCTGATTAGCTTAACAGGGTTGTGTCATGCACTTTGAACTCAAGACCACGGCACATTATTTTAGGATTGGAAATGCATGATTCTTATCTTAAGTAGGGGGAGTTGTTACTTGTTAGGGACATATCCTCAATAAACTAGCAAGATAGTCCAAAATGATTAGATATGTAGTTTTTTACAAGCTTAGGAAGGTGCTCACTTCCTAACCTTATTTTGACATCTGTTAGGCCTCTACTTTCTAAAATACATAATGATTTTATTTCTTTTGTAAAAAAATTAATATATTTTTGTCTCATCTTCCAGTGTCATCGATTTGGATGTCTCTGTTTGGTACCTTTGAGTCTTTGACTAGCTAAATGATATCACTTCTCCATGAATAATATAATGAAGCTCACACCAATGACCTCTTTTTCAAACTAAAAGATGGTGATATCTTGTTGGTAACCATCAATTTCAAGACAATTTATGTTGTTAGAAAGGGCACCAACATTATGTATTAGTTTAAAGGATTTCGATAGTCAGTGATCCCACCGGAAGAAATCAGAGTCTGTATTGTCAACATTATTGTAGGATAATGAATCTTAATTATGATGTCAATGATCTTACTGATTATTATATCCTTGGAAATAAAATCTTAAAAACTCCAAAGCTACTGGTTGGCTTTCAACTGTATAAAATTCATTCATGGGCTCTTTTTGAGTGAGAGGGAGATAGTTGGAGAGAGATGCAGAAAGTGGATTCTCCTGTAAGCGGCATATGCCTCTTGATTCCCATTTTCCACAAAATTATGAAGGCCATATCTAAGGCAAAAGACCCAATTAAACATATAGCTAAGGAAACCTCTGCATTGTGGTAAAAGACCACATGATTTCAAATCTGTCATATCTGATCATATTTCGCAAAGAAGCCAAGCATGCATATTTTCAAAAATCTCTATGATGAGGGAAGACTTATACACCATACCATCAAAAAAGTATTGGTAGACATAAAAGAGTGGGTACAACTACAATCACTTTTTGCAATCCTCCAAAGAGCTTTTGGTCTCTTCATTGACATAAATTCCCTCTTAGTCTTTCTCTTTCATTCCTTGTAGTCATCTTGGGGTTTATCACTTTACATTTAATAATAGACCTAAAAGTCTTTTTCCTTAGTCACAATAAAGAGGTTAGACAGTGGAACATAATCAACATATAATGCGTGATTGAATTTGCAAGTGCAGGTGCCCTCAATTGTTGAAAGTTGAGTGGAAATTATGATGGTCCAACATGAGACAGGATTAGGCAACATACCACTTGGCATTTGCATAGTCTTGCACTGACTGAGTTCATGTGCTCAACCTTACACTTATAAGTGTATGAGGATGATCTCACCATAATTTGGTGCACTCTCATATAATTTATTCCATCTTTTCTCATATAATTTATTCCATCTTTTAAAGGATGATGAGTTTCATGAGTAATATGGTTGTGTTGTTTGGTGCTATGTTGTAACACTTCAATAGAGACATTCTATTCCCTCCATACATGATCACCATCCTAATAGGACTACCATCATTTGCCTATAGGTGAATGTGAGGAAAACACTATACGATCCTCCTTCCCCTACTCACTCCAATAATGTCCTTGGTGTGATTTATGAGACAACCAAGCAAGTCCTAGGTTTGTTCAACACGGGGGTTAGTTCAAGGTATTTAGGGCCTAAAGCAACAGCTTTATATTGAGACTTTTCTACTATTTAAATATTATTAAATTTCTATATCATATATTTTTAACATTACCTACTAAAAAAATGAAATTAATAATTAACAATGTGAAATGAGATATATATGAAATTGTGAAAATAACACAATTCATTGAATCATCGACAAATTTTTTTTATCATATAGTAATTGATTTTGCGAAGAGCATTTTTCCTGGTTTTGAATCTCCCTCCTTAGTCCTCACTTCTAATACATATAGAACAAAAAATATTTTAATTGAAAAAAAATATAAAATTTCTGAATTTCATATCAATGGGCTGGTATTTAGTGAACAGTAGCAGTGTTGAGGGGCAATAGACCATGTCTCCGTGAAACTTGATAAATTTTTTTTAATATATTAAATGAATCTGACAAATGTTTAAGGTGCCTTTGTAAAAAGTCTTATAGCTCAATTGGTAACCCCTATGCTTCCAACGGAGATGTCCAAGTTCAAATCCCCCACCTCCGTTATAACCATCAAATTATAAAAAAGGAAAGAAAAAAGAATACATGGTTTCAAGCTCAAAGAGGGAATGTCTTTGCTTAGTCAATAATACCCGAGGGAAGAAACTTTCATGCTCATCTGTCATCTCAATGTGACCAAGTGTATCATCACAGACGATGACAGTATCATAGTAGGGTTTGACTATGATAACTTAAGTGGAGAACTCATTTTTGCAACATCATAGTTCCACATAGCAGGGTTTGACAGATGCTACAATAACTTAAGTCCCTTTAAAGCCAAAAGAAGGGAAGCTAGACTAGTCTACAATTCTTACCACAGCAATAACCCTAAATAAAACCAAACATTCTATAGATATCCAAAAACAAAAATTTTCCCTAAACTCATTGTATAATTCGACCAAAGAAATACACTTCAGCTCAATGATAAAGGGTGGGATGGCATTTGGGTGGATTCTATGTGGAATCATATAAAGACATGTATTTATTTTAATTAACCAGCAAATGTTTACACTCATAAATGTAGATTAGCTGAAAAATAACTAAAAGACTGACAAAATTTCAAACTGATATTATAAATCCACCATGACCAAAATCAACAATTTCAAGAGAATTTTTGACAAACTACAATCAACATTCCTTTTTGGCAAGTCTAGGCATTTGATATAAACTCCCAACTTTGAAACTTTCGACAATATCAAGCAAAGTAATAAAATACATGAATATGTAAACAAACAATAAGTCCTAATACATGTAAATGAAAAAGATTCAGAATGAGATCCAGTACTTTAGGAGCTAACTGTTAAAAAAAAAAAAAAAAAAAAAAGATTCTAAGGCTCTACTGTAGTCACCTGTTGCCACTCCCCATCTACAGCTTCCTTCCACAATGTCACACTGTTGTTTCCGTCAGCCACAGCCAATATGTTTCCTGTTAGCGACCAGGAGACCCTCCAAACAGGAGTCTTGAAATCATTCAGAACCTTGCCTTCCCATTGATCCCCCTCCTTGGCCACAGTCCATATGATGACTTTGCCATCCTGTGAGGCACTTGCAATTGTAGATTTCGGAAGTCCCAAGTTTGGTGCCCAGGCAACATCACGAACCCAATCTGCATGCATCTGAAGAGCTGGAAAGCAATCCATCTTCCATGTCCCATTATAGAGCTTCCACACCTTCACAGTATTATCACAACCACCAGAGCAGAGCTTCTGAACAGGATCAAGCAAGCCAGAACCAACAAGAGCCCCAGGAGCTGTTGAGGGAGCCCATGAAACAGATGTGACACCAACTGGGTGAGCCTGGTCGATCCTTGAGGTGTCCCAACCCCCATCCGGTCTTGCAGTTAAAACTGAGATATTCCCATCAGAGGAACCACATGCCAAACAAAGACCCAGTTCATGAGGAGCCCAAGCAACAGAATTGACAGATGACTTGTGGTCATTGAAGACATGGGCTTGGGTCCACTCATTCGGATTGCCCTCCTTCCATATTATCACTTGCCCATCATAAGAACAAGAAGCAAGTAAAGACCCGAATTTTGGGTGAGCCCATGCCACCTGCCAAACAGGTCCTTGGTGACCAGTTAACGTTGCGAGCTGCTGGGAGGCTGTACTGCTCACCCCAGTTATCTTAATGGAGTGGTCTGATGAGGCCGTGGCAACACGCTTACCATAGTAATCCATGGCCACATCATGGACCACGTCTTGGTGACCAGTTTCAATCTTTTGCGAAGGCATTTTCTACCGTTAACACTGCTCAGAACAAAAGAAGTAGAGCTAAATTATAACTGATTCATCCTCCAATTGATTTTGCACATAATTTCAAATCCTTCAAAAAGTGAAATCATCTAAAATTTTAAACATAGACCCACTATTTGATTCCCAAGAAAGTGCAAGAACATGAAAAACAAACTAAAATAATGAAAACCTCGAAATTCTACGTTTTCCGCAAATCTTTAAAAATCTGGCAATTGAATAAATTTCATGAACTACCCATTATATCTAAGCTAACAAATCATAGAAATCTGATCTCAGTCTCATATAACAAGTTGCATTATTGAGTTATGAAAGCAGTTATGAAATCACTACTATAAGGGAATAAGATCAAATCCCATATAGCAAGTAGCATCATTTGCAAATATGACTGACTAATCTACCAAGTAGCTACACAAATTCATCAAATTAAGCATACCCCAAGTGCTACAAATTCACAGACAATGAAATAAAATTCATCAAATCTTGAACAAACCCCACAAAAACTCTAAATCCCATTTCTCATTTTTTTCTACAACTTTCCTCATAAACCACACCTCTAATCTAATCTAATCTAATCTTGAACAAAGAAAGTTACAAACCCAACAAAATAAAATCGTCAACACACCAACAACAAAAGGAGGAAAACGTTAATAAATCAAAACTCACCGACACAGATTCCGAGCACAGCGGAGCGGCGGCGGCGGCGCAGCGTTGTCTCTTGCTCTTTCAGATTCTCTCAGTCTCTCCGATTCGGATTTGTTTCGTTTTTATTTTTTATTGGATTTGTTTTTTTTTTTTTTTTTATTATTATTATTTTTCTTTTTGGATTGGATTTTAATGAGGTTTTGGGCTGGGCTCATTACAACAATCAGCAGAGCGGGCCTCTTTTTTTTTTATTTTTTATTTTTTATATTTTTATTTTTTAATTATAATTTATTAATTAATTTATTTTTTAATTATAATTTTGGGCTCCAATTGGAGAGATATTATTAGGACTAATAATAATAATAAGAAGAAGTAGTGTTTTAGCTAATAGGTGCTACAGATTTTACTAAGTATCCATTTGAAAATGGATGAAAACCAACGTGTTTGCGTTTTGGGTTTTTTTTTTTTTTTTTTAATTTTATTTTTAGAAGCACATTTCATGAGTTTCAGTAGGTCCTGTGCACTATTTACGAGACTCAAAAACTTCTTTTTTTAACAAAATTTTTATTAAAAATAGGTCTCATGACACTATTTACGTATTTAAAAATTATTTTACTATAGTGTTTTCAGTTTTCAGTAAAATAAGCGGTATCTAAACACATCATAAATTGATATTACAAACTGATGTGCCACAAATTAAAAAAGATGCAATTCAAAATTTAATTATGAGGTAATTTAAACTTACTAATTACATTCATTGTCACATTATACAATGCTACACTAGGTGATAGTGTTTTATTGTGCTGGCAGTAGGATCAGCTGGCATCAGAGCAGGAGGATCAAGATTCTACATGTTTCGGAGCCAAAACAATTTTTTGTTCTTGATACATACAGTAGAATTTAAACTTATGACAATTATTCTATGATAATTGCTCTTAACGACAAAAAACTTTACTAGCGAAAAACTTGTGTGCAGTGTGCACTCAGGGCTCAAGATAATACTGTTCATTTACAACAAAAAGAAACTGAAGTGAAAATGTGCCTCTTGTAAATTTCAGGAAAGCTACGACATGGGCTCCTGGCCCATGAAAATTCAAGGAAGCTACAACTTGGGCTCATATTTTCATTATTATGTCATTTTGTATGGTTATATATATATATTTTTGGAAGGTTCAACTTACGACGTAATAACTCTTTATTATCAGTTCAAGATATCAATCAGTTTTAATATAGGCAAAAATTGAATTCTAGATCTCTTATTGAACTATCAAATCTTTTACTAGTTAAATTAACTGAAACTCACTAATAGAACTCACTTGTATAGTTATATCAGAAGTTAGAACAGACGGTGATATTCACCAAACTATCGTTACAAATTGTGCCATCATTGCATTCCATTACAAAGTTCTAGTAGTTAATATTATACAATCAATATCGCATGTTGTGTCGTGTACTGTTGAACCTGATTAGCATTTTTTTAATAACCTGGAGTTGAAAATGGTCCGTATCTTCATGCGTGAGGCACGGAAAAATAATGGTTTTTCATATATATACACATATAAAACCTATTCATTGTTAGAACTTAAGAAGATTCACATTGGAAGCATGTGTATTTGACTTCAAAATAATCAGTGGTGCTGGTCCGCAATGATGTTCATTATTCGTCAATTGTGTTATTTGGTTAGCTCAACTTATAAAATAATTTGTTATCAAATAAGAATTTGAAATCGAATCTTGTCAACATAAAAATTAAAAAAAGTCATTCATGAGGTAAGAGCAATTATAGTGCTGTAAATACTATAAACTCAAATCCCATCATATTTATTTATTTTTAAATGATCATAGAACGTTTAGGTTGCGTTTAAGATTATAATTTAAAGTTAGCTTATTTTATTATTTAGGTTATTTTTGCCACTATTCATCGATCTCACTGCACTTTTTGGAATTATTCATGAGTCTCACTTTACTATTTTAGTTGGTTTTTATTTTTATTTATAGTACTTTCAGCAAAAAGTTTTTAGTTTTGGCTAAATACGTTGTTTTTGATCAAATTTAGGCGTTCGTTTGGAACAGCTTATTTAGCTAAAACTGAAATTTTTTTGCTAAAAGTGTAAAAAAAATATTAAAAAATAAGCTGAATAGTATAGTAGGACCTATGAATAATATCAAAAGGTGCAGTGAGACTCATGAATAGTAACAAAAATAAGCTGAAAGTGGAGATAAGCTGAAAAATTTAGCTCATCCAAACTCACAGCCGGAATACTCATTTTTTTTTTCTTTCTTTTTTTTAGATTGAGAAACACAGCCTGTGTATCTCTATTATGACTAATTTTTATAGTCTTAAGACAGAATAATTGCATAATATATTTCTGATTAGAACCTGCTGAACTGGTTCAGTGGTTCTCATATGTTGCACCCGTGTTAAACCTATATATAGACTTCTCCATCTTACTTCTCAATTCTCATGCTTCTTAAATTAATTCAACTGATTGCTTCTATTTGCATTTAGATTTGTTTACCTCATTTGGTAATGAAGAAAAGATATATAGCCTTATATTTACACAGCATCGTTTTGATAGCCCCCCACATTTTTTTTGAACAAGTTGGGATTCATTATTCTTATGCATATAGTCTATATATTACGAGTAATGTTAAGTTCACAATTTTTTCACAACAATTTTATGATAAAGTTTGGATGAAAAACTGTTGCTAGTTTTTATTTAAATCTACTACTAATATTACTGTTTTTTTTTTTAAAATTTTTTTATCATTACTAATTTGTCACATAAAATTTGGTTTGAAACTTTTGTGAAAATATTGTATTTATAACTTTATTCAGATATTATTTTCTTCTTACGTGGATAATGTATTTGTTTATGCTTCTGTCTTTTCTTGGGTTTTGACTTAAGTCGATTTCTAGCACACGGAGTATCATAACAATAGCACATGCCTCCGTTTTCGGCTCTAGCTACCATGCTGACCCAGACGCTTAGTGAAAACGACTCGCACCTGCAAATACAAAGTGGACCATAAAAATGGCATCTTAGGTCACATCATTGACTACTTATTTTCAGCTCAAGCAGTAAGGAGATAGAATGGATAAAACAGTCGTAAAATTGTTGTGAAAATTTTGGTGACAGTCGACTTTTTGGATAAAAGAAAAATGGAGCTTGCAGTGACCACACCTCCTGACTCCCTTTTATTTTCGCCAAAAAAGTTGATGGTCACAAAATTTTAGACAAAATTTTATGACGGTTAAGTGGGACGTTGTGATTTGTAAATGATAAAGTATTGTTAGTGATTGACCGATAAAATCAGTAAAAATGTGCTAATTTAACTGCTTGTGAAAATTGTTGCTCAAGGACTAACACAAAACACACACTTTGTATAATATATAATCTAATTCACTATACTCTAACCAAATTAATGTCCAAAGTATAATATGTAAATGTCAGGAAATACTACTTAATTTGGGTTGTCATTATCTGATAATGCCAAGTAGATACACATAATACATATTTGTTGTCATTTGACTATAATTATATATAAAAACATAATTAATAATCAGATTTTATAAAATAAGGCGTGCTGTAGTGCTTCAATCAACATGCTTTGTTGTGTTCATTTTTCTTAATTTTTTTTCACCCAACAATCTGTGATGTCTTGTTTATTAGTAAAAAATGGCTATGAGAAGACTGGCTATATCAAATTGATAATTTAAAAATGAAACTCCATCTTACCAATACCAATTTTGTCAAGTAATTAAAGTCATTATCTCATATCTTGTATATGTCTTGGTCCTAAAGAAGAATCATGGCCAAACTTTTTTAATTATTTGAAAAATTAATAATCTTTTTTAATTATGTGAAAAATTATCTCCATCCCAAACTCCCCTCCACCCCCCTTTTTTTTTCCATTAAAAAAAGATATCTAGCTATTTGGTGTCCTTTAATGAATGTTGTTTCTTCAACTAGAATAAGGGTAATGAAAATTTTGGATTTACTCTCTAGCAAAATACATCTTAATATTGAAGGTTTGTAATTGCAAATGAAAAAGAAATCCAACTATTGAAAAAGAGAAAAAACACTTTGCTCTGAATAAATTTTTAGGAAGTGAACAGCTTTCATCTAAAACAAAGCCGAAAACCTGAGGGATAATACTCTCAATAAAAGAACATTGCCCAAGCTATATTGAAGGAATTTAAAGTTTTAGAACCAATGTAGTGGGTGCCTATAGGTCGTTTGGTAAGGTTGTAAAGAGAATTTAGGCTACAAATTAAAGGCTTGTAAGTTTTGACTAATTTTTTTTGGTAAGAAGTTTTGACTATCATAACCGTGAGTGGAAGTTCTGAGAATATGTTTTTGGGCATTGGGCTTGATCCAAGGGAATTTAGTTTGTCCGAGCAGAATATATTACTTAGAAGGATAGTCCACATAAAAGCCCATGAGCAAGTCATTGTGTAGGAGCCCATAAGAATGGTCCGAGGAGAGGCACGTCCTCGGCTGGAGGAATTGAAGACTGTGTGTTATGTCGGGACGCGTCAGGGGGGATTTTGGAGAGTGCATCTGTATTCAGGAAGTGTACAGAGGAGGAGAACGAATGAAAATATCTTGGAAAAAGCTGCTACCACTACATTAAAGACTATGCACCTACCCCTCTAGCCGCATTAATGGGAAAAAGACCTCTGAACAGTGAAAATCAGCCTTCCAGCTACTATTTGAAGATTTTAAGAAGGTGGTGGATGGGACAAGTATCTAAATTGGTGATTTGAGCCATACAATCAAGAGGGAGGATGATATAAAAGGGGGAGAAAGACATTAGAAAAGGAGGAAGAGGAAAAAGGAAAGAACAGAACGAGAAGAACACTGTACACATGATTGTCTATTGTAATTTATTTTAGAACAGAAAAGTGCAATTCAAATCGTTCTCGGCATACTTCTGAGAACATTTCCTTTGTGGTTATGCTTGTTGTATGCGAGTTGTGGATCTAGATTATCTTCTATGTTATTCGAAAGTCCATAAAACCTAGGTTTCGAGCCCATACTCTAAAAATTCATTGTTTAGGGCTTTTTGGGCCTGTCCCCTTCATAGTATTGGGTTCGGGTGTAAATTGTGACCTTACAATAACTTATAGGAATGGTCTCTTTGCCAAACAACTAATATTCTTCCAACATCACAACATGTTTTCCCATGCAGATGAGAGTCGACGGACAAGGACACCTAATATTGTGACTTTTTCAACTAGTGGCGGTTTCAAGAATTCTTTTTTGAGTGATCATTAAGAAACCTAAATTTTTCAAGATTTAATATAAAAAAAAATTTATATATTGACCAAAAAAAAAAAAAAAACACTCATATACACGAAGCTTTACACTTTCCTTACATATTTTTAAATTAGTGCATATATGATAATCTCATTATTAATGTAGCAAGCTATATTGAACTCTTTCAAATTTTAGTTCAATAAAAATTTTTGTGGGCTTTTTCTTTTTGTTTGAAATGGCATAATATATTGCTAAATGGACCAAAGTCTAATTTTATTGTGCCTAAAAAAAATGTAGGGTGGACGTCACAATTTTTTTTAAAGGTAGACTAATCATAAAATTTTGAAAATTTATATATAATTTATATTTATTTTTCAGGTCAAGGTGGTCCTATGACCAGTCCTTTGGATAGCTCGCCCAACTGGTGCCCTAAGCCCTTTGACATGTATTGTAGGTGGTTCTCATCGTGGATTGTCTGATATCTCTATTCACTCACCCTAGTTTTAGAAGGTTGTACTTCCACGAAAGTGTACTCATGGGAACCTTGGTTTTCAGGCACAAGATTTCTACCCTCCAACCTAAATTCCCATGTTAAGGGCACAAATCCTGAGAATCTCCATGTCTTCAAACTTCAAGCTTTCCATCACACCCACTAAGGAAAATGGTGAAGAATCATGGAAGGTGATTAGCTCGTGACCCAAATATAAACAACAGGCCCTTTCCATTATGAGGCATGAGTTAAAATACCTAATAGCTCCACTGTCATTTGAGTTCATTTTGAGTTTTTTGCAAGTTCTTACGTAATAAAGAAGTTTAGGCCAGTACCACACTGGTGCCTTCAGACAATACATTTCCTCCTTCCAAAACCATTTTTTGGACAATTGACTCCTTAATTTTTCTTGCATCATCAATAATTATTTCTTCTATAATGAATTTCCTGGAGGTTGTATTAATTTCAAAGGGTTTTGTCAACGACATATAGTCCTAGTGTGCTTTTGACTACTTTAATCAATTGTCTATATTATTTTTGGATTGTGGTGATATTACTCAATTAATTCATTACTTAAAAAAATTTGGGAACTAAATGAGAGTTTCACATTTTTAACTCTCTTATTAGATTACAATTATTATTATTATTATTATTATTATTATTATTATTATTATTATTATTATTTTGGGGGAAGAAGATTACAAATATTATTGAACTGTGATTATTGCACATTTGCCGTGAGGCTCTCCCAACAAAGGTGAATCTTGCTCGAAGGAAAGTGGTGCAGGATAACACCTGTGAGGCGTGTGGTTTGATGGCTGAATCTACGGGGCATGTGCTATGGGACTGTGTTAAGGCAAAGGAGGTGTGGTCTTGCTCGAAATTGGTGGGTCTGTCTGATCAGTCCGAATGTTTTTCCTTCATGGATTTGATGTGGAAGATGATAATAACTGATTGGGTTGAGGAGGAGAAGGTGGCTCGGATGGTTACCATAGCTTGGGCCTTATGGTTTAATCAAAATGAAGTCAGACATGGGGGCTTAAGGAAGGATGGTAAGGACATGGTGAGGTGGGTGATTCACTATATGGAGGAGTACTGGTCAGCGGTTGAATGGGAGCGGCTTGCACAGGTGGAGGTTGAGAGGGCTGGGTCTTGGTTACCTCCTTGGGCTAATTGGTTTAAGATCAATGTTGATGGGGCTGTGTTTGCATCTCAGAAGGCAGTGGGGTTGGGTGTTATAATTAGGGACGATAAAGGTAGAGTGGAGGTAGCGATGAGCAAGAAGGTGTGGGCCCCCTTGGGGGCGTTGGAGGCTGAGGTTAAAGCTTTTGAAGCTGGTTTGCTTTTTGCTAGAGACGTTGGTAGTCAAGATGTTGTGTTAGAAGGCGACTCATTGATTGTTTATAACGCTCTTCGTAAAGCTTCCTTACCACCTTCATCAGTATCTTCGGTTGTGTCGGGGATGCTAGATTTGTGTAAGGAGTTTAGGAAGATTGAATTTTCTCATGTCAAGAGAAATGGTAATAGACCAATCTATTTATTAGCAAAATATGCAGGAGGCATAGATGATTTTCTTGTATGGATGGAAGAAAATCCTTGCTTTATTGAGCAAGCTCTTTCATATGATGTTCTTTCTTGATTTTTCTGAATAAAGTTTGCAGTTTCCTATAAGAAAAAAAAAAAAAAAAAACTCATGAACCACTAAAAGCACACAAGATCAAGTACCAATTACGTAATTTGCGTCTGTAGTAACTCTTCCATTACATTGAGCCAAAAAATAAGATAAGATAAAATAAAATAACTCATTCATTACGTATACATTGCACAATTCCACAATAGCGTTTGCAGGTAACTTTTAACTATATTTCAACGTTAGTTCTTTCTTTGTTCTATACTATTTTTAACTATATTTCAACAATAGGCATATCCTTTTTTTTTTTTTTTTTAATCTTATTTTGTCACACATAAAATGTATGTGGACAAACACAAACACGTGCTCAATTACCATATATTACGTACATATATTAGACTATGCCGCAGGAGCGTCAGTGTTAGTAGTAATCTTCTTCTTAAAACAAAATAAAATTCTTTAAATAAATTTCTTTTCTATTTTCTGATAGTTGAATAAGAGATTTAAAATTTAATTTTTGTCTACACTAAAAGCCGATTTGTACTTTTGTCTGATAATGTCATAAATTGACGCTGCTTAAACAATGAAAAATTCTCATTTGAACTCACTATTAATATTATTTATTGTGAACAGTTTGTTATTTAAATCCTTTTGCAAAAAATATTATGATTTTAGCTTTATTTTATTTAATTTTCAATCATATTTAAGTCCCCAAAATATCTTTACGTACAGTGCTCGACGGCGCAGTCGTTACCGTATACGAACTGACTACTAAGCTGGTAGATAATTCTAATATACTTTTAATATTATCAAATTAGCAACTTGCAGATTAAATAGGAGTTTATTACCGACCAGGTGAATTTCTAGGAGGGTGTTATAGCTAGGGCTATGGCAGACTCTGCATCATATATAGTGCCCCTTTCTTCTTGGCTGCTAGCTAATATTCTTGTTTGACATTTCCTAACTAGAGCAGGCTTTTATTTTGTTAGCTGCCAAAGTTGAGGGGTAGAGCACTGTTTAAGGATCCGGATCAACTTTGTTAGGTTTTAGATTGTTGAGTTTGTTGGTCAAATTTCTGTCTCAAATTCAAATTGTTGTATGGAGGTTGTAATTTAATAAATTCTAGGTATGAATAGAATTGTATTAGGGTTAAGCTGAGAGTAGAAGATATTCAAAAGATGATGAATTAATTATTTTTTATTCATATAGTTTATGCTATAAAAATTTACAAATGAAACTTTTTTTTTGATAAACAATACTAACACATACATATATATAGGGGAAAGGGGGATGAGAATGAAACTTGTTTTATTGGAAAGTATACATTGGAGACTTCAAAATAGATACAAATTTGAAGCTATTATGGGGATTGGCCTACAATGGATAAGGAATGAAAATTGTCTAAAGACTATGGCAGAAAAAATCGAGTTTAGAGGAAAGCAGTAGATACCTACCTTTGGATCACATGGCTGTTAATTTATGGATCTTTTACTTTTAGGTTGGGTTTGGGTACTGCGTTTTGAGTCCACGTCTCCAAGCAAAACACGTTTTAGTTTTTTTTTTTTTTTTTTTAATAAACCAACTCCTATTGCACTGTTCATGCATGAATAGTGCATTTAGGCTTATGAATAATAACTTTTGTAAACAATAACTTTTTATTATTATTATTTTTATTGTTTTTAGTTTTTAGTTGTCAGTTTTCAGCAAAATAAGCTGTATTCAAACTCACCATTAGCCGATCAACCAATATGATTATCCTTAAAAAGAGTGATCATTGACTAATGTCATATCAATATTTATTTTGCCCTTCCAATTGATCATTACATTTATGATTTGTTTGGACCCAGTGGGAGAGAGGGGATTAGAATTTTTGGTAAACTAATTTAATCTAGTGATCAATATATAAAATCAATCATCGTTACACATGTACAATTTGAGTGGATAAAGTTGTTGTGTCAATATTACACTGAGAGCAAACTTTCTTGAGCTTGGACAATTTTAAATCTCTCACTAAAGTTTTCTCTTCGTGAGATATTTTTTGGAGTTTTTCTTAAGTTATGATAGTGGTCATTCTGAAGATACAAAGCTGACGAACTTAAGACTGACGACCCTGAGGCTGACGACCTCAAATCTAGGGAGACCTAAAGCTGACGCCCTCAAGGATACGGGGATCTGAGGCTGACGACCTCCTCCAACAAACCAACCTTAAATGCATAGCCAAGCTGACGGGAATAGGCTGACGAGGTTAGTCTGGGCTCCGTCCCTAACCTTACTTGACCAACACACATACACAAATGATTCTTGAACGACACGTCTAATTAAGGAAAATGACTCCTAGGAAGACAAGGATTTTGGGAGATGCGTGAGATTTCCCTCTTACTCTCCTAGAAGGAAAAGAACTTCTTGACCAAGGCATTAATCTCGGCCCAATATAACTATAAATACCCCATCACCCTCTCAAAACAAGGTATGCACAATTCGCTTTAGCTCTAACACTTTAGAGTCGAGAACAAGAGTTTTCTCTAACTTGAGTTGTTTTGAGTGGTGTTTATGGATTTCCAGTGCCCTTTTTAGGTCTTCATCCTTTGTGTTGTGCAGGTACGTCATCAGGAGCACGTGCAGACCGTGTAACTTACTGAAGATTTTGAGCATCATCAGTTGGTGCCGTCTGTGGGGAACGATCGAGTAGTGACGTCGCATTATCGCTTCCAGGACAAAAGGTTGCATGGTACTCACCCGCTCAATGGCTACCACCAACAATGTTCAGGTGGACGAACCGCGCGCTACCATCCTGGAAAGACAAGTCCAAACGCTCGCAGCAGCGGTCGAACGCCTGACCAAACAGAATCACGACTTAGAGGAACAGCTACGTCAGAAGAACGCACATCCCGGAATACAGGAGGAAAATCAGGAGGAAACAAGTGCTGAATAGTAGGGGATGTTCTATCTTTTTAGTCTCTTCTCTACCATCGGATTTTCTCTCTTCCGCTACTCTCATCCTTGACTTTATTCCGTTGTCAAACCCATCCTAAATCTGGATCCAAAGTCATCAAACCCAAATTGCAAAGAAGAAGAAGAACAAACCAAATCCAAACTGCAAAGAAGAAGAAGAACAAACCCATATGAATCATCAAATCCAAATTGCAAATAAGAAGAATAACAAACCCATATGAAAATTTGAAAAGAAGAAGAAGCAACACCGTGATAGTCAAGTGAAAAGAGATGGGGTGTATAATAGATAATTTGATATGAGTGTTTTGTAAAAGTAGTTGTGTAAAATAAAAAAAAAAGGTTTTTATGTTAAAATAGATCAAAAATTTAGACAAACTGACATGAATGCTCTAATAAGTCTGATATAGTTGTCTATAAATGATTCTTTAGCTAAACAAACAAAATTAAAATTTTTAGACCAAATTTGACTAGCCATTGAGGGTAATACAAATACTGTTATATTGTTGAAAAATATAAATCATATTAGCTAACAAATATTAGACATAGATGCACATTGTACAGAGAACATCATTCTATTGAACAAAAATATACATTTTTTTTGTCATATTTATCTCTCTTTGAGAGCGGATCCTTCATCCTACTTTGAATTCCTCGATGTGCGAGTTTTAACATTTGTTATTACTATAATTTATCAGTATACAAATAAATTGTCAATAAAATATGTTAAATTACGAGTATGGTGTGCCTGCGATATTTTATACAGGTATATATGTAATAAAATATAGGAAACAGTGTTCATAAAAAAAAAAAAAAGGGAAACAGTTAACTAACCCGTCAACGGAAACAGCACATTTGCGGGCCATACTTAACGGCTGCCTGCCCCTTTAAAAACCAACAGGACTTCTCTGTTGCTTAACTTTTGTACAGATCTTTTTTTTTTTTTTTTAAATATACATATATATAGTAAATAAATAAAAATTATAATTTTTTTTTTTTAGAAACAAACCCACACAAGAGAAATGAAAAGAGGTTCTAAGTTCTAACACAAAGATACTTGAAGAAATTGGCCGAAGTAACCTACCAGTCTTTGGACCTTCATGGTTTTGCGCTAAAAAAAAAAAAAAAAAAAAAAAAATCATGTACAGGAGAAGCATAAACTTACCTTGGGCAAATACACCTTCGTTTTCCACTTCCACGGGCTTGATTTGGACAAGTGAAAACTGAAAATCTATTATGGGGATTGCCTTACAACGTATGAGGAATAAAAATTGTCTAAAGACTATGGTAGAAAAAGTCTGAGTTTAGAGGAAAGTAGTAGATACATAGGAGCTGTTTGGTATAAGCAATAGTTTTTAATTTTTAAACAACATTACATGTATTTTCATACACTTTTTAAACACTCATATTTCTAAAAAATATAAATAACGTTACTAGAACAATGTTATAAAACGGGTTCCTAACTTTGGATGACATGGTTGTTAATTTATGGATCTTTTACTTTTAGTTGATCAACCAATAGGATTATCCTAAAAAAAAGTGTTCATTGACTAATATCATATCAATATTTATTTTGCCCTAACAATTGACCATCGCATTTATGGTTTGATTGGATCGAGTGAGAGAAAATGGAGTAGAGTAGAATAGACAAAAAATTAGAATTTTTAGTCAACTTTACTCTACCCCCATTTTCCTTTCCCTTAATAAGAACTAAATGTATTTACAAATTTTTTACTAATTCTTTAATTTAAAATTGTTAGATGTATGTGGTTATCTAATGTTAAATTACCAATTATTTCAAAAGTTTTAAATTTTTGGGAAAATTGATAATTTAATATGGTATTAAAGCAGGGAGTCCAAAGTTTGATTTATGTCTTGTCCACTCTACCTCTCATTTTAAAATCTCACTTATTGGGTCTCACCTATTAAAAAAGAGTTTGAGCTTACACGTGAAAAGGAGTTTTATAAATATGTAATTATTAAATAATTAAATTTACTATTCTCCAACCGCTTAACTTTTTGGGAGAATTAATAATTTTTAAAAAATAATTTTCTATTAAAATAAATCATGTTCTTATGTAATTTTGCATTTTCCATCAATTGTGGTGGAAGATCAATTAATTAGGTCATGTCTGAGATAAAAAGGAATACTAATTTCAAATTATAAGACCATGAGGTCAATTTAAATTTTGACCTTAATATTTAGTGGATATTTTGGTTTATTCCCTTTATTAATTTTGTTAATTCTCAATATAACAATTTATTTAAACATTAGCTTTGATTTTTTATACTTGACAACACATATGTATTCTTTAAACATGTACAATGAATGTTTTGTTTGATATGATTTTAATTTTCTTTTATCAATGTGATTGCAACAATGACCTTTAATTGCTAGGTGTGAATTTCCATACGATCTTGTTTGTTTGTTTAGACTCTTTAAAGTAGATTGTTTAACGTAATATATTAGCCAAGTGATTACTTAGGTTAATTATCCAGATCTAGGTTAAACAATAATTAATCATATCATGCAAAATAACAGAAAGTAAATAACACTACGATATGATGACCTAGAAAACCAATGAAACCAACAGTTTCAAGGTAAAAACCTGAGCAGGATCTGACTTAGCTATTATCAAGGTAAAACAAATCCACTATAAGAGAATTGAAGTTTTTACAATCAGATTTAACCCTAAATCTATTGCTATCTCCAATAGTAACTTACTAACACGACTATGTGCAAACTCCAAATCCATGGACTCCTCTCTTGGATTTGCAGCATACAAGCATCCACGCTTGTGACTTTGAGATCTTACTCAAAGGTTTCAGATCACGGCTTGTTGATTTATGCAACAACTAGATTCTACCAGCACTTGATTGTAGATCTTGTTCTGGTAAACTCTTATAGAATTAGAGGGTATAGAACCTCTTAGATCTCATAGGAGTAACTCACAAATCTTTCAAGAGTCTTCAAAATGTGGCTAGGGTTTTCTTTTTATATACAAGAATGTTGGACTGAAACCCTAAATGTTTTTGTGGGTTTGGCTTGTTTAAAAATTCTGCAGATATTATTTTTCTATGATTCTCGATTGATTGAGCCTAATCCTTTGATCGGTCGAGCTTCATAGAAAATCAATTCTATTTCCTGCAGCTTGTACATTCTTGAGTTTTGACAAGTATAGTTTTGAGCAATGTCTAGCACTTATCCTAGACATGTTTTTACTCTCGGTTTGCCAACACTTACAAGTTGAAATTCTAAACATTGAATCATAAATTTTTAGAACCTAACAGATCTTAATTTGATCATTTGACTTTGTTTTCAAAAGGAATGTGGTTTGGTGATGCCTCAATTGAGAAGACTTTTCAAGATCGATGTGATTATCTTGAGAATGCAATTGATGCTAACTAAGAACTAAAAGAGCTTCAAAGTCCCTTGTACAAGGAGGCTAAAGTTGTACTAAAACATGATGCTAACAAGGCAAATCGATGCAAATTTGTTTACGTTGATGCATTCATCAAATGAAATCGATAAAAAATATCTAAGTATCTAACATGCTAACAACTGAGAACTTAATGCTAATTCAAAGGAACTGGAATATAATCAAGAGTAGGAAAGTAACAAATTACAAGTAAGCTACATAATTGCATGAATTCTTTACACAACCCTATGAACTAAAAGAAAATAAAATAACGATACATAATTCTCTGTACAAGCAGTCAATGAGTGGAGAGTTGTGTCATCTCTTCATGAGAATTTTTTTTTAAAATTTTTTATTATATATATATATTTATGAATTGAGATTAGGTGTTATAGCTCTTGGTGGCTAAGATTGAGAATTGAAAAAAACAATTTTTAATCACAACTATTGAATAAAAAAAAAAGTCAAAAAGGTGAAAAGTTTTTGTGAGTGGGGAAAGAGTAATTGCACTGGGTATTGCACTTGATCTTAATCCCTCTTTTATAGGAAAAAATGGTATTTCTAGGCAATAACTACCCCACAAGCAAGGAAGAAGTTTCTCATATTTTCCACCTGAGTTACAAGTGACTTCAAGCCTTCAATGCAATGGACAAAGTAGTTTTTTCCAACAAATTTACCAATCGTCAATGAATAGTTGGTTTATTCGCTACATGGCATAATTTGTCAAATCACATGCGGTGCCTACCAAATTAATACATGTGTAATCATCTCTAAGATTACAAGTAGCTCTATGCCAGTTATAATTCTAACTATTATATATTGATCAATAAATCACTACCTCGATGTTATTATTATTGAGCGAGCCCTTGATATCGAGACTAGAGTGGTTTGATTTTGTTCACAAACCCACATTTTGGTTTCCATCAACTCAATATTTTCTTTGTCATATGTACAAATTTATGGTCTTAATGATCCTTACATAAAATGTTGCACTTTGAAGCCTGATACAGTCCTTTATAGTGCACACACTGTCTCAATTGCCGTACATGGAATAGACTAATACCCAAAAAAACAAAAAAAACAAAAATTGACGTCAACAAGAGAGAAACTTCCTACGTGTGTACCAAATTTCTAAGAAATCATTGATGAAAATATAAGTCATTTCCCCTTTCTTATAATAATTTTTTTAATCTTAGAAATAAAAGTCAATTTTTAAAAATATATATAGTTCTATTATTGTACCCATGACTTATATTTTTAGTGTATTTTAAACGTACCCCATTGGGAAAGTGTCTCAATGAGTGACACTTCATTTTTTGACTTTTAATTTAAATCTTTTGTCTTATTAATAGACACAAGGCATGAATAGCTGCATAGGCGTGCTAAAATCATACGCAAAAGGTTTGGAAATCTAGTGAGAAGAGGAAAATTGAAACTACATAAATCATATTTTACCTAAATTTTCATTTCTACGCAATTTGATATATAACCTGGAGAAGTAGGTGCGGCTCATACGTATTGGAAAAAGATAACTATCCCAACATATTTTAATTTCTTTTGCAAAACAAAGTGACTAATCCAGAATTGACACCCAAGATGAATCAAAATTAAAATAATGAAGATAATTTGATTATAACTATAAGCTTGTATTTAAGTCAAATCTTGGAAGCTCTCTAAAGTTAATAGCCCAATACATATGTGCCCAGTTTCCCCTTTGGATGAGAGAGATTTCTTCCCTAGAGTAGAGTATAGATTCTATATATTATTTAGAGGAGTAGGTTTGTAATAGTGAAGGCTATCGTCATTTTTTTATTGAAACACGACACATAAGTGTGGGCTGCTTGTCATATATGGGATTCTATTGTCGAATGAGATAAGGTTTTTGTAAGATTTCAGTTAGTTTAACTGATAAAATCTTTGATGATTGTAAAAGAGATTTGGGGTTTAATTTTCACCTACAGCAAAAATTGATTTGTGTCTTAGTTTAATAATAATGAGCTATATATCATTAGGAATGAATGCCGTAGGTTGAAACTCTCTCTCTCTCTCTAAAAAAGAAAAAAAAAGAAAGAAAATGTTTCTATGTAAGGTATGGACAATCTGATTTTGTTTTGCTGTTTATGGACTGATGTAAAATCAAATTGGTTTGTGAAAGCAAAGCATTGCCGACCTTATGTGAAAAACGCGTAATGTAAATCCCTTGCTAGTCATATCTACTTTAAATCCAAAAGTGCAGGAGTCTTCTATTAAAGTGAAAGGGCAACAACTTTAAAGGGCAGATTGAAAGGAGTATTCATATGACTTTTTCAGCGGTTGCATATAGTATCCAAATCTAACTGCCTAATTGTCATTTAATTAATATATTCCAGGCAATGAAAATCTTGTTTAACATGGGGTTCAACTAGTTGTAGATCTTGTTCTTCTATCAACTGTGTGCCATGCACACCACTAGCCTTGCTGTTGTCTGGCGGCATACTCGTGTCATAGTTATAATTATAAAGTAATGAGATGCAAGTCTGTTTAAATTTCTAATAGCATTTTCAATAATAATAATAATAATAGAAAGTAAAGACTATATAAGTCTATGTATTGAATTCTATGTGAAACTTCATAAATAATTTCCTATATGCAAGGCTCATACTTTTATAATTGACTTATCCTATAAAAAAAAACACATTTTACTTGCAATTGGGTAGATTTTAAGTGGTTTCAAGAATATTATGACAAGTGGTATTGTTGTGGACACAAAGATTACTCAAGCTATAGTGCAAAAAAGACAAAACATGAAGTCTCGATATCTAGCTTGACACCTCTCATTCTATTGAGACATGCAGATTTCGGCTGTTCAGATATGTTTTCGATCCATGATGACCATAGCTTTCTAGGGTTTCGTGCTTAGGATTTTCAAAAATATAAAATACATATTTTATAGCCGTCATCATATAGAGAGACAAAAATTGAGATGTATATTGTGATACACGCTCTTGTGAAACTGTTGCAACTCTTGTGCACGTTAGGGTTATGTACCTAGTTGTTTTCAAATCTCAAGTTGTTGTGTTAGTCATATACTGGGATCCATGCAAAATGAATAAGTCTACTACAAGATCATGTCCAACCCAGCCTTGTACGAGTGATGACACACCTTCCCCTGTACCACTTTCTATTTTGTAAGTATCATATTTTTATGTATTGGCATATTTGAAGCCAAAACAGACTTTATATGTAATTAATTCTTAGTTTTTAGTGTGTTCAAGAAGGTTTCAGTTGAATAAACAAGTGGTATTATTGAAAACATAAGTTAGCTTAAGAAATTGCTCAAGAAAAGCTGAAACAACAAGTCTTGATACCTAGCTTGATACCCGTTGATTTATCAGGAATAAATAAATCTCGATACTTGACTCAACACCTCTCGATTTTTCGAGTTTCAGGAAAATTGAATAATAAATTTTTGTTTTAGCTCGTGATGACTTATCCTTTCTAGGGATCATTTACTAGGGGTTTTAGAGCATATAAAAGACATTTTATAGTCATCATCATAGACGCAGAAACACATGCATAACAAGCGTTGCTACAACATTTATGTGCCTAGGGTTTTGTACTAATTTATTACTGGTTAATTGAAGCGTGGATGGGAGAACTTTGCAAAACTATAACAATCAAAAGGGTTGTTGTGCTATTAGTCACAAATAGGAGATTTGTGCAAAAGAGAAGTTTTTGCAAGAAGTATAGTCTTGTCGGGGATGAAGCTTCCTTATATATATATATATATATATATATATATATATATTAGTAGGTTCTACTGTAGATAAGTACTTCTAGATAGGGTAAAATTTCTTGTACTTGTAACCTCTATTTTTGTTAGTAGCTTCTTTGGGAATGGTCGCTTGAATTTCACCTGGTGGGGTTTTACCTACGAGGGTTTTCCTCCATTGCGATCAAAGTATTGTATCAAACTTTTTTTCTACTACACTTATTTTAGTTTGGTAATTTTATTTTACCTTAATTGACTTTGCATATAATTGGACTAATTAATCAATTTAAGTAATTGGTTAAGTAATTGGTTAAGTAACTGGGTCAATCTATAACCCAACATATTTAAATTACACCCTTGTAAGGGTCAATTGTCTCCCTCGTTCTATAAAAGGGAGCAGTCACACCCATTAGGAGGCAGAGTTTAGCCTGGCAATTCTTGCTAAAATTAGGCTACTAGGAAGAATAGAGAGTTAATAAGTTCGCGAAAATGGGCAAATGTCCATTTCGTGCAAAAAAAAAAAGGCAAATGCCCATTTTCCTAAACTAATTAGGGAAATGCCTCTTTTTTGAAACTTAATTTTCTTAAAAATGAGTTATAAAAAAAAAAATTTCTAAAGCCCTATAGCAATGTTTTAAGAAGCCTATAGTGATGTTTTAAGGATCTATAGCTGCGTTTTGTAACTCGAGCCTAAGTTTCAAAACGCCACTATAGGTCCTTAAAAATGTCACTATAGGTTTTTTAAAACGTCACTATAGGGTTTAACTCGATTTTGAAAAAATTGAGTTTCAAAAGAGGGGCATTTTCCTAATTAGTTTGGAAAAGGGGGCATAAAGCTGTTTTTTTTTTTTTTGTGCAAAAAGGGCATTTGCCCATTTTGGCCTCAATAAGTGCCCGTTTTTTAACATTCTTGTCTTATTAAAATATCCTCAGGGGCATAGGTTTCATCCTTTGTCCCACCGTAGCTTTTCACCCCATTAAAAGGGGTTTTCCATGTTCTTAGTGTGTATTTTGCATGTTGATTTCTTTATTGTTCATTTGCATCAATATCCACCACTATTTCTTACTGTGCTAAGGATTTAGCTTAGGGAGCGGAGAGAGGGGAAATTTACTAGAACCGCGCGAGGCTCTAATACCATGTAAAGACTATAAGCTTATATATATTTACTTGCGTATAAAATTGTACAAAAGACTGGTGTTAAATATGTAGACATACGTGTAACTTAGGGAAGATTTTCATATGCACCAAGCGCATGAAATATGGTCTCGTGACTTAGAAGTAAAAAGGGTACAGTAAAAGTATAGTACAATGGCCATTGGACTCGTATTCTATCAAAAAGATATTTGGAGAAGTCTTTATGAGACAATCACAGTAGGATCCATTGGGATCCCCTCTCCCTTCCACTCAAAGAAATGGATAATGTTTAAATTATCTCTTAATTAACTATAATTTTACGTATTTATTACAATTTTTAGGTCAATATTTTGTGAGGCCATCGTTGGATTATATGTCTTCCACACGCTATTCATGCTTGTCAAAACTCCCCTTTTTTTTAATACATTGAAAATATAAGAAAACTATACCTTTGAATATTTATTAGATGATAAAGAATCAACAAGGTAAAGGGGTGGTACTTTTGCTTTGAAAATTTAATACTTGCGAGAAGGAAAAATACAGGCGTGCTTGACATTACTACCAAAATTCTTTCCAATTTTCTAACATAGATATAGCTGCATTTTTTCTACCATTGCCCCTAAGCAACTACAATTGAAAATTGTTCCAAGTTGTGGAACATTGCACTTGTATTTACCATTTCTCCCGCTTATCCTGGCTTTCTCAGCATTTGGATAATTCCATTTCCAATTGTTTATTCCAATTTGTAATTAAGACTAAGTAAATGAATTGTTGAACCAGTGGTTATTACCTGAGTTGATGTCATGCCTACATATCGCAATTTCTTTGCGAGTACAGAATCCATGCAGTTGTTGGGAGGTGAACGTGGTTGACAAGTCCTAGAATCCTACTTCAAATGTAAGTAGGAGTTGTGTTTAATAATTAATACTTGTAAGAATCTTAACTCAAGTCATGTTTGGAATTCATATTATGCTAGGAAAAGAAGTCTAAGGAGGCCAAAACTTATTTGTGTATAAAAAAGCACGTGGGTGTGCCGCAAATCGAAGAGAAATAAAAGAAAGAGGAAGCTGCACAAGAAAAAAGAGAGAGCAGCCAAGAGGGAGCCGCTCAGAGAAAAGAAGGCAGCCAAGAAAGAGTTGCGCGTGAAGAAGAAAATAGAAAGGAGATAAATAGAGTGTGTGTGTGAAAGCAAATAAAAATAAGAGAAAATTTTCTTTAGCCTTGAGACATACACAAAAATTATTGTAATTGATTTGATAAATAGTGAATTGATTCGAAATTTATTCTGTGGTTTTTTCCATCAAAGAGAAAGAGTTTTCCACATAAATTTTGTGTGCTTGTGTGTGCTTGTTATTTTGGATAATATTGGTGATAATATTATTTAGGACCCAACAACAATCTCCAAGTAAACATAATACCTTTTTCTCCTGTTGGTCGAGAGCCTAGGTTTAGGCTCATTAGACTAAGTAATTAAATTGGTACTTTTTTTCCATTTTTTAATTTTTTATGAATATGTTAAATTGGCAATTTCCCCTTAGTGAAGGGCCATTGATATTGTCCAGGTCAAATTTCCTCAATAGTTTTAACTATATGCCAAAAAAGGGGCCAAAGTGAGGGTTGATTGTTCTTAATGGCCAGCAAATTTTTATTGTTAAACCCTCATTGATTATATATATAATCATATTCAAAAAAAAATTCCTTCCTATTATTTTAGACATTCAAAGGAAAATTCTCAGAATTTCTTAGAATTGCTATAAGTAGAATTTGAGTTTGATTGTATCACAGGGATGCTTATCTCCTATAATAGTTTGAAATCTTTTTTCAGTGGGTGCAAATGGTCTTAAAGTCATTGATTCATCAAGACTCTAAGCCTACTTTGATTCTATTCTTATTCAATTATTTCCTATTTTTTTCAACAATTCATGATGTAACTTTTTGTCAATGTAGACAACTTAATTATGCTTTATTGGATTAGTATTTAGAAATTTCACTGTTAAAACTTCTAGTCTTTCTTAAAATGCATGCTAAATATCATATTAATTTACTATCCAAAATATTAACCCATGTTTTGTGTATAATTTTAAAGTTGAAAAATATGAAATTCGAACATTTTTTTAGATAAGATAATTATTAAGCTTTGCTCATATAGATATTTGTTAGTATACATGGTATAAGGAGTCAATATAATCCAATGGTATGTGTATGTATATAATGTTTATGGGGCATTCGACTTCTATAATCTTAACACATAGCTTGACACATGTTAATCAATTAAGATAATCTCGAAACCTGTCTTGACCGTTATTGATTGATCGAGAATTGCGCTCGCGTGGTTCTTGATTCTAAATGAAGCCTATCAAGTTGTCCAAAGTTTAAAATTTTGAGTCCTACTTACTAGAGTATAAAAGGACTAATTAGGGATGACTAAAAGTAGTTTAGAGAGTTGTATCTAGTCAAGCAAAATTAGATATATTTAACACTATGAAAAGCTTCGAGGTGATCATTGAAGTGACGAATGAATTGTTCATGTAAACAAAGTCTAAAGTAGAGAAGTCAAATGGGGTTAGAGCTGTGTGTGGTCACGTTAAGTATCTATTAGAAGTAGTATTTGAATTAATGCTAATTCTATTATAAAAACTTCAATTCTACTAGTAGATTTGTTTCCTTAAGGGTTTGTGGTAAACTTCCAAAACGTTTTCCCTATTAAGGTTTTTTCACTTCCTGACCATATTGCATTCTCTTTTACTTTTTGCACTTTATTTGTTTGAAAATATTCTTTGTGTGATGTGATTAACTTATACTGAATTGTAAATCATAATTGGTTAATTAGTTAGTTTGGCCTAAACTTGACTAAAAGTGAAAAACTGGGGTCTAAATTTTTCAACAAAAACCTAATTAATGTTGCATGAACGTATTACTTCAGAGTTTATTACGATACTTTCTATTGACTATTTTGAAATTGTAGTAGCTACTCATCATAGCAATGTTATTTTTTTCTTTGTAATAATTTCTTTTCTTGTAGTGTGTTATTATATGACTACAACTAAATGATTTGTTGTGATGCTTTTTCTTTTCTTTTATTTGTTACTTAGCAGTACATTAGAAGAAAATTGTACACATTATCAAATATAATGATGAGTGAGTGAGGGCTAGTACTTTCAAAATTTTGTTTTTGTTTGAATTTTTTTAATCATCAACACTAATTATATTATAGTTATAATAATAATAGATATATAAAGCGATAATAAATATGATTTTTATTTGAATTGGAAATGATGGAAAATCAACTACAATATTTGACCTATCTAGGTCTAGCATTGAATGTGTCAAACTAGGTTTTGCAACAAAATGAAAATCAATTCTTTAACAAACTCTTTATTTTGTATGTTATAAGGAAATTGTAGCAAAATTTATGACAAAGTTAATGATAGATAATTTTAGATTCAAGACAACAAGAAGTTTGATTTTAATAGTTGATTGAGTTTAAATTCATTAAAAAAGTTATTTATTTTTCTTTTATTAAATTTTATTAATGTTGAATTGTTACTAGTTTAGATGTTCATTATTAATTTAGTTTTGAATCTTATTGGTATATTTCTTTTTCTTGAAAAATCTTTGCGTGTGTGGTGCCTCTTAAGATGAAATCCTTGCTCCATCTAAAATTAAAACATTTGTCAAACATTGAAAAATAACAAAGCAAGAACTATAATGTCATAACACAAAATGGCCATTGATGGTGAATTAAAAATGACCAACTCCAGCTCATCCAAAGGAGACGTCCAGAACAAAAGGGACATCCCACATAGGAAGTTCGTCCACGTAAGGATGACCTTTCTTGAGAAGGTCGTCCATATAAGGACGACCTTCCGTGGGAACAAGTTATGCTTGTTAGGAAGGCTACCGGACGAGCCCCTGACACTTGGACAAATTCCTAAGCGTGAACCTGCCTATATGCTAGTGTTCCAAGAGTAAAATCTAGGTTCAGTACTGTTAGGTTCTAAAAGTTTAGAACAATTGGCAAATCGTGAACACTTAAGAACATACATGCTGCAGAAAGAAGATTTCAGAATTTGCCTGGTTCGATCGATCGAAAGACAGGCTCGATTGATTGAAAGTCGTATCTGCAGAATTTTAATTATGCCCAAACAGCAGTTCAAGCCCATTAAAGATTAGGGTTTTAGATCTACTTCTCCCAGTATATAAAGGAAACCTTAAGCATGTTTTTATAAGATTTTTTAGAGAGAGAAGACTGTGCCTCTTTTGTATTTAGGGTTTTGTTCCTAAAAAGCTCTCTCATATCTTCTACCGGCATTATTACTTGAAGAATCTCAAGATCCGGAGTTGTAGAAGTTGCTGCTTTCTCTAGTCATCAAAGGTGCTGATGATTTAAACCTTTAAGGGTGGTCTTGGAGTCACAAATAGGAGAGTTTATGTTGTTAAACCTTTGAGTGGGATTTCAAAGTCACAAACGTGGGTGTTTGTGTTTTGCAAAGGCCAAAGAAAGAAGTAGTTCTTGGACTCAGAGCTATCATGAGGTTGTGGTAATAAGTTTTCTACTCGAAGTAGTAATAGGATGTTAGTGGTCTTAGTCGCTATTGTACAAACTTCAATTCTTTCATAGTGGTTTTGCTGTTTTACCTTGAGAATAGCTAGGTCAATTCTTCCCCAAGTTTTTTATCGGTTTGGTTTTCCTGGGTCATTATATCATTGTGTTCTTTATCTTTTTGCTACTTTACATGATATGATTGCTATTGTTTTAACCTAGATCTGAATAATAAACCTAAGCATTCACTTGGTTAATTAATTAGGTTAAACAATCTAGTTTACAGGGGTCTAAAAACGTACAAGTACTACAACTCCTTATCACATGTATAACTTTCAATGACAGTTATATGAAAAATTGTAACTTCTAAACGGTTGTGGAAGTTATCCTTGAACTCTCAGACCTTCCTAAATATAGGAGAAGTTACAAATCTAATAACCGTTTTCGAGGCGCACTATATAAACACCCATTCAGACTAGATAAATGTACGTTTTTTACAATTCTTGAAAAGTGGAAACTCCAAAATTTAAGAGAGAATACTAACTTTGGCATCAGAGGATTCTTGGCCTGCAACCCTGGTCACCTTTGATCATTGTTTCTTTTTCAAGCCTCCAAAACAGTCAGTAGTCCTTTGAAATCCGAAGCATCCAGCCTATTGATTTTCTTCACATCATTGGCCATGATAAGCTAAATTAAGCTGTTATGCAGAAATGCACATCCTTCTTATAAACATAGGGTTTTATTAGGAATTAGCGTATAACTCTGTGCATCACGGGTACATTTAAAAATAATCACAATTACACATATATATGAGTTCAAATAATACCTGGTGTTAGAGTTACAACTTACACATTTAGAATCTAATTAGATTTGGACTCTTCGGTTTTTGCACTCAATAAATCACTTGCCACAAAAATTAAAAATTAGATAGGATATGTGGCGCAAAATTAAACTCCAAATAAAATCCAATTTAGAATCTAATTAGATTTATTCTGTGGGGGGAAGTTCTAAGAGTATGTTTCTCGGCCTTGGGCTTGATCCAAGGGAATCTAGTTTGTCCGAGGAGAATATATTACTCAGAAGGACAGCCCACATAGAGGCCCACGAGCAAGCCATCGTGTAGAAGCCCATGAGACTGGTCCGAGGAGAAGCATGTCCTCGGCTGGAAGAGGTGAATGCTGTGTGCTATGTCAGGGCGCTTCAGGAGGGATTCTGGAGAGTGCATCTATATTCAGGAAATGCACAGAGGAGGAAAACGAATGGAAATATCTTAGAGAAAGCTGTTACCACTGCATTAAAGACTTCACACCTACCCCTCTGGCCGCATTAATGAGGAAGTGACATCTGAGATGATGGTGACCAGCCATACTGCTATCGGGGCAAGATTTCGAGAGGGCGATGGATGGGAAGGGCATCTTCATTGATGACTTGATCACTTCAAGAAGGAAGGGGAGGAAGAATATAAATAGAGAGAAGGGGGAACAAGAGGGGGGACGGCTGATTGGAATCTATTTTTAAAAAGAGAAACGCGCAATTCAAATGGTTCTCGATGCACGTCTAAGAACATTTCCTCTGTGATTATGCTTGTTGTACTCGAAGTTGTGGATTTAGATTGTCTTCTGTGCTAGTTAAAGGTCCATAAAACCTAGGTTTCGAGCCCACACTCTAAAAATTCATTATTTAGGGCCTTTTGGGCCTGGACTTTTCACAATGTTTGGTTCGGGTGCAAACTGTGACCTTACATATTCTCTTCAACTTTTGCACATAATAGTTCACTTGACACAAATTTTAAAATTAAATGAGATACGTGGCGTAAAATTGAACTCTAATTTTGAATCTAATTGAACTTTTTCTAAACTTTGACTTTAGCTATATATATATACTTTATCATTACATAAAAAGTAAGCATGTTACCAATTGGCACCTCTGGTATTTTGAATGAAAATTTCTGGATTTCAACACCCGCATGGGCCGCATCTCATTCTAATTATTGAATTAAAAAAGAAAAGAAATAGAATAAGCATATTAAGTTATTAGCACATAAATGCAAAACCTGCCTATGGACATAGGGTTTAACTAAGAACTATACTTAAACCATAAAGTAGAGAGTAACCATATTAATATCAGCTAGTCATATGCATGCTAGTATTACTAAATTTATGATTAGGAAGCTCAAGTCATGCCTACTGCCTTGAAGGTCTTCATTCACTTCTCTCCATTTACTTATGGAGTAAAAAAACAAATAAAAATTTGGGAGAATTTTAAGGAGCAAAGGGTGAGTGAGCCTGGCAAGTTGCGATTGTTCTTACATCGATCTCTCACTCGCTGCTCCATCAGGAGCAGGCCAGGCCAGGCCACACCTCTATTATTGTAAATCTTTATAAAATCGGCAGGTTTAGGTTGCCGAGGTTCGATGACTCTCTATTATTGGGGGTCCCCCTAATTAAAAGTCAAAAACCCAACTGACCAAATCCCCCAACAAAAAAAAAAAAAAAGTCAAATGCGTTCAAATAATTTCAAGATAGAAAAAACCAAAAGCACATTGTCTTACCTGTCCCTTACGGTTTTTAGTTTCTCATAAACTTAAAATCCAACTTGTCTTCTAGTATCTTCAATAAAAACTTTCACCATTAATTTTTTTTTCAACTATTAAATTATTATAAAGAAAAAGAAAAAGAAATTCAAACCTTTACGCTTCCAATTATCCTCATATAAATTCTTAAAATCTCTAAACTATTCTTATCTTTTAGTTGAATAATTTTAAAAAAAAAGTAATTTATTATATTTAAAAGAGTTCCTAAGTTTTAGACCCTGTTTGGTATACCTACTCAAATACATGTTTTCAGTTTTTAAACAACATTATACATATTTTCGCACACTTTTACCTACACGTATTTCCACACATGTTTTCAAACACATGTTTTCAGTTTTTAAGTGTATGTACCAAACACTCCTTTAGGCTTTCAAACTTTTATCCGAATCCTAAAAATTAGGACACTATCTCTATCTCACTTTTAAATATTATTTTACTAAATCTAAAAAAAAAAAGGTCTTATTGTGTGTGATAAGTCTAACTACTTAATAAAAAGATTGTTAATAAGATTCTAATTTATTTGATGGCTAATCAAATGTTCAACTATATGGAAATGCATGTATATTCCCTCCCATTTTTTGCATCATATTCTTGTCATGTTTTAGGGAAAAATATTAGCTATAATATTCATATATAATCTTTTGTTTGATCAAATAATTTTACTGTTTTAATTTTTATTCTAAGTCCTAGCCTGATATATGCCGTAATCATTAGAATTTGAAAAATAAAAAAAAATTTATAATTGATTTGTAACTTGGCCATGTTAAAAAATCTTTATACACTCATGAATTTCGCCTCTACTAATTTCGTTCCCTCCTCTTAAATAAATAAATAAACACTTAAGGGTCCCACTTATTTGATGGCTACTCAACGGTCGCATTTGCTCTACTCTCATTTTGTATCATTCATTAATCATTTTTAATTAAATGATGTATTATTTAATTTTTTTATTGTTATTCCGGGTACAATTATTTGCATTAATCATTACAATCATATTCAATCTTATATAAAATAAATAAGTAAATAAAGAACTGACTTGGTTTGATCATTTCAACAGTCTATTTACTTTTTATGTTTGGCATGTGTTTGGGTTAATTTTTTACATTAGATGAGGATGGCCTGCACGATATGTTTTTCTGACAAGTTTAATTAGTGGGGATTTGAACTTTGAAGAGAAAAAATAATGGGGATTTGAAGTTTGAAGTGAAAAAATATACGGCAAGTTAACGTGAATAAATTGAAAAATGAGTTCTAAACTGGGACGTCTTTCTTACTAAACTAAGATATGTCTTTTCACACCTATACTTGTTTGAAACCTTCTATTGGGTTTTCTAAACTTCTTCTTAAAATTAATCTAATATACAAAAAGGATTTTATATTATATTTATTTATTTTTCGATTGGAAGTTCTTTAATTTCTCTCTTGGAAATTTCCTCAACAGTGAATTATTATTATTAATATTATTAGAGACTATATCTGATATGATTCTGATATGCTTGACACTTTTCAAAATAGATACTATAAACTTGTGCAGATAATCTTTACAACAATTCATTCAAAATTAAACCATATCACACCTTACCCTTTACTTCAAAATAGAATCCAGTCCTTTCGTTTTTTAGATGGGTATACGTAGAATCAAATAGTCCTTGAATATGAACTCGCAATTTGCAACAACCAATCTCACCAAATTCATAGAAAAATTAAAAATCATCATAGCCGTAATTTCATGAATGACAAAATCATCATATATGTGTTGCATAGAAACTATATCGACATCATAAACACGTGGGACATTGTAGACTTGTAGTTGCCAATCGTGTACAAGTTTGAGACCCTATGTACATGTACATGTAGATACATGTGCAAATATTTGGATATCACAGGGGGCGGTTGGAACTCCAAGCCATCACTATCACAATCAGCAGCCACAACCGACAAGTCACCGGTAAACACATAGAAAGGGAGAGAGAGAGAGAGAGAGAGGTCCACTTGGGGTGGGGGCTAAATGGAGAGGGGTGATATTTTCTGATACAATGACTTTACAATAAGGTATTATTTAAATGGAGGCTATGAGGAGTAGTATATATAAGGAGAGGCCAATGGAGGAGAGCAAGCTGTGCACTCATTCGTACGTAGTCATAGCCACTTTTCCTGTGATACAGAATTCTCGTTTAATGGCACTATAAAAATTTAAAAAACTTAAGCATTTGATACACAAAAATCCTTTGCTTTCTTCTTGGGTTTTTCCTTTAATTTGCTGTGCTTCTTAAGGCTGCAAAGATGGCGGGTATCAGCCTTGAGGAAATAAAGAACGAGACTGTTGATCTGGTATTTCTCTCTTACTTTCTTTCACTTCCATTTTTCTCTGCAAACTTTGATATTTGCATCATGTTTTAATGCTTATGAAAATTGAGTTTTGTCTTAGAAAAATGAGATCTATTAGTTCTAACTATTCTAAGTTGTGGGCTTAGCTTGAGAGTTCTTCCATTGGACCCATATGAAGTTCATCACTATATGCATATTTTTTTTGTTTTTGTTTCTATGTTTAACCTTTGGCAGTGGTTTAGATCAGAACAAAAATGGAGTTCTTGCTATCGTTTTCATTAAATTTCCCTTCTTTCTTTTCTACGAGTGGTCTACGGTCCTGAGAAGCAGTTTTTTTCATGTTATTTTCTCATGGTCCAAAAATTAAGTCCAACTACTGCCACACTTTTTAATCTGCACAAGTTTTTTTGACTTTCTTTCTTCTCTAATCCTACGTTTGACTGCCTAGATCGAAAAGTGAGGATTTACATGCTTTGGAAGACCAAAGTTTCCAATCTCATGTTAATTAGTAAATAACATGCATGTAGGCTTTTGGTTTTCTATGTTTTAAAACATGGGGTTTATTCTCTTTCTTTTTTTAAAACAAAGTTTTGAGTTTTTTTTTATTTCATTTTTTTTCATCATTTTTCTCTCTAACCAAACAGATTACATGTTTCCAAAACTGGATCTGAAACACGTGAGAGACAGAGAGATAGAGTTTGATACGCCTCATTTTCACAATTTTATACTCCAAATCTTTAAATTAATGGGTGCCCATTTTTATTCTAAGAGGTCTATCTCTCTGTCCCTCTCTAAATTATAGTATAAAAAAAAAAAAAAAAGCTTGTTTTTTTTTTTTTTTTGAGAATCTAAAAAGGCTTGTTTGTATAGGGAATTATAGGTACTTTTATTCCATGGTCCTTTAGGCTTTTCACACACTTGCCAATTGCAAAAATTGCCTCTTTTGTAATAAAAACTAAAAACCTTAATAAAAGTAAAAGTAAAAGTAAACTCTCTCGTCCAATGGTTCTGACTCTCCCTGACACTACTGATCTATTTTCTTGGGTTCATCAAATTTTAGTTTTTTTTTTTCTTTTTTATTTACCCTTTCGATTCTTCACAGTGAAAAAACACAAACCCACGTTTTACTGTAACTTTAGCGCGTGCAATACACGGGCCAATCAAATCACATAGTGGAAATGTTGCACTAACAAATCCTTGTGAAATTGATATTTTCACGGCCGGAGTCAACTCTTTTCTGATTGGCTTACAAGTTACAACCCTGAGGCTTCAATTTTCAGAGCCGTTTATCTCACAATTTTGTTATAAAAGATTTTGATTGAAAAAAAAAAATGGTAGATTGATGTGAAAAATTAACATACAATCAATTATAATTTATCACAAAATAGGATAGTGGTAGATTGGCGTAAAAGTAATAAATAATCAATCTTAGTTTGCCACACAAAATAATAAAAAATAAGTATAAAGATTGTGATTTTTTTTTTTTTATATTCAAACTCTGTTCATTAATTCATTTATTTATGTTCATGTGTGATTCTTCATTAATTTTCATGTACTGGCTCGTTCATCTATGTTCTGAGACTGAATCTCAAAAAAAAAGAAAAAAAAAATTTTAATGAGACAAATTTAATGACTGTTTAGTCCAAAAGGTTTCACAGAAATGGAAATAATCTTCTTCCAAAATACTACTATCATATAAAAAATAAAAGGACTAAGATCCAAGTAATTGTTTTTGTTTTTTCTATGATTTTGGAAAGAAAAAAAAAAATTTAGGCCTACAAAGTATTTTATAATTTCTATGTCATAATTTTAATGTTGTATAGTGTGAGTGGTTGAGAGAAACTAATACTTTTATATGTAAATAATAGACAATCACTTACAATTTGTCACATTAAATATATGACAAAAAACTGTAAAATGGTTTATGCTCTTATAGTTTGGTCGTATGGATCTAAACCACTCATTTGAAACAATGGGTTTAAAATTCTCTGTACTAGTTCTATAGTTTCATTTTTTGTTCACTGAGTGTATACCATAATATATACATATTTTTTTGCCTAATCTTTAAACTTGATTATTTTATAGCATTAAAATTTTTTTATTGAAAAAAGGCGTGACAGAGTATGATTGAAAACTCAGTGCACGCTAAAAAATTATTATTATTATTATTTTTGGATGCTATTGATGAGTTGACTTTACTGTCTACCTGCTTAAGTCGGTTTTTCCGTTTTGGTTTTGTTTTATTTGTTTGTTTTTATTTTATTTTATAAGAACCGGTTAAGTTGGAGTTTTATATAGTTTTTTTTTTTTTTTTTGTTTTTAACCTTGAAAGCTAAATCATAATTTTTTATGCGAAGTCCCTTGAATTTTTTTTTTTTTTATTTTTTTTTTTATTTTTTTATTTTTTTTTATACAAAGACATAAGTCTTTTACTTTTTTTTTTTTTTTTTTTTTTTTAAAATTACACCAAGGACTTTAACATGTTCTTTTTTTCACTATTCAAATTCCTTCATCTTCAATGATTGATTTTTTTTTTAAATTATTCTTAAAAGATTCAATGATCGAGAAAAAGTAATTTTGATATGCCATTAGTAACTTAAGCAGTTGTAAGTTAACTCCATGATAACATAGACAAATTTGTTAATCTATGCAGCAGCACCTTATACTTAAAAATGATACAATCTAAAGTAGTATCTGCTTAACTTAGGTGTACTGAATGCTGAGTTTTGATTTCAATTTTTCCTGGAAATTCTTTGTATACAGGAAAAGGTCCCCATTGAGGAAGTGTTTGCGCAGTTAAAATGTACACACGAAGGTTTGAGCACGGCAGAAGGAGAAAGCCGAATTCAAATATTTGGACCCAACAAACTAGAAGAGAAAAAGGTCTTTTTTTTTAGTTTGTGATTGATATATATTGACCATCTACAAGTTTTCTTGAAAAAATGTCTATAATTCTGATAGTCTAATGGTGTATGTGTATGTTTGAATTTAAATAAACAGGAAAGCAAATTCCTCAAGTTTCTGGGGTTCATGTGGAATCCCCTATCATGGGTCATGGAATCTGCTGCTGTAATGGCAATTGCATTGGCAAATGGTGGTGGAAAGCCTCCGGATTGGCAAGACTTTGTGGGTATTTTTGCCCTGCTTGTCATCAACTCCACCATCAGTTTTGTTGAGGAAAACAATGCCGGGAATGCTGCTGCGGCTCTCATGGCTGGTCTTGCTCCCAAGACTAAGGTAATAACACTAACTATATGCGTAGATTGTAGACAGCAATTTAGATAGCTACCTTTTTCTGATAGGTGATTTGTAATGATTGTTCTTCTGCAACTATGAATGTATAACCACTAGTTTCTAGGGTCTTTCGTATGTTTGGATGTAACTTTTTTATGATAGTTTATTTGCTTATTTACTGAAACTGGTTAAAGTATAATTATATATTTTTAAAGTAAGGTTTTAAAAAGTTGTACATAAGTAAATAAGCTAAAAAACTAAAAGAAAAAGCTTATGCCAAATAGAAATTATGTGAATTTGGCTTGTGACGTATATAAACAGTGAAGAACTTTTGGCAAAAGAAGCTTTGGCTCTCTAACTTGACGGCATTTTTGTTTACTAGGAGAGGATGCATAGGTTGAGCATACTTATGAGACTAATGAAAAATAAAATACACTTAAATCATTGTCTTGATAATTTGAAACTTTTGTGAGCAAGGCAATTCATTATTATGGCTACAGGTTATTAATTCTATAGGCATGATTAAATGGGCCATGTTTCTGCCAAGTGTAAGCTTCATCTCACGTTTCTTGGTGGTTTACTTTTAGGTGCTTAGGGATGGTAAATGGTGCGAGGAGGAAGCTGCAATTTTGGTTCCAGGAGACATCATTAGTGTCAAATTGGGAGACATCATCCCTGCTGATGCTCGTCTTCTTGAGGGTGATCCTTTAAAGGTTGATCAGTCTGCCCTCACTGGTGAATCACTTCCCGTGACCAAGAATCCAGGAGATGAAATTTTCTCTGGCTCAACTTGTAAGCAAGGTGAAATTGAAGCTGTAGTTATTGCTACTGGTGTTCATACTTTCTTTGGGAAGGCAGCACATCTTGTGGATAGCACACAAAATGTTGGACACTTCCAGTTGGTGCTTACTTCTATTGGGAATTTCTGTATTTGTTCCATTGCGGTTGGAATGCTTATTGAGATCATAGTCATGTACCCGATCCAGCACCGCCAGTATAGAAAAGGAATTGACAATCTTCTGGTTCTCTTGATTGGAGGCATCCCCATTGCCATGCCCACTGTCTTGTCTGTGACAATGGCCATTGGGTCTCACAAACTGTCTCAGCAGGGTGCCATCACGAAGCGAATGACTGCAATTGAAGAGATGGCTGGTATGGATGTACTTTGCAGTGACAAGACAGGGACACTAACACTTAACAAACTTAGTGTTGACAAAAACTTAGTTGAGGTGTTTGCAAAGGGAGTAGATAAGGACCATGTGATCTTGCTTGCTGCAAGGGCTTCTAGAACTGAAAACCAGGATGCCATTGATACTGCCATTGTTGGAATGCTTGCTGACCCTAAGGAGGTATAACTTATTATTAATTTTTTTTTCCTTAGCATTGTCGTTGTCGAGGGGTAGTTTGAACATTGAAGTGGAAATCTTTGAACATTGATGATTATGTTTTTTTGAATATGTCTATATGCAGGCTCGGGCTGGTATTAGAGAGGTGCACTTCTTTCCATTCAATCCTGTGGACAAGAGAACTGCTTTGACATATGTTGATGGTGAGGGAAATTGGCACCGAGCAAGCAAAGGTGCCCCTGAGCAGGTAACCTTGATCCTTTATTCACTTAGCCCAACATTTGAAGACACTATTTGAGAGGTCACTAGTCATGCCATTTTCTTAACTAATTAATTTTTGTAAATAGATCCTGAACCTTTGCAACTGCAAAGAGGATTTTAAGAAGAAGGCTTTTGCTGTTATCGATAAGTTTGCTGAGCGTGGACTTCGATCGTTGGCTGTTGCTAGACAGGTTTTTACTAGCAATCTTGATGATATAATGACTAATACTGTTTTGTGTCTCCTCATTAATAACATTTATAAAAAAAAAAAAAAAAAAAAAAAAAAACTCTTACTATTTCTTCTCTGATTTTTTGTTTTTCACTTTTATTTTTTGGCAGGTAGTTCCAGAGAAAACTAAGGAAAGTCCTGGCAGTCCATGGCAATTTGTTGGTTTGTTGCCCCTCTTTGATCCCCCAAGACATGACAGTGCAGAAACCATCCGCCAGGCTCTCAATCTTGGTGTTAATGTCAAGATGATTACTGGTAATAACAAATTTTTTCTTCCAATGCAATACATATTCTTTCTTTCTTCAGTAATGCTCACTTGTACTATTGTACTTTTACTTCAATTTGCAGGTGATCAACTTGCCATAGCAAAGGAAACTGGCCGTAGACTTGGAATGGGAACAAACATGTACCCATCTGCTTCTTTACTAGGTCAACACAAGGATGAAAGCATTGCTGGCCTTCCTGTTGAAGAGTTAATTGAAAAGGCAGATGGATTTGCTGGAGTATTTCCAGGTTGGTGCTTTTATTATTTTGGCTGGCTACAAACAAGAAATTTGAATTTCAGTATATAGTTTTCTGGATGAAGTAGTTCTTCTGGCACTAATTGCTCCTTTCCACTGTTTAGAGCACAAATATGAAATTGTGAGGAAGTTGCAAGAGAGCAAGCACATTTGTGGAATGACTGGAGATGGTGTCAATGATGCCCCTGCTTTGAAGAAGGCAGATATTGGAATAGCTGTCGCTGATGCTACTGATGCTGCAAGAGGTGCTTCTGACATTGTTCTAACAGAACCTGGGTTGAGTGTTATTATCAGTGCAGTGCTAACTAGTAGATGTATATTCCAAAGAATGAAGAACTACACAGTTAGTTGCTCTCTTGTCTTCTTTACCGTGTCCTAAGTTTTCATTTGAGTGAAGTTTTTAACTTAGTCCTCTAATTTTACTTTTGCAGATTTATGCAGTCTCCATCACCATTCGTATAGTGGTACGTAGATACTATTGCTTTCAAACTACATAAGTAGTTATTAAAGAATGGTAGATGATTAACATGGTTTTCTGTTTATTCCTAATTGCAGTTTGGTTTCTTGCTCATTGCTCTGATATGGAAATTTGACTTCTCTCCATTCATGGTTCTGATCATTGCCATTCTAAATGATGGTGAGTTCTTAAAGAGTACTTTTTGTTTTCAAAATTATTTAACAATCTCTCTCATTCTTTGTGTTATACAGCTTGATTAGTGTTGACGCCATATATTTTTATATTTCTTAGGAACAATTATGACAATCTCAAAGGATAGAGTGTTGCCATCTCCTCTGCCTGATAGCTGGAAACTGAGGGAGATATTCGCTACAGGAATTGTTCTTGGAGGTTACTTGGCATTGATGACTGTCATATTCTTCTGGTTAATGAATGAAACTGACTTCTTCCCTGTACGAGATAAATTCATTTCTATTGTGTAAATATACTTTCATGGGTGTTTTCTTCATGTTTATGACCTTGAACTAATATGATTTCTGTTCTTATGTTTTCAGGAGAAATTTGGTGTGAGACACATAAGGGGTGACACTGATCAAATGATGGCTGCCTTATACCTGCAAGTGAGTATTGTGAGCCAGGCCCTCATATTTGTGACTCGATCACGCAGCTGGTCCTATGTTGAACGCCCTGGAAGTCTCTTACTCAGTGCGTTCTGTATTGCACAATTGGTAAGAATGATGGTGCCATTTATTCTTTTTATGAAACTCTTTTCAATGCAGCATTTCAATATGTTAGAAGAAGCTAACAGATTATGGTGTTCTCAGGTTGCAACTCTCATAGCTGTATATGCCGACTGGAGCTTTGCAAAGATAAAAGGAATGGGTTGGGGATGGGCTGGAGTCATCTGGCTTTACAGTGTCATCTTCTATATTCCACTGGACTTCATAAAGTTTGCCATCCGCTACATCCTAAGTGGGAAGGCCTGGACAAACATGATAGAAAACAAGGTTTGATTTCATTTTTGTTTCTGAAAGTAGAATTATGCATTTAGCTAGTTGGATGAGTGAACTGACTTCAATTTACTTTTTGTTGTCATTGTGAATTCTATGTAACAGACTGCCTTTACCACCAAGAAAGATTATGGAAAGGAAGAGAGAGAAGCTCAATGGGCTCATGCTCAAAGGACCTTACATGGGCTTCAACCACCAGAAACTAGTAGTCTCTTCCATGAGAAGAACAGCTACAGGGAGCTGTCTGAGATTGCTGAGCAGGCCAAGCGACGAGCTGAGGTTGCAAGGTAAGCCAACATTTTGTTAGGCTCCTGGAGACAATTGGTTTATACAGACGAATTATCTTGTTTTCTTTATTTTTTTTTAAGCAGAATTTTTGTTAGTGTTTAACTTATGAGATTTAGTATCTTCCACCATGAATCAATATTCTAGGAAAGTAAACCTGTATTTTTGTGCACTTGTGGTTATAGGCTTCGGGAGCTTCACACACTCAAGGGGCATGTTGAGTCAGTGGTGAAGCTGAAAGGACTGGACATTGATACAATCCAGCAGCATTACACAGTGTGAAAACTCAGAAGCAACAATTCCTTGAGGGGAGAAAGGGCTGCGATATGTTTTGCCCAAACCAATGAGAGAAACAAAGGCTTAACTAGTTAAACCTTACTAGACAGGAGAGCATGTTTGTGCTACAACTCTCCCAGTTTGTTTACTTTTCCATTTACTTTGAAGGACACAAGAAAAATTGTGTTTGGTCTCTTCTTGCTCTTAGGTGCAGAGTAATGCACTTGTTACACAGTTTTCTAGTTTCAAGTTCACCTTCTTCCTTCTCATACGCCTTTGCGCTTCCTATCTTAGTCTTTTGAATGTATCTCCATGTTGTATGCCATCGTCCCATCATGACATGGCGATGATCAAATGTAAACATAATATTGAGATAACTGGACCTGAGAATAAGAATACATGGAATTTCTATGGCACTGTAGACACTCTGGATTTATTGACGACTTGCCTAACATATCTTGTTTTGGTAACTACCTTATGTTCAGAAATTTAGACCCTGATTGATTTTAGTAATTAACCATGTTGATTAATTATTTTAATTATGCAATTGTCCAATTTGACATGTGATGTATCGCAACCATATTGCAAAAGTAGAATATGGTGAAAAGTAAATTTAATACTTGCGCTATGGTTACAAGGGAAAAACCCTACTGGTATGTACCTTACTACCAAGCTGAAGAATCCACAAGACAAAATGAATGTTTACAATACAATAATATATCAATCTTATTATTGTTACCTATAATAGAACTTACTCACATGATCACATGCAAATCTAACCCGGTTGGACTCTTTAATCTTGTGGATCTCTTCAACAATGCACGAATAGCCAATCTGTGTTTACCTCACCACAACAACTTGATTGCAGTAGCCTTTGTGCAAGAACTTCACTACGAACACTCCTTGATCTGCATTTAAGTCCAGGAGACGATGCTTGGTGCAAACCCTTGGAACACAGTTGTCACAACAAGATCTCTTCACACAATGTTCTCTCTATGTTTATGATAACCTAACATAAGTTTATATATGCTTTGGAACCCAAGTGCAAGGATTACTTTGTCTTTAGTCATCATTGGCCGCAACCTATGAAAACAAATTTTTCGACACTCAAACAATCAAGTGGTGTCAAGCTTGAAGTAGGGGTTTAATCAAGCTCAACCGATCAGCTGTAGTGGAGCCTATAGTCGAGGCAACATAAAGTCTTCTTGAGCAAATTTTTGAGCCTTCAATGTTGAACTTCAAACCCTAATCTAGACACTAAAATTAAAACTCAATTACATCTAAAATAATGTTTTAGATACAAATTTGCCAACATAAATTACATTTTGACTCTAACACCTTAAATACGTATTGGAAAAATGCTAAATTAATATCTAATTCTGATAGAAACAAGATTGTGTATGAGATGTGGATATCTGGAATCTAGTCATTTCAAATATATTAATATTAAGGCGTAAATGCATTTTTAGTCCCTACATTTTGCACTTTTTCCATTTTAGTCCCTACATTTTATTTTTACCACTTTTAGTCCCTAAACCAATTAACGCTTGACATTTAAGTCCTTTCCGTCACTCAATTAACCAAAAAAGCTGATGTGGCTAATGAGTGTACTGTGTCCACTAAAATAATATTAAAAATGCTGACGTGTCCATCTAAGTCAGCTTCCACATCAGTATCCAACCTTAAAAAATAAACTTACCAATTTTAAAAATTATAAAAAACAAAACAACATAATTAAAAAAAAAAAAAAATGGTAGAACTTAGATCTGTGATGTTATGTTTAAGCCTAGTTTCTTTTTCTTCTTCTTCCCCTTTGCGACTCTGTCAATTCCTTCTTCTCTCTTTTCACAAAATTAAATATACCAGTTTTTAGACACAAATTTTTTTTATAAAAAAAAAAAAAAAAAAAAAAATTGAAACCCCACAAACCCAGATCAAAATCCCAACCCACTGGCAATATAGATTCAAAATTGTCTTAAGCCCTTTCTCTCCAAACTGGTTTAAGTTTAGACTCTCTCTTTGACTCACCCTCTCTCTTTACCTCTCTTATTGACCCTTCATATTAGATCGTGAAGAGAAAGAGTGGGCTTTCTCTTCCTCTCTTACTGGCCCTTCAGATTAGACAGAAAAGAGAGAGAGTGGGCAAAGGCGAGAAGAAGAAAAAGAAGATAAGGATGGCGGCTTAGGGTGATTTTGGAGTGGCGGCTTGGGGTTTTGGTGGACAGGGATAAATCTTGCGGCGACGCTCTTCTTCAGATCCCAGCGAGTCCACCTCCACCACCGAAGCGGCGGTGCTCCTCTTCAGACGGCTTGGGGTTTTGGTGGACAGGGATGGATCTTGTGGCGGCCCTCTTCTTCAGATCCCAGCGAGTCCACCTCCACCATCGAAGCGAGTCCATCTCTGTTTCTTTTTTTTTTTTTTTTTTTCTTTTTTTTCATTTGTGTTGTTGTGATCTAGGTCTATGTTTGTGTTTTATCTTTGTTTTGTTTTTTCTTTTTTCGTTTGTGTTGTGGGAATCTGGGTTTGAGTTATTGGTTACTGGGTTTGTGTTCTTGTAATCTGGGTTGGAGTTCTTGTCGCTGGGTTTGATGGGGAAGAACAAGAAGAACAGGTTGAAATGTTCTTATGAAAATGAATAATGATAATTAATTTTTTTTTTAAAATTAAATTAGGTTTAAGGTTTTTTTTTTTTTTTAATTTTAATAATATTTTAATTGTCCACGTCAATATTTACTGTGCTAACAGTACACTCGTTAGCCACGTCAGCTTTTTTCATTAGTTGAGTGATGGAAAGGCTTAAATGTTAGGCGTTAATTGGTTTAGGGACTAAAAGTGGTAAAAATAAAATGTAGGGACTAAAATGGAAAAAGTGCAAAATGTAGGGACTAAAAGTGCATTTACGCCTAATATTAAAGATATTACAAATTTTACATAGTATTTATAAACAGACATGATAAAGAATGTAATTGTTAGATTTTCACGATATAATAAATGAATTTTTAAATTACTTTTTTTTGTGATACATCAATTTATAAATAATATTTAGTAAAATTCATACTAACCCTAGGATTATTAATTCAAATATGGTTATGCTATCAATTAAAAAAGTGATTGTAATGAGCCCAAATTTTGTTCACTACTAATTGTTGGGAGAGTTTTCAAAGTTTGTTACAATTAGTTGGTTGGTGAATTTAGTTACATTTAGGAGTTGTTAAGGAGTTATTTGTTACACTCAAATTAGTTACATGCAATTAGATCCAACTGACCCAAGGCCAACTTGTATATATCATGGTTATCAGACCCGGACCGGACCGTACGGTCCAACCGGAATAACCGGGAACCTCTCATTAACACGGTTCTTTCAACCTCCAGAACCGTTCTAGGCACAAAAAGCACGAAACTGTTCGAACCGCGGTTGAACCGCCCAAATTTGAGAACCGTTCACGGTTCTCACGGTTCAGATCAAGGCTTTTTAAAAAAAAAAAAAAAAAAAAAAAGAAGCTCAGAACACCTTATCACCATGGTTGAAGCTTCAACCACTATGAGATGCTGTCAAACATTGTAAATATTGAGATCCAATCATCTCTATCTTGTTAGCTCTGTCTCTCGTTTGTTATCTGTCTAGAACTTTTTTTCTTAATCTTCTTCTCTTTCTCTCCCTGTCTTGTTTTCTTGCCTCTACTCCGTCTAGATGGTGCGTAAACTGGTTTAAAAAAACTAAAGAAAGGTAAAAAATAGAAGAAGAAAACGAAGGAACTGGAACTGAGAAGTTGGAGTGACGGAAGAGAGTCTGAAAGAAAGGCTAAGAATATGAAAGAAGGAAAAATATGTAGGAGTTAAAACTTAAAAAGGCTAACTTGGTGCAGGGATTTTTTTTAAACGTGTGGTGTAGATTTAACTTTGGGAAATGGAAGCCTTGGGGGAATTAAAAAAAAAAAAAAAAGGGTAAAGTTGATGTCCAGTCCAACGTGTTGTCTTCTTTTTTTTTTTTTTTTTGACAAGACAAACGTGTCTTGTTGCCACTGGAGTGCCAGGTGAACGGAAGGAATAAAAAGGATTAAAGGAGTAGATTTTAAATTTTTATTGGGTTAGAAAGAGAATGGTATGACTGTGATATTTTCACAATAAATTTTAAGTGATAGATTGTTAATAGTTGTCATTGTTGAAATAAAAAAGTAATCTTAATGATAAGTTTAAATTTGAATCAACTTATAATTTGTTGTAAAAATATTGTAGAGGTAGATATTCTAAATTAGAAATTAACGTAATGATATTTTTACTTAGTATTTTTATAATATTTGTACAATAAATTCTTGTATTGGATTAATATTTAAAGTAATGTTAATTTTATAATAAATTCACCATAAATCTTAAGTTGAGAAATGTTTATTTTTAAAATAAATTTCTATATATATATATATATTGAACTATTTTAGTTAAATTTTCATTTTTTACTAATTTAATATATTTATATATATTTTAGATAATTATTAAATTAATTATGACGTCATCACGGTTCAACCTCGGTTCGACCTCGGTCCAACCTCAAAAACCTTGAACCTCTCCTTTTTACGGTTCATTGAACGGTCCGGATTTCAAAACCATGGTATATATACTTGTCACAACTCACAAGAGCTAAACATGAATAAGAAACTTGTGAAATTTTCACTCTTTCCTTTCATTCTCATTATCTTCTATCTTTTCTTTTTCTTCTTCAATGGTGACTACCTCGAATTATATTTGTCAATCCTTGAAACTTTGTGGATTCCTCAAGACTTAAGGTTGTAGTTAACCATTACATTTGGTACTAGAGTATTAACCTAGAATGACCAAAGTAACCCAATTCCCTTAATGGACTAAATCTATTATTTGTATGAAGAAATAACACTGTTTGTTTGTTTAGACCCCTTAAACCAGATTGTTTAACCTAATGTATTAACCAAGTGATAACTTAGATCAATTATTCAGATTTAGGTTAAACAAAAATATATCATATCATGCAAAGATGCGGAAAAGTAAATAACACAAGATATGATGACCCAGGAAAGCCACTGAAACGAGCCATTTCAAGGTAAAAGCATGGAGAGGATTTAACCTAGCTATTCTTAAGTTAAACCAAATCCACTATAAGAGAATTGAAGTTTTTACAATCAGATTTAATCCTAAATCTATTGAAAATTCCAGTAGTAACATACTGACATGACCAAGTATAAGTTTCGAATCTATGAACTCCTTCTCTTCTTGCATATATACACCAATACAAGCCGCCTTGCTTGTGACTTTGAGATCCCATTCAAAGGTTTCAGATCACCATCAGTAATGATCTTGATTTAGCAACTATGTTATACCAATGCTTGATTGTAGTTTTGGCTCCGATAGATTCTTGTGTAATAAGAAGGTACAAAACCTCCAAAATCTTGCAAATAGTAACACACAAGACTTTTTCAGCACTACAAAATGTGGCTAGAGTTTTCCCTTTTATATATGGAGAAGTTTAGATAAAACCCTAAACGTTTTCGCAGGTTTAGGCCTATTTGAAAAATTACAGAAAAAACTGGACTTGTGATTTTCGATCGGTCGAGCCTAATTCTCAATTGGTCGAGCAAGGCAAAATCACACCCCCTTTTTCTGAACTCAGCTGGACTTGAACCTTTGAAACACTCACATTTAAGCATTGCCTAAACACTTAAACTAGACATGTTTTGTTCTCGGTTTGCCAACCTAATACAACAATGATTCTAAATATTAAATTTAAATCGTTGGAACCTAACAAACACAATTATCAACAATAGGTCTTGGAAGGGCTAGCAAACTAGATTAACCAGTTCCCTTAATGTCTTAAATCTCTAACTAAAAACACAATACGTGGGTCAAGAACCCAATGGGGAAATAGAAGTTCCAATAGGTAATTGAGGCAACCATTAGGAAGTAATGAAATTGGACCACCCACGTTTGGAGGGCAGAATCCTTCTACTTGGAGAACAAGGCCAATCTTATGGTTTCTTTCCACATGAAGAAAGAAGCTTTAGTATGGTTTCAAGATGCAAAAGAATAAAGTGCTTTTATTAGTTAGAAAGCCTTTATGAGAGCATTAAAACTAGATTTGGCCATACTTCCTATGATAATCCACAAAATACCTCACAAGAATCAGGCAAAGATCTATTGTGGCAATGTATAGGCTCAATTTGAGAACATATCCAATAAGGTTGAAAGGCCTATATGAATACCAAAATTTGAGTTGTTTCTTGAGTGTTTTGAGGGATGAGATTAAGCAACAAGTAAGGATTTTAAATCCCATATCCTTGAATGTATTTGGGCTAACCAAGATTCAGGAAGAATATGTACTAAACAACAAAAGGATTATAAAGTTGATACCTCTAATCAAGAAAGTCCA